>JARUHQ010000022.1:13140338-13740338 GCA_029955515.1 Chrysomela aeneicollis
TTTCTGTGAATCTGTTATGCGTACATGCATACATATAAATAAGACAACATTTTTGAAACTTACCAACTCTGTGACATCCAGGGGCATACCAAGCATCTCTTGTATTTGCCGTTTCTACATTAAAATCACTGGAAGTGGATGCCACAACAAATAAAAACCAAAAAACCAACATCCTGTAACAATATTTCACTTCAGATTCGGTTATTCTTCAATGAGAGCAATGATTTTCAAAATGTTTTCAATAATAATTTTGATTTGAAAATGAATAATCTAATGTCTAGTTCCATTGTTTGACTTCAAGAATGGTCTATTCACAAATGATCGCAGAGAATAATATGGCAAAAATAATGAAATATATCGAATACGGGCTAGAGGCTATACTGTGCATAATTTTTTCGACCAGACAAAACATTTAGCTTCAAAATCGTCATTTTGAAAACACCATCAGTAATCTTTCATATGTAAATTAAAGTCTAGAACTTTCATTCATGCTATATTCTCGTGAGCTATCCTATTTACAATGACGTCTTGAAAAAATGTGAATTTGTTCTATATTCTCAGCTCAGTACGAGTTTCATGATATTGCTAGACTGATATTGAAGGTTTTCATTTTCAGTGTAGGCACCCTGTATATTCAACTGATCCGAACTGATAGTCGAACGAGGCAATAAAAAAACCGAATTTCCCACTCACCTGTCTTGTTTTTTCGATGGTAAAAGGTACACAGCGCAACTTAGAATGAGGGGTTGGTTCTGTGGACAAACTGTTGAAATAGGGAGATTTCTGTCTTTTTCTCGACCATTTCCCCCACTTTCGGCTTCCCCCGACGATGGAATTCTCTTTTTTTCTCGGAAAATAACGCCGTAGATTAATTTTTATTTTACGATTATGGCTTTGAATACTCCAACCTATCATTAAAACCTGATGGAGTGTGAATTTTATGGATGAAAGGACCTGTTCCTATTTGAATATTGAAAGCGGTGCTGTTTTTCCAACAACATTTTCATTGCCATACAAACAGTCATCGTTGTCATCATATTTATTGGTAGCACGCTTCAATAGTTATTTCATGGGGAATATAAAATTAAATGAAACGGTATAAAATTGAATAATGTGCATGTAGAGAGAAAAACGAATGAGGATAACATTTGTTTTCTATGACGCGCCCCCGCAGAGGTGGAAGAAGCATAATCCAAGTGCTTAATTTCACTTTGATCGTGTCTAATGGGCAAGGATTTATGGGCTATTCAAATTACCTGTACAATAATTATTACTCTTCAATAAGTGAATACTGGTTAGGTTAGTGACTAGTGCTAGTGCATATAGTGCAATCTTTTTACAAGCATCGCAACTACCACTTCAGGAAACATAGCACCATAACTAGAACAACAGATGGCAGCGCACAAGGAAATCTGTATTTTGTGTTGCATACATTAGGCACGTCGATCAGCTGAGCTTTTGCGTTTTAAATACCTGGATTCCTGTTCCTGTCAACAGTACAGTGTCAACATAATGACAGTAGTTCACAAGTAGCAGACAAGACAAGTAGGAAGTAGGTGGTCGGAGATTAGATGAGTGTCATTACTGTTTCAACTTCAACTGAATAAAAGGACAAATTTACTTGCACATTTCGGAAATAATGATTGAAATGGCGCTGGACGAGGATCTGCCCGAGGAATTCAAAGGAGGTACTCTCAAGATTGGATCAGATTCCAAACAAAGCGATACCTCCAAGGTTTTCAATTCGGGTCTACCGAATCCCACTGATAGGATAGATAAGGATGTGACCACCGAAATAAACACAAACAGTCCCAATAATTATCATTGGAAAAGCGCATTCATGGCGCCCTTATCATCAATTCCCAACAGAAGTAAGTATAGACGCTTTTTTAATTAGAATAATTGGTTTGACAGTGATAAGATATGAGTAGTGATGCCTGTTTGCTTTTATTGTGCAAAAAATATCCAACACAGATGTTTGAGATACTTAATTAGTGTCCAATGAATACTGGATTCTACTGCCCATCATTATGTGAAATCAGTATGTTGATTTTATCTCACCAAAACTATTTCAGATACTTGAGTAGTAGTTAATAATGTTATCAGTGATGTTAGGTAGAATTTTTAAGCAACCATCTTCTCATAGAAAAGAGAAATGTTGAATGAAATATCAGGCATCCTTTTCTATTTCCCCAGTATCAGAAACTTTATGGAGTTCCAAGAGTATCAAAGAAGAAACTCCTACTACCTCACCTGCATCAGCTTCCATTGAGAAAAGTTTACAGCCTGTCCTGAACATCAAGGAAGACCCCAATAATTTCTTCACATTCAGAGATGGGGTTGTGGACAGAGCTATAAAAGAATGCATGACTCACCTGCTAGATGAGACTGAAGGACCAGTGTATTCTGCTTTCATGCTCACTCAGTGAGTAACAACATTTTTCGAGGGGCCCCAATGATAAATTCCTTATTTGTTTGAGCTTTTTTTGTATGATGATGGAGTTTCATTTTTGGGTTTACTTATTGTATCTTCTTGGCTGTAGCACTTATTTATTCCCCATTTTTAAACTCTAAATAGTTCATCCAAATACATATCAATAATTTCTATATCAAACAATATTTTAGGAAACAAGCATTTATCATTGATTTATAGATTTTATTACACAAGCCTTTTCAAATTCATGTCTATGCAATAATAATAGAGATTTCAGTTGGAAATTCTTTTTTGTTTGTTTGTATTCTTGACTCATAATGATAATTTTCATGTCAGTGTCATTATATTCATCCATTATTCTGTGCAATTTGTTGGAACATTTAAAGATTTTTTTTATTACTTATATGTGAGGATATTTTCTGACGTTTGAAGTAACATATTTGTGTGGGTATTTGCAGAATCAATCACTGGGACACTGATAAAGAACGCTTATTAATGTTAACTGCCAAAAATCTTATTATAGTTAAATACGATTTTATTGCTCTAAGACGTCTGGGATGCAGAAAAGTACAGTTCAGCGATGTTGAAGGCATTGTTGTTGGAAATTTGGTGTACCCAAATGGTTCCCTAATACCGTAAGTACAAAAAATATTGGAGTTTATATATTCTTACTAACATATTCCAGTAATAATTCCGCCTGAAAATGTTCTCAAATAATAACTTTGAATCAATTATTGTTTGTGAATATTTCAACCTTGATTGGAAAATTTATTTCAACTATATTTTCCTTCTGGATTAAATCTCATTTTGGTATATTGTGAAACTGTTTATTTTCTTATTCATGTGTTGCTTGTCCATAATGTTGAAATAATACAGAAAAATATCAAGTTTTTTTTCCAAATAATAAAACATTTTAACAAATCCTTTTAATACCATTATAAGTAGTGAACATTTCTTATCATGCATCAGAAATTCAAAGGAAATATCCAATTACAAAAAATGTTATGCTAAACAGAATTGAGAAAAAGATTCACATTATCAGAATACATAACATAGTATTATGTTCCACAGAATGCAATTTTTTTCTCCAAATAATGCACTGAAGTGTCCTACATTTGAATTTATATTTCATAACAGTGGAAAAATCTAAATGAAATTATCAGCTTCAGTGGAAAGCTTCCAGCAGAAACAAATTATTATACTGCATGTTCTTTTTGCAGAACCTTTGATTTAAATTCATCACCCTGATTGACTATTCTAGAGTGCTTCATTTTGGCATCTACAAATTAGAAATTCAAAGAGTGTTTATAAGGGAGATCATAGTTGCAACCCCATTCCAGCGCCTCCTAGACAAACATTGTAGTGCATATTAATGGCCTTAAAGTGAAACATCAATAATAGTTATTAGTTATGCACAGTAAGGAATTATCCTTTTCCAGCATATTGTCGAGATATTGCAATAGATGAGAATTTCGTGAAGGCTTTAATGTCCGCCATACAGTAATTGCCAATGCCCTACAGCCCCTACATATACTTTTGACTGTTCATTAGTTGTCATTTCTCCAGTGACACTGTCAATGTCAATCATTTGGACCAATGTCATAAAATCATTTATGTTCCACAACTTATCTTTTGAATACCAATAAGATAAGATATATCACAGACATTTCGTTTTGTTTTAATCTTTCGTTTTTATTAATTTTGACGAAAAAAAAACATATAATAAAAGTCAATCATGCCTGTAAAATATTTATTTTAAATTGCTATGCAGCATGCATTCATAACAGTATATATTTATTGGTGGATTTATGGAGAGGTCTCAAGTTGTAAGTTTGTAACGTGAAAATTACCTTATTTCTTGAATTTTCAAGTTCCATTTTGATGTTCATTGATAATGGAGGTAATTGAGACACATACTCTGTATGTGGATTCATTTATTCGGAATTGAAATGTACATGACAACATATCAGTTATAGAGTTATAGTATCTCCGGATGAAGTCATCAACACAGGGAACACTATCTGAAAAGAAACTCAACATTAGTATTGAATATACTGATAAATAAAAAGGAACTTACCTGTATCTGCATAGAACTTCTTCACAGTAGGGATTGTGTTCAAAAACGAGTAGTCTGGTCGTTGGTTTTCGGTCGTTGAAACTGGTAATTTTGTAGGGAACCTGCTTCTAGTCTGTATTGTTGTTCATCATTAATCGGCTTGTTATTGTTTTACAATTTCATCAATTTTGACAAGTATAGATTAACGCAGTGTTGCCAACAAGGTGGATATAGGATGGTGAAACAGCTTCCTATTAACAAGCACTAGAATAAACTGTAGACCTTTGCCTACTTGATTTCATGCCGTAGTAATATTTCCTGAAGTTATCAGAGATGGCGACATACCTTGTGTCGGTAAAACAGAATCTGTGCATCTGTCACATTTTTATCAGTTTCATCTATTCTAGATGAAAAATGGCTGAGAAGAGTCAAGATATCGATAATTATTCCAGATTCACTGAAAATATTGTGTATTGATGTCATTTCAACTCATGTCTGTCAGATGCGAACCACAGAAATACATGAGCAACAGAAATCTTCTTCGATAATCCATCTCACCGCCATCTTCATTCAAGTCGTGGAAATATTAGTACCTTCTCAAACGGTCTACAAGTTTTTCGCAGAAACAATTGAAGAGCTGTTTCACCATCCTATATCCACCTTGGTTGCCAACCACGATAACCCAAATTATCCGAAGACTGGTATGAAATTATCCGAAATTATCCGATCCTCCAATGATGAGTCGAATAATGTTTTAGTTAATTAACTGACCAATAGATGGCGCCACTTGCAACAATAATGTGATTCAAAATCATTGTTCAACCAGTTGTTTGATTGATATTTGTATTTGCTAATTTTTCTTTGAATAATAAAAGCTCCAAATCAGTGATATCTGCTATAGGGGCTATTCGTTTACGAATATAGACGATTATTATTCGAAGAGAACGATAGCAGCGCATCTTCCGAATGTCCTTCGAACTAAATCCTTATGTTGGTTCCAGTGTTTTTCACATAAAACATTGTCAGTTATTTCATTTCAGTCTTGTGTTAATACAACCAATGACGGCTAAATGAAAAATCTAGCCAACTTTTGTTGGCTCGGACTTTGTCTGAGCCTACCAGAAATTATCCGAAATTATCCGATAAATTTCAGGATCCGAAAATTATCCGCAAATCGGATAATTATCCGCAAATCGGCAACACTGGATTAACGATAATACCAGGTTAGGTTTGTTCTTCCTTTTTCTATTTTCTTTGAAAGGTCTTGGAGATGTTCAGATGTAGTGGCCGTCCGTAGCCCGCTGTCTTATACCAACCGGACATAGTCCTTGGGTTCCATGTCATTGCCCGGTGGTTAGTTGCTAATTAGCCGCTGCCGATTATTCGGGTGGTGTCGTTAATTTAGCTACCGTTTATAGGATGGACCAATCAGCTGGTAGTAAATGGGTCACGTGATGAATTTCTAGTGTCAACTTTTCATCTCCGGATGCGCAGGAGAAAAAGAGGTTTTTTCGAATAGCTTTGATAAGGAATATTCCAGAAAAGGCGCAGGAAATATCCCTCCAAGACGCCGTTCGTCTTTTTAGCGTCATTTCCGTCTAATGGCTGATTTCTAACCAGCATGATGATGGAGTCGAGAGATTTTGTTCATTTTCATTTGTGCGTCAGAAGTGAGGCCTTTCCGTATTGGGGTATAAGCATCTCTTAATTTTTTTGTGGAGAGTCTTTGTGTTTGGATTCCTAGTATTTCTTGGTGCTACAGACGCTGTTTTTACAGATCTGTGGGCCTCCTATTTTTTGGATTTGGATCCGGGTAGATCCGGAAGAAAGTTAAAAAAATGTAACTTTATTCATAGAATTGTAAATACAATTCTAAGAAAGTATTTATATACAATTCTAAGAAAGTATTTATATACAATTCTATGAAAGAAAAGAAATATTATTACTACATACTAGTGCTAGATAGAACACCTTTTCCTAATGTTTCTAATTCTATATCATCAGACTTATCAAGTGTATCACTAACATTATCTGACTTGGTATCTCTAAACAAATCAGCATCAACGGTTGGAACAGTTGTTTTATTTATGTTTGCTTTCAAATCATCAATATGAATCATGCTGATTTTTCCATTAGTGGTTTTCACTGAATAAGTGTAATTACTATTTTTTTCCACCTATTGCAATATAACGGCTATTATAACATTTTATTATCCTGGAATTCTAGCCGTGATAGTGCCTTATATAGCTAGGTCCCCCCCACCCCACCCATTGTATATACAGGGTACTCTCCAAGTACTTACCAAATAGTAATTCCGTATGTATTGGATGACCATCCTGTAGATTTTTTTTGTTGTGTTCATGCAGAAAAATCAATGGATTAGCTGACGGTCTGTCGGGTATGATGGAAAATTGTTTATTCAAACGAAAGAACAGTCAGTCGGAAATCGAGACTAATAATCTTAGGTACATTGTTTTTGAATAAATAATTTCGTCAATATGCACTGTGATGGAAGGTTAGGAATTCACAGTGGAAACATATCTGAATGCAAATATTGGTTGTTGAATTTTCATCTTCTTTATAGGATAAGAATCCAATCTCTTTGATATCAATGGACAACAAGATTTTACCTTCCACCACAGTATTTCCTAGATGTGCAATAATTGAGATGCTCTTTCTTGAAAATTATCATCAAAATAGCCATATTATTGTCTGAAACGTGTCCAATAATAGAGAATCTGTTGATTTTTGAAACGGTTACGGCAAATTCAGGATTCACCGAAACAAAAAATAATAAATGAGGAGAAAACTCTTCTGTGATATTGAAAAAAAAAATTATGATTGTTCGCTACTGAAATCTGAGTTATTTTCAAGAAAAGTGCTCATGTAGTTATCCACCTTTCCTTTCAGCTTTCAGAGAGCTTTTGCATGGTTCGCAAAAAGTACGCAATATTTCCGTTAGCCAAATTTACCACGCAAATTGTTGTAGTTTGCTCTTCATGAGAGCATCCAGTAGCTCGAACATTCTTTGACATTTTTTAGGGATCGTAACATGAAGGGCATCCGCCTACTTTTGAAGCAGGATAAACCCGAAAATCTAGCTTCAAAGTGGAACCCATTCAGCGACGACGTGCCCTATTTGACGTTTTCTTTCCATCCCTTGTTTTTCCACAAAGGTGAGTCCACTTGAAATTGCTTTTTTTGTGGCTTATAATGGAAAAAACTACTTTTTTTAAACTCTTTTTGCCTCAAATCATGCGCATAATCGAGTGCGAAATTCAAACCATAAAATGTCTAATGTGTCAATATTTTATTCATACGACTCATTTATTTTATATGTAAAAAATATTGTCTAATAATAGTGGTAGAATATATAAAAATTACTTAGCTATGACAGGGAGTAATCAGAGTAGAATGCAGGAAAACTCCTGTCAGATTTGAAATAATGACGCAATCAATATCAAAACAATGGTAATCCCATAAATTATTACTCAACTGTCCAATTATTACAAATTATTAGATCTAAACAACTATAAATTAGCGAAACACAAACACTCAATATGCAATCAAAAAACCATTATTTAAGAACAATAACAAGAAACTAGGAAATCCACATCAACAAAAACATGTGTTTGCATGAAAAATAGCTCATACAAGTTACATGATCATTTCCAATTTGAGTAACGACATAGATTAAATACATATTAAATAGATATCATCGAACTAGAAGGTTGATAAAGGCAAACAAAGGCATCGCTTATCCCTAATTTTTTGATGTGTTCTAATATAGTAGAAAGGTTCCTAGCATAATCTCGTTGTTTCACTGGAACATATGAAGAATTCTCGCTATTCATGTAATAGCTGTAAAAATAGTAGTTATGGTACAAGTTTTATAAGACGCTTTGCTCGTCGTTCTCCAAACAACACGTGCGACAACGTGTCTTATAAAACGTGTGTCATGTACAGTTTTTTTTTCTATTTTGCATTAATTTGAAGTATTTTATCGAAAGAAATCGATTTTAATTCGATAAATAACAGAAACATATTAAATTTACAAGTTCAGCCAGCGTTGAGAGAGAAAAAAAAGGTCTGCCCTAGTGTTGTCTTTGTTATCAAAATTGCAACTTGAAATGATGAAAATGTTATGATTGGGACGTAAAAGAAGAGAAGAACACTAATATCACATTTATAATGTGTTTAAGATTACAGTGCTCATAAAATATTCGAAATAATCGGAATAACGAAAATACTACAAGAAAACAAACCAATTATATACAGGTTAGATAAGTCTTAATTTTGTTAGTCCCAATCATAGCATTTTCATTATTTTGAGTTGCAATCTTGATGACAAAGACAATACTAGGGCAGACATATTTTCTCTCTCTCAACGCTGGCTGAACTTGTCAATTGGTAACAATGATGACATTGAAATATTTGGAATCTGATGCACAAGTGTAAAGCCCAGATTACTGTTGAGCAAAGTTGATATTGTTTTTATCGGTCAATTTGAATCAAATCGCACTTTTCAATAAAAACATTGAGTTTTTCACTGCTAGTATCACCAAATCCAAAATTGCTCAGAAGTAAGCTGGGCCTAACTCTTCTGACAGTTCGATTGTACCAACCTCCGAATAATACAAATTCATTATAGAACCAAATTAGAAAAAGTATATTAGGTATGTAATAAACAATTTCCAGATTGCACCGATGAAAAACTTCGAAATCTCTACAATCTCGACTCTTTCATCGAGAATATCTGTCTTTCCGTCCACAAATGGAAAGAAAACGGCATCATCCTGCAGCACAACATTCTGCTGGAAAACTACGTCGGGCTCGGGTCCATTATTCACAACCGCAACTCTTTGGGGTATTTTAAAGTCCGAGGGAAATTCAGCTTTTAAGCCGTCAAATTCAAAAGGAATCTGCGTACGCTCTTCTCGATGTGATATTTATTTTTTTGGGTCAATTATTTGATTCTTATGTCGGCGTACTAGTATATTTTTGGATGAAGAGTCGTTTACTTTATCGAATTTATGAAAGAGACTAATTTTTTCGGAGACTATCTACAGACAAATCATCGGATACAAAGGAAACAATTCAACCGAATTATCATATCATGGATTTTTTGCAACGCACGGGTCAGTTCAGTTTAAATTTGTGCCAAACTACTCCAGTGCTGCTAGCGAAAAAGTAGATGCAACGATTTTTTTTTTGAAGCAAATGGTGACGTCTTTCTAGCTGTACTGTAACAAGAGTTTCATAATTTTACCTGAATTTTGAATAGTATACACTTATTTCATTCCTTCCTTTATTTTGTATGCAATTATATTTTTTTTAGGAATGGGGGTATTATTTCGTTATTATACGTGGTGATATTTCTTGCAATTGACAAGTTCAGCCAGCTTTGAGAGAGAAAAAATATGTCTGCTCTAGTGTTAAAATAACGAAAATGTTATGATTGCGACGTAAAAAAAGAAGTCTAATAACACATTTATAATGTGTTTGAAATCATACAACAATAATAAGCTAACAATGTTAACAAAATATTTCAAATAATCGAAATGACGAAAACAAACTACAAAGAAAACAAACCAATTATATACCGGTTACATAAGTCTTCGTCTTTTTTACGTCCCAATCATAACATTTTCATTATTTAAAGTTGCAATATTGACGACAAAGGCAACACTAGGGCAGACATATTTTTTCTCTCTCAAAGCTGGCTGAACTTGTCAATTGATTTATTCGAAAGTTTCCAACAGATTTCAGATAAAAAAATTCAGTGTATAAGATAGAGAGAGGGAAATAGAGGGTTGAAAATTGAGAAAAGAGAAATTAAAAATAGTTCAGTGAAAAGTGGAAAGAGAAAGAAAGGAATAATAACAATATTATTGTCCTGATCCACAAGTGAGCTATTGAATAAATTTCCAGGACAATCTGTAATTAGTTAGGGTTCTGTGTGGGGTTGTAAATCTGTATGGAAATTATCTCATAGATTTTAATCCTTTTCAAAACCGTGGTGAATGAAGACATTTCCCTTCAAATAATTTCAATTATTGAACCAAAGATTTTAATGAGCAACTTTTAGTAAGGTGATATAATAAGATATTTGTCCCTTAGTTTGTGTGGCTTTTGAAGCGAATATGACGTTTTTCCTTAATGCCTATGTGCTTACTTATTGAGAAATTTATATATTGTCATCATTTTGGGAATTGATTAGATTCCAACTTTTATAAGACATTTTTACATTGCTTGATAATTTTTTACTTGCTTCATCTTTCGGCCAATCATGGAATCATATCAAATAATTCACAAATATATTTTCTATAATATTTTCATAAGAACATCCAAGAAGAGTATTTCTATGAGGAGAATTAAAATGAGTTTACAGTCTAGTCGTGAAATATAACGAATATGTACCTATATATATCAGGAATATATCAGATTTTACCTACAGTACTCATATAAAAGTATTCGGAAATTAGAATATTTCAGATATACAATGAAATTATGTGTGAAAAGACTAAAAATATCATCATTTCTAACATATGCAATGGACAAGAATGAATTTGCAAAAATATCCAGAAGTGATGGAAACAGGATGATTATTGAAATTACATTTTTGAATTTCAAAACTGTAAATAGAAAAACAGTTGAACGAAATGGGCATTAATGGATACGAAAATGAAAAATATAGATATACCAACGCGTACTGGGTGTTCAATTCAAAATTATCTCTGCCTGAAGTGTTCACCTGTCTTTTTTTTGTTACCGCATCACTTGTGAGTGGATTTTTGTCCAATCTTGTTTTGGTACATCCCTACTGAATATTTATTATTACATGCCAAAACTATTTACATTCCTCTATTTTCGAATATGTCTTGCACATATTCAATATTAATGTTAATATAAAAAATAATGAATACCTATGTAGCACAAAATATACAATATTTATCTTAATTATTTATATTTATTAAATGTGTTCTGTTGGGCCTAAATAAATGTATACCTGATTGTTGTAAATAACCCTATCTGTTTAAATCCTAGTGCATATTACCTGAATTAGCAATATTTTCGAATGTTATGGAAGTTGGTAGTCTCAAAAATCAATCAATTTAATATTTTATTTAGACGAATGAGGAGGTGAAAGGCATTATTTAACATGAAAGAATTTGCAAAAAATGGCTGATAGCTGAAAGGAATCCACAGATGAGCTATACTGAATGTCCAGAAAGCTGGACCGCACCTATAAAAGCTGGGAGATACTGTTGAAGTTGTTTGAAAGTTGAACGGTGAGTTGAAGAAGAAGAAAAGGAATTCCTAACCTCTTTGCCGGATAGCCCAAAATGGCCCAGACCACTCAGGGGCTCACGACTTGTGAGTACGAGCATGACGAACCCGAGGCACCCTAGCTGGATACCCACCATACTTCATCTACTCTTGGGGGGTATCCTCTACTCTTCAAAATTTGTTCGAGTGGTATTGAAATTCATATTTCGATTCTTGGAGCTGGCTATTCAGAGCAGATATAATGGAACAAAAAAATTCCTCTGAGTAGTCCTCACATCCCTTCATGTCATCTGCTTATCATGTGCCATAGCAGCTCACAATGGAAACCAGAAAATTTGTTCGACAGTTATGAGAATCTATATTTCGATACATTTTTTTTTATCTTGTAATGTTCAGAGAACATCGTGAGAACTCAGGGAAAGAAGGTAGGAGTTGGTGTGCTTCTTAGATTTCTGGAGATGGTATGTCTCGCCATTTGTATATCTTTTCATAATATGTAATATGAGCATTATACGTAATAAGTGAAATACTATAAAATCAAAGTATATATGAAATCTGTTCATTAGATATTCTTCATTGTGTACCCAGTACACCGCGATCGAAGCCGGCAATAATTTGACCTCGGTGGAAAAATACCGCTTGGAGCTGGCCGGCGGCCGATTTTAACCCCAAAAGACCAAAAAAAAAACAATACTAGAAGAAATGGACTTGAGAGATAAGAGATATATAAGAATAGCAAGATAGAAGAAAGACGACTAATAAGACAGATAAAATAAAAAGAGAAAGAGAACACAAAAAGAGAAATGAGAGATCGATGACATGATGAATCTTTAAATAGAGATATTGATAATAGAATTCAGGAAAATAACGAGAAAGTTTTGGTATTTATTTCTGCAATGGAAGGACTTTTTAATAGACTCACTGTCAAACCTCCAGAAAAAGATATGGTGAATAAAATTCAAAGAAATTTACTACCTTGTTATATAACACAACTTGCATTGAGAGAAATAGAGACAATGTCTGAACTTTATACCTTATGTAATGTAAGAAGTTAGAAGAGTCTAAAGAGTGGTCTGAACGTTATAAACCTCCTGTCTATAAGAAATCCAATGTTCTAGAACCCGATTTGAGTTTTCCTTCTGCAAGTACGAGTTCTTTTAGGAAGTCGTTCAACACTAGTAGGGAAATTTCGGCTGTCAATACGCCAAATTGTTGGAATTGTTTTGTTTGAAAAGTGGGCATGTTTACCGCGAATGTCGCCAAGCAAAGACTAGATTTTGCTTTGGTTGTGGCATGAGAAATGTCATCAAATCAAAATGCGTTAGGTGTGCAGCAAAAAAACGCAGAAGGTGGTTCTGGAAATCTGGACGCCGTTGCCACGACTTCTTCAAGTCCAGAAAAAGTAAATTCGTCAAAGAAATCCACAATAGATAAGAAGAGTCAGGAATGGCAAGATTGGTTGAATTTTGTTAAAAATTTCTTCACTAATTCAGACACTCGAACTCAGTCAACAATATCTTTGAATAATTACTCTATTAGTCCCATTTTTGTTGAGAGAACTCACGATAATCGACCTTACCTTTATCTTAATATTTTCGACCGGTTAAACGAACATATCCCGAATTACCATTTCGCGAATTAGACTTCACGCAGGAGTCTTTGTTATCTTTATTTTAATATAATTCATCAATAGAGGTCAATACGGAATATTTGCAGAAATGGTTATTATAGCGTCCTTTATAATAATCAATCATTCACTGAATATTACAACAGGAGATTTATAATTTTCAGAGATGACTCTGCTGATATTGTAGTGTTGTGTTGTTATTTACGAAGGATGTTTACTCGAAATCTTGATATGTTGAACAATAAACAGTAAATGAATAATTAAAAATCGATACTGAACAAGAACCAGTGAGTAACGAATTATATTTCGTTACACTGTCTGTCTCTGTCTGTCTGTCTGTCTGTCTGTCTGTCTGTCTGTCTGTCTGTCTGTCTGTCTGTCTGTCTGTCTGTCTGTCTGTCTGTCTGTCTGTCTGTCTGTCTGTCTGTCTGTCTGTCTGTCTGTCTGTCTGTCTGTCTGTCTGTCTGTCTGTCTGTCTGTCTGTCTGTCTGTCTGTCTGTCTGTCTGTCTGTCTGTCTGTCTGTCTGTCTGTCTGTCTGTCTGTCTGTCTGTCTGTCTGTCTGTCTGTATGTCTGTCTGTCTGTCTGTCTGTCTGTCTGTCTGTCTGTCTGTCTGTCTGTCTGTCTGTCTGTCTGTCTGTCTGTCTGTCTGTCTGTCTGTCTGTCTGTCTGTCTGTCTGTCTGTCTGTCTGTCTGTCTGTCTGTCTGTCTGTCTGTCTGTCTGTCTGTCTGTCTGTCTGTCTGTCTGTCTGTCTGTCTGTCTGTCTGTCTGTCTGTCTGTCTGTCTGTCTGTCTGTCTGTCTGTCTGTCTGTCTGTCTGTCTGTCTGTCTGTCTGTCTGTCTGTCTGTCTGTCTGTCTGTCTGTCTGTCTGTCTGTCTGTCTGTCTGTCTGTCTATCTGTCTATCTGTCTATCTGTCTTCGATTCTACACATCAAAAGCTATCGTCCTGACCATATGGCGTCTGTGCAGTTTTTCGCAAAAGTGCCGAAAAAAAATCATATCGAAAATTTCTTTTTTTTTCGTATAGAATCTACGGTCGAGTTTGGCAAGGAATTATTTCTTGACAGATCGATTCTAGACATGAAAAGCTATCGTCTTGACCATAAGGCGTCTGTGCAGTTTTTTGCAAAAGTGCCGAAAAAAAATCATTTCGAAAATTTGTTTTTTTTGTGTAGTCTACGGTCGAGTTTGGCAAGGAATAATTCCTTCGCAGATCGATTCCAAACATCAAAAGCTATCGTCCTGACCATATGGCGTCTGTGCAGTTTTTTGCAAAAGTGCCGAAAAAAATTCATTTCGAAAATTTCTTTTTTTTTCGTGTAGAATCTACGGTCGAGTTTGGCAAGGAATTATTTCTTGACAGATCGGTTCTAGAAATGAAAAGCTATCGTCCTGACCATATGGCGTCTGTGCAGTTTTTTGCAAAAGTGCCGAAAAAAATTCATTTCGAAAATTTCCTTTTTTTCGTGTAGAGTCTACGGTCGAATTTAACAAGAAATTATTCCTTCACAGATCGATTGTAGACATCCTGTGCAAAAACTCTTAATTTTTTGTCGGAAAACATTCTAAACAGCATTAGATGAGTAATATTTGTCAAATCGAATGCTGCTGGCTGACTGAAGACTGAAATGCAATTTGTGACCCCAAAGCGCGCCACTGGCCAATCGGGTATGTTCGGCATATCCAAGCACCGGCAAGCTGTCAGCTCTGGCAGCGCCTTTCACATAGGTTAATTTTTTTGAAGAAGACGAAGACATAAACATAGAATTCAACCTCTTTTTTTCTTTGGGGTATTTTGGTATTTATGTTGTTGTCCCAGAAAATGTATTATTTTATTAGTTTCACACATATTTTCAAGATGTGATTAGTTATGGTTCATTTCTACACCAGACTCACTACATTCCTTTGTGGGGTTTGTTTGGGATTTCTGATTGCCACATCATGTATTGATGAAACTAGAATCAATTTCCAAGAGACAGGAAATCATCCTCAGGCTTATTCCGAATGGTTTGCGAATCAAGGATTCACCAGAGCAAAGCTACAATGGGATATGCTGAGATACAATAATACTCTCAAATATGTGACAGAATCTGATCTCCTGAGATCTAGGATAAATATTGTTTGTGTTGTGTTGGTTGTGAAAGAAAAAAACTTCAATGCAGGCAAATCAACCTGGGCAAAGGGTTGTAATCACATTAAACTCATCCAAGTGAAGAAAAAAGACACCAAACCCTTTCCTGTCAAGAGAACTAAAGAAAATTCATCTTGGGTGCTGCTGTGTCAACTATTGGTGGAGTTGTCAGAATCTCATGACTGGATTTTAGTGGTGAATGACACCACATTTGTGATAATGGAGAACCTCAGATATTTATTGGCACCCTTAAATGCCCACAACAAGTATTATTTAGGATATGCCATAGTTTTTTGGAGTACCATTTATAATTCTGGTCAAGCTGGATATGTTCTAAGTAAAGGTGCCTTGGCTGCTTTCAAAAATAGGTTTAGTACTAATGATTGCTTGGTGAACTCATTCTGGAACCATGAAGACTATTATTTAGGTATTTGCTGATGCTTGGAGCATTAAAAAGCTGGTTACCATAATTATACTGATTTTCAGGAAAACACTTGGCCAAGGTTAATGTCACTCCTATTGATACTAGGGACCATGAGGGGTTGTCTAGATTCCATCCATACTCTTGGCATCAAGTTTTGTTTCCAGGAGAAAACTACTATAAGACAGATGTTTTCCCTACCAAATGCTGTAGTAAAAACTCAATTTCCTTCCAAGTAGCTATATGATGATTTTGATCTGAATTCACTATGGTTTCCCACACCATTTATTTTTTCAGGCAATTCAAGGTGATAAAATGTATACTTTCTATTACCTCTTGTATGTGCTACAAATTTTCATAAGTGGTCATTTGGGTAATAGAGCTCCTTCATCAGTTGATGAAGAACAGGTATGTTGAAAAATGTCCCATAGGTACCCCTTCAAATCTGCAATGTTATTTTAGGTTTTGAAAGCGTTTTTGAAAGAACAAAATATTATGAAAAATAATGTGACAAGTGAAGAATATTACAATATTTGGGAAAGATTGATAGATGACCCTAAATCCTTTGCAGCAAAACTGAAGAGGGAAGAATATATTGAATATGACTGAGTTTCTCACTGATTCTATGTTTTTTAGATGAATTTACGATTTTATACTTCTGAGAGGAATATATTTTACAGTTTATAAACATCTAAACGTGTTTCATTTTGTTAACAGATAATTGAGTATTGATAAAATTCAAAATTTCGTTGATTTGAATCAATGTTGTATACTAACTGTGTTCAGAAAGCAGAGATTCATTTCTCTAGTCTGTAATTGATTTTTTCTTGTACAGGCAGCATTGCCAAATGATTTTTCATGAATTTCAGATATGTTAATTCCTGTGGAGCGTTAAAAATTTGCTAATGGAGGAAACATTTTACAATATGCATGTGAATTTCTTGGCTGAAACCTTAGATAACGTTGGTAGTAATAATAATAATATCATTTCGTTGAGATTTCTTTGCTAGGTATGTACCTAATTCTTCATAGCAAAGAAATTTATCGAATTTGACATCATTGCGAGTCGGCAGGCAACCAACAAAACACCTTGTGCCGCCTCGGGCGATCTCCCCTCGTTCGGCAACACTCGGGTCGGCGAAGGCGTTGCTTTTTGTTGATTCGATTGTTTAGTCAGTTTGTGCTGTGTTTTCCTAGTGTGTGTCGTCTTTCCGTGTTTGTATGAAGTTATTGCCGATTATTGACTTTTTTTGCAGTGAATAATTGTGCTATCAGTGACTGTGTCAATTAATTATTAATTGAGGTGAGTCGTTAGTTTGTGTTTCAGTCTGCGATAGGAGAATATTTGGGTGAACTGACAGGATGCTGTGCAGATTCACCACCCACGCCGGTCTTTCCCGAATCTGTCAATATTTACGCTAGCTAGATCGAAATTTTATAGATTGAGATGCTGAAATTAATGTTGTTATGTTTGAGTAATATTAATATTTTAGAGTATATTATTAAAAACGTTTTCCTACTTCGAGTCTCGATCAGTTGAGCGTGTACTTAATTGTTTATTATTTATTAGTTCTACCTATAAATTTGACTTCCTGTTCAATCTCAAAGTTTATTAATATTCAGATCGTATAAATAGAAGTCCCCTAAGGAAGTATTTATTCTATTGTGCATTCCTTTGGAAGAATGTGGCTTGTGTGCTAAACGACAGAAAATATAGGTATCTTCCGAGTATCATCAGTTCCTCCGATCTTCTTTCTTCATATTCGCTGAGCTATTGAAGATGGATTATTGTAAGAAAAAGGTACAGCAGCAGCTGTTCCTTTGAAAAGTGACGAGGTATATTGTATAGGACCACCTGCTTTACACAAGAAACCCACAACGGGCCTTTGGGACGGACCAGATGTTCGGATTATATTTTCAAAGTTTAGCAATCAAATAAATAACTACCCGTTTCGAGGAATTTGCCAGGATAACTAAAAATCTCGCTAAAAATCAACTGATCGTTTTTTCATATTCATGCATCAAGTTACTATAAGGCTACATTTTACAAAAACTTTGGGGAATTTTTATAGAATCTTCCGAGGATTTTTTTCTTCGATCTCTTCGGGAGAGCTGATCTGAAGGCATCAAATTGACCCAAATAGATGCACTACATACACCCTTATACTGCGACAATATCCTTCATTTTTGATAGGCAGGTACTTGTTAGTATCCTCCCTTCCTGCCTCCAATTTTTTTTTCTGTCCCCTCTAATAGCAGCCGAGGGTCTCACAATGAAACATAACTGAAGTGGATTCGGTGTATGCTTTCCACAAATTGATGCAATTTGTTTGAAGAGAGCTCCTATTCCCTCAAAGATGTATCGGAAACAGCCTTGAATTATGATATTTTCAGATTCTCCATGAACTTTCAGTGGATTGCGGATAATTTATATTTAAATCAAAATTATGGCTGTAGTTAAATTGAAAAAAATCAAGGTGGTTTTCTGCAAAGGGTTCTGCTAGCTGAATCGTCAGATACCCATACTAAAAGATGAATTTTTTTGTGTGCAAATGAGGATATGTTGTAGAGTATTGGTAGAGATACCGATGACACAGATGGCTAGCCCCACGTTCCCATGTTGATAAATCAAATGAAAGATTATTGTTTTGAAATGATAGACCCAGCCAGCTCACCACTTGCCAGTTATTTGCTGTGACCGCAAATTTTTATTTTAACAGATGACCTAAGCCATAAATTAGTATATTGCTTGCTCATATTTTCGAATCACATGCTATCTTTAATGTTGGTAGGAATAATCTGAAACGAAAGTTATGGACGCTATTTGAATTTGTTTTAATTTGGATAATTCAACAATGTTTTTTCTTTCATGTCAATCGGTAGAGTGCCTGATTTTGTTGACTAAAAGATTCTCGAAGCAAAAAAGTTTTTTTTTTTATTTTGGTTGTATAATGAAGTCATTGTGCAACGCAAATGCATATCGAAATAGCCCCTATTTCAATACGCAATTTTTATTATTCAGAGATTGGTACAATCGAACTGTCAGATCAAAGTCAGAAGAGTTAGGCCCAGTTTACTTCTGAGCGATTTTTGATTTGCTGATATTAGCAGTGAAAAACTCAATGTTTTAATTGGTTAATTTCAATTCAGAGTGTAATTTAATTTAAATTGACCAATAAAAAAATAACAACATTGAATTTTTCACCGCTGGTATTGCAATAATTAAAATCGCTCAACTGACCAAACCAAGACGCTGTCAAATCAAACTCAAGATGGATACCTTGAGGCATACAAACCGTTTGAGTGCATTAGAACTATAGCTATTTGAACCTTGTGATTTTAATTTAAAACAAGTTTTAACTCCAGAACGAATTTAAACATTCATTTGTGAATATCCTGTGTTTAGTCTATATTGTCATTTGTGAATTTTCTCATAAAATTGAAGATAGAGCTACAAAAACATGCCACATACTTGTTGTGTTGTCAAGTGTGGGAGTCGAGGAAATCGTGATGATGTGAAGTTTTTCAATATACCCAGTGTACTACATTTTGCACACAAAACGGAATTGACTGAACTCTCAAAAATCCGAAGAGAAAGATGGTTGAAAGCAATCAAAAGGGAAGATCTCACAGAAGCTAAACTAAAGTATGTGCTAAACATGTTATGAAAGGTAAAAAGTTAGATAACTTTTCATGAAGGTATTTGTTGCGAAATGTAGTTTCAAATTTTAGGAAAACCAGCTGCTTTAACTAAATCATCACAGTGAAAGGATCGATGCCTTGAATGACTGACTTTTTCCTTATACCGTAATGCAATGTCTTCATCTTCAGTCTCTTACGATAACAGATAATCACTTTTATTATCATAAGCCATTGTATTCCCTTTGGAAACCTTCAGAAAAGGAAATTCACACTATAAACACAAAAACACATGTAATCAAATAGACAAAACACTCCGTGTGTGCCTCAAGGCAGCCATTTTTGATCACGTGTTCTGGATTGGCTTATATCATTGTTACCAATCGAAGATGTTATTTATCCATATTCAATGCATTTTTTTCTTCGAATCAATTCAAAATAGAAAAAGTTGTATATGGCACACGTTTTATAAGACACGTTGTCGCACTTGTTCACTTGGAGCACTCGCTCGTCGTACTCCAAACAACGCGTGCGACAAAATAGCGTCATATAAAACTTGTGTCATAATATACTATTTTCGCACCGCTATAGTGAGGGCTATAGATCAATAGAGGGATTCCAAAGAATTCCACGGAATTCCAAAGAAATCCAAAGAATTCCAAGAAAATTCAAGGAATTCTAAAGAATTCCAAAGAATACCGAGGAATTCCAAATAATTCCAAAGAATTCCTTGCAATTCCATAGAATTCTAAGAAATTTCAAAGAATTCTAAGGAATTCCAAAGAATTCAGGGAACTTGAAGGAATTCCAGGGAATTCCAAATGTTCGTACATCAGAATTCCAGAATTAGAATCCGAGAAATTCCAAAGATTCCCAAGAATTTCCAAGAAATTCTTACAATTTCTGGAATTCTTTGGAATTCTTTGAAATTATATGAAATTCTCTGGAATTCTCTGGAATTCCTTGACATTCTTTTGAATTATTTGGAATTCCTTGGAATTTCTTGAAATTCCTTGGAAATTTTTGGAATTTTTTGGAATCCTTTGGATTTTTTTTTGCAATTCCTTGAAATTCCTTGGAGTTCCTTGTAATTCTTTGGAGTTTCTTGAAATTCTTTGTAATTCCTTGAAATTCTTTAGAATTCCTTCAAATTCTTGAAATTCCTTGGATTTCCTCGGAATTCTTCATAATTCCTTGGAATTCTTTGGAATTCCTTGCAATTCCTTGGAATTCTTTGGAATTTATTGGAATTCTCTGGAACTTGTTGGAATTCTTTGGAATTCTTTGGATTTTTTTGAATCCCTTGGAATTTCTTGGAATCCTTTGGATTTTTTTGCAATTCCTTGAAATTCCTTGGAGTTCCTTGTAATTCTTTGGAGTTTCTTGAAATTCTTTGTAATTCCTTGAAATTCTTTAGAATTCCTTCAAATTCTTGAAATTCCTTGGATTTCCTCGGAATTTTTCATAATTCCTTGGAATTTCTTGCAATTCCTCGGAATTATTTGGAATTTCTTGGAATTTTCTGGAACTTGTTGGAATTTCTTGGAATCCTTTGGATTTTGTTTTGCAATTCCTTGAAATTCCTTGGAGTTCCTTGTAATTCTTTGGAGTTTCTTGAAATTCTTTGTAATTCCTTGAAATTCTTCAGAATTCCTTCAAATTCTTGGAATTCCTTGGATTTCCTCGGAATTCCTTAGAATTCTTTGGAATTTCTTGGAATTCTCTGAAACTAGTTGGAATTCCTTGGATTTCCTCGGAATTCTTCATAATTCTTTGGAATTCTTTGGAATTCCTTGCAATTTCTTGCAATTCTTTGGAATTTCTTGGAATTCTCTGGAACTTGTTGGAATTCTTTGGATTTCTTTGGAATTCTTTGGATTTTTTTGGAATCCCTTGGAATTTGTTGGAATTCTTGGGAATTCCTTAAAATTCTTGTAATTTTTTGAAATTATTTGGAATTCCTCGCAAAATTGAAGTTTGGTGTACAAAATTTCAAGCGCGATTATACCCCTCTGGTACAAATAATGTGATAAAAGAGCAACACTGCTTCCACCAGGTAGGTACTCAGCCGCGCGCGATGCAGCCCGGCGTCGTCGCCCCATCAGCGGCGCTAGCGCTCCTTCTACTAGCCGCCCTCTCCGCCGCCGCCCACGCCGCAGACCCAGCCGCCGCCCCCCCCACCACCACCTCATCCGGCCCCGTCTTTATCCGCGAGCCGCCCAACCGCGTCGACTTCTCCAACACGACGGGCGCTGTCGTCGAGTGCGCCGCCCGAGGCGTTCCGACGCCCGACCTCATCTGGGTTAGGTCGGACGGCTCGGCCGTCGGCGATGTGCCCGGCCTCAGGCAGGTCCTCGCCAACGGCCACCTGGTGTTCCCGCCCTTCCGTGCCGAGGACTACCGCCAGGAGGTGCACGCGCAGGCGTACGCCTGTCTGGCGAGGAACGGGGAGGGGTCGATACGGTCGAGGGATGTCAACGTTAGGGCAGGTAGGGTGTTGGAAATATCGATTATCAGATTATGTCGGTATTATCGGTTTGTCGATATTATCGAATTACATATCGATGCATTTTTCAACTGAATTACCAATTTAATTGAAACACGTGTACACGGAAATGGAATTAAACTATTGATACAGGATTCAGAAAATCAGGGGTGGGTAATATAACGATTTGGAAATATAGATTATCGATAATCAGAAATAATCGGTTTATCGAATTTGAATTATCGATATTATCGGAATCATCGATAATATCGATAACTTTTTTAACTGAATAACCAATGTCATTGATAAATTCATTTTTTATTGTGTACGTGGAAATGGAAATTATCGATGATTATCGATATTATCGGTTTATCGATAATTATCGATAATTATCGATATTATCGATAAAATTGAAATTATCGATATTGTCGGATTCATCGATAATATCGATAACATCGATAACTTTTTCAACTGAATTAACAGTGTCATTGATAAATTCATGTTTTATTGGGTACGTGGAAATGAAAAAACTATTGATACAAGGTTCAGAAAATCAGGGGTGGATGATAACAATTTGGAAATATCGATAATCAGAATTTATCGATATTATCGGTTTGTCGATAATATCGGTTCATCGATAATTATGATATTATCAATAAAAGTTGAATTTATCGATAATATCGATAAAATTGAAATTATCGATATTATCGGTTTATCGATAATTATCGATATTATCGATGAAAGTTAAATTATCGATATTATCGGAATCATCGATAATATCGATAACTTTTTTAACTGAATAACCAATGTCATTGATAAATTCATTTTTTATTGTGTACGTGGAAATGGAAATTATCGATGATTATCGATATTATCGGTTTATCGATAATTATCGGTTTATCGATATTATCGTTAAGATTGAAATTATCGATATTATCGGAATCATCGATAATATCGATAACTTTTTTAACTGAATAACCAATGTCATTGATAAATTCATTTTTTATTGTGTACGTGGAAATGGAAATTATCGATGATTATCGATATTATCGGTTTATCGATAATTATCGGTTTATCGATATTATCGTTAAGATTGAAATTATCGATATTGTCGGATTCATCGATAATATCGATATCATCGATAACTTTTTCAACTGAATTACCAATGTCCAATTGAAAAATTCATGTTTTATTGTGTACGTGGAAATGGAAAAAACTATTGATACAAGGTTAAGAAAATCAGAGGTGGGTGCTAACGATTTGGAAATATCGATTATCAGATTTTATCGATTAACCGATAATTATCGATATTATCGATAAAATTGAAATGATCGATATTATCGAATTTATCGATATTATCGATAACTTTTTCAATTGAATTACCAATGTCATTGATAAATTCATGTTTTTTCGAGCCCTCACAAGCTATTGAATATTCGAATAATTTATTGTATCATGTACGTGGAAATGAAAAAAAATATATATTTATACATAGTTCAGAAAGTCAGGGGTGGGCGATAACGATTTGGAAATATCGAAAAACCTTTTCGATGAAATCTGAATTGTCGATATTATCGAAAATTATCGATATCATTGATAATTTTCTACAATTAACTCAACCATGAACTATTGTTTTTTTTATCACCATATTATATTCGGAAATGTTGGATCGCATGTGTATTTTTCAGATGATTATTCGCTTTTAGGTCTGTTTCTATCTGAATGAAAGCTATATTCATTGTTTCTCATGTGAAGTTGGCGGATTCCATATAGTTCTAGAATTCCTGACTAAAATTTTCAATAGTTTCGGCAAATTATGGATTTACAGGAAAAAATTAAAATTTGGCGCCAACTTCACGCAGCGCCGTTTTTTTCCGAAAAATGAGTTCTGATTATTTTTTGTTGTGTATTTGGGAGAGTTCTGGAGTTCTTGATTGATTTCAAGAATAGTTCTGGTAAATTGGATGAGTTAATAAAAAAAATTGTTTCTGCAAAAATTTCGAAAAAAAAAATTCACTTTTGAACAAACAAATTAGTTCAACTGCATTTTTGTGAAAAAGTTATACTTTTCAAGTTATCGGCCATAATATGTTGCAACTGATACTTTTCGATTTATCGATTATAATAAAGTGCAATTTTCGAAACTCACCATCGATCAAATAAAGAACAATAAATAATTTGGAACAGTTCTGAGTTGGAAAACCTTATTTAGTCGGTAAATCGAAAAGCATCAGTTTTTCACAAAAATGCAATTGGGATATTTTGTATAACTCGTCGAGCGCTACGCAGAACTCTTCTCAGAACTGTTCCAATTCATTTATTTTTCTTTATTTCATCGAAGGTCAAATTCGAAAGATGCACCATATGGCCGATAACTTGAAAATTATAACTTTTTCACGAAAATGCAGTTGAACTATGTTGTTTGTTCAAAAGTGAATTTTTTTTTCGAAATTTTTGCAGAATCAATTTTTTTCCAATTCACCAGAACTATTCTTGAAATCAATCAAGAACTCCAGAACTCTCCCAAATACACAACAAAAAATAATCAGAACTCATTTTTCGGAAAAAAACGGCGCTGCGTGAAGTTGGCGCCCAAATTTTAATTTTTTCATATAAATCCATAATTTGCCGAAACTATTGAAAATTTTAGTCAAAAACTCTAGAACTACATGGAATCTGCACAGAACTCCAAAAAAAATAATTGTTTTCGAAAAAAGTCGGCGCCAACTTCACATGAGTTTTCTAATGAAATTAGTTATATTGCATTCATTTCGATGGTTTATTTATATGTAGGTACAAAAAGTAATGTTATACTCATTCATTCTGCTGACTTTATTAACTTATATATTATCACTTTGACAAAGATCCTGCTGATTCTGTTGAAACCTAACACTGATATGTTTGGCCACTCTTCATTTTGTTGACTTAGTTAGATAATTCAAAAAAAAATATTGTTCTCCGTTGAAAACATTCTTATTACTCACAGATTAATTCCTCTGGTTCTACCTATCAAAGATGCTGGTCCCATATGACATGTACTCTCAAAATCAGCTACTTTCTTTCAGAATCAATTTCTATTTATTATTATGACACATCGTGAATGTGTCAAGCTCCAAGAATAGAAACTTCATGTAAAAATTTACTCATGAAATATCTCTATTGATTTAATTATGATGATTCAGCGGAATGTCTTCTGCTACAAAAAATCATATTGTAGATAAATTCAATGACTCATCATCGGCCATTATATAGCTACAGGGTGTATTCCCTGTTTGCCTACCTATTTATTCAACTAGGTATATAATTATTTTTCAATTAATCCTACCCCATACTTATTCAATGCACTAAAAAATATTCATTGCACTAGGTATACATATATCACTCGCTATTGAAAATTCAAATTGAAACATTATCATCAATAATCAATTACAGGAAACGGAAACAAAACAATACCTATACAGCCTCATACCATATCAGTCAAATAAATATGAGGTATATGTCCGAAATATTAATTCAGGCATGGTTTTTATTTCAATAATAGTTGGCATACTTTATTCATTACCAATAAGATCAACACTCGGTATACTTTCACATACACACAAACAAATATTTACTTGTGCCTAGCCGTGCAAAATGATCCGAGTCTACATCTTGGATATGAAGTGATCAGAGCTTGGAAATATCTTGACTATACAGGGTGTTTCAATTTTCTGTGGCACACTAAACGTACGATTTTTTCAAATGGAACATCCAGTATTTCGTCACCTATGCTGGGTTTATAGATTCAACTAAACTAAAAATTAAATTAACAATTAAGAATGTTAAATACACGAGAACGTCTATAAGGGTTTATACATTTACATCCGAGTTTACATCTGTCATTTAAATTAATAATAATAAGTTGGTCAACTTTCAACTTAACAACTAAGAATTAAGAAATTTTGTGGACAGAACACGCAAAACGATTAGAATCGTTGGAATGCCGTCATTTGTCATTGTTTCTAATAGTGTTTAGGCATTTTTTTGCGACGAAACAGTTTCAAAGACCGTTTTAAAACAGTTTATACGTCTACGTCATCATTTTATGAGCCGAAAAAATGCAACATTTCAAAATGTCACGTGGTCATAGTTATTTAACCTCAGATGATAGTTCGCCATATTGAAACATGATTGAAACGGTCCAGGAGACGCTTTCAAAACGTTTTGAACCAGAATCAAGTGTGACGTCACAAATGGTTCAAGAAAATGGAGTGTTTCAAAACTGTTTCAAATAGTTTCAAGACAGTTTCTCGCAAAAAAATGCCTTTTATGGTTTTCAGGTTCAGGAGTTTTTAGTTTTTTCGGGGTTTTTTTTGCTCATTTGATGAATAATATCATTCAATTCATCACTTTGAAATGACATTGAGCTTTCAATCATGTAACATTCAACATCTAATTCTTAATTATTAATTGCATTGTATAAACAACTTCCCTCTTGTTAATTCCTAATTATTAATTGTTAATTCTTAGTTGTTAGTTTAGTTGAATCTATAAACCCACCATTATTTTTAAAGCTCGACTTATCATTAAACTCGTCTTGTGAGCTGTATCAAAAAATATGGCAAACTCATTCGGTATTCCAATTGAAAAAAAAACATGTATGGGGTGTCACCGATGTTTGGATCACCCTGTATAATCGATAGTGTTTGAAGGAGAATGCTCATATGACCGAAATTGTTTTGAATCTCATTGTCATTCCAGAAAATTGAGTGCACCTGCGTTTTTGGCCAAAACACCAAATCATGTTGTTTTTTTCCTGCCACCGTATATAACATTTCTTGTTTCTTCCGACATTGGAGAATGAGAGAATTTTCTCACGATCAACCAGCAGCGTTCGGACGTCTAGACGGGTCGCAAAGGGTTACGCTCCAAATGTGAATGACACACACGTTGTACAGGGTGTGCCTCTCGAAATGAAACCTTCCTCCAACTTTTTTGTTTTCGAATATATCAAAAATTGCTGAATAGAAAAGTTGAATGAAACGACTTGAATTTCGATGTACAGACGTTTTTTGGACACCAACATTTGTTTTTCAAATGGAACAATGTGTAGGTATATTTTTTGACAGGTCAATAGAACTTTCTTTTCTGACTTCATTGACATCAACAAGTTGCATATTTGGATGGAAAATGACTGACCTGTTGACGATCAAAGTTGATCGAAATAGGTAATGATTCACGGATCTCAAAGTAAAAACGAAAACTCAACCGTCTTGAAAATTCACCAATAAACATCTAAGGTGATTGAAAACGGACAAATAACAACTACTTTCCTGGCTAATGCCACACAGAACATTGAATTATGTCTACTCGCAATCTATTTATATCCACAAAATTATATGCAATGATGTAATTTTGATCAACTTTTTTTAGTCACTTTCCATCCAAATATTCAACTTGTTGATACCAATATAATCAGAGAAAAAAGTTCAATCGAATGTTGAAAAAATATACATGGTGTTCCATTTGAAAAACCAAGGTTGATGTCCACTTCAAAAATCATCTGGAAATCAAAATTCAAGTTATTTCATCAACCTTTTCTTTTTTCAATTTTTTTTTCGTATTTTCGAAAACAAAAAAGTTCAAGGGAGGTTCCATTTTGAGAGGCGCACTCTGTACGGGGAGATCCCTTTGGAATTTTGGCGCAAAAATAAAATAAAAATTATCTAACCGACACCTAGGAGATCGATTTCAACGTCACTAAAGTCCTCTAATCAAGCAATGAATCATTGTCAATCATCAAAAACACCAACCGATCGAATCCAATCGAAAAGTCAAAGATCAACGCCCGACTCTGTACGCGCTTGATTCCAGTGGTGGCCCAATACTACGATGTGGACGTGAACAAAGAGTACGCGATACGTGGCAACGCCGCCATCCTCAAGTGTCAAATACCCTCGTTCGTTGCCGATTTCGTCAGCGTCATCTCGTGGCAAACGGACCAAAACGAGAATTTCTATCCGGACGCCCCTGACGGTACCGATTTGAGTTGCGAGGGTTCCACCCTGTATAGTCCTTGGGATGCCGTAGACGCGGTTCGATCTGTCATCTGTCGAAATACGGCTTGAATTTTCCATTTCTTCCTGGCTTTCTCGAGGTTATTTGGCGATTCTCCATGATTGGTTGTTGGTGTCCAAGAAATTTATATACTTGTCCATGATTGGTTGTGAATATCAATTATTTTGGTTTACTAGGATCGTCTATTGATTCTCCATTATTGTTTCCTCCATAATACCCGATATCCTAGCATTCTTCTTGATTTCATAGGGTCACCTGATAGTTATCCATGATTGGTTGTATATATCCAAGAATATTTCAGAATTGAACTGCTAATTGTTTGTATGTTCCCGAGTATATTCCTCCATGATTAATTTTTGATTTCCTAAGATCATCTAATGTTTTTCCATAATTGATTGTGTTTTTCCATAATTGATTGTGTTTTTCCATATTCACTTGTTGAAATCCAAGCATTTTTAGAAATTATACAACCAATTAAATAAGTATTTATCCATGATTGGTTCTCAAAATCAATTATCCTAGGATAACGATTTTCCATGATAGTTTCTCGAAATATCACTATTAATTATGTACCTATTTCCCCATAATATCATAATAGATAATTCTTAGAATATTTGTTTCCATGATTGGTTGTTAAAAGTAGTTTTTATCTCCTAGGATAAACATGAATGGTTATGAAAATACAAGCTAGATTCCTCCATAATTCCTATTGTGGTATTCCTCCTGATTCTCTAGGATCATCCTTGAATATTCCATGATTGATGGTTGAAATCCAAACATCTCTTTGTAAATTGAATTGAATATTTCACCATAATTGGTTATGGAAAGAATTTTTAATATCCTATAATAATTTATTAATTCTCCATGATTGGTTATGAAAATACTTGTTAGATTCCTCCATAATAATCCTACCGATTTTCTGGATCATTCTTGAAGTTTCCATGATTGATTATTGAAATCCAAGCATTTTTCGAAATTCTTAAATTAATCGTAGATTTATCCAAAATTTGTTGTTGTTGAATTCTTCTTTTTGTTTTATAGGATCGTCTGATAATTTTCCATAATTGCTCTTGTTGGTTATCAAAATCCAAGCATTCTTTGTTAAATAAATTATATATTCCTCCATGATTGGTTGTTGAAATCATAGGATAATTTATTGATTCTCAATGATTACCTGGAACCATCTATAGGTCCCATATCTGGTTGTGAAAAGCCAATTGTCCACAACTTGACTTTCATAGGATGGTTCTCCGATTCTCCATGATTGGTTGTTGCAATCATAGGATAATTTATTGATTCTCAATGATTACCTGGAACCATCTATAGGTCCCATATCTGGTTGTGAAAAGCCAATTGTCCACAACTTGGCTTTCATAGGATAGTTCTCCGATTCTCCATGATTGGTTGTTGAAATCATAGGATGATTTATTGATTCTCAATGATTACCTGGAACCATCTATAGGTCCCATATCTGGTTGTGAAAAGCCAATTGTCCACAACTTGGCTTTCATAGGATAGTTCTCCGATTCTCCATGATTGGTTGTTGAAATCATAGGATAATTTATTGATTCTCAATGATTACCTGGAACCATCTATAGGTCCCATATCTGGTTGTGAAAAGCCAATTGTCCACAACTTGGCTTTCATAGGATGGTTCTCCGATTCTCCATGATTGGTTGTTGCAATCATAGGATAATTTATTGATTCTCAATGATTACCTGGAACCATCTATAGGTCCCATATCTGGTTGTGAAAAGCCAATTGTCCACAACTTGGCTTTCATAGGATAGTTCTCCGATTCTCCATGATTGGTTGTTGAAATCATAGGATAATTTATTGATTCTCAATGATTACCTGGAACCATCTATAGGTCCCATATCTGGTTGTGAAAAGCCAATTGTCCACAACTTGGCTTTCATAGGATAGTTCTCTGATTCTCCATGATTGGTTGTTGAAATCATAGGATGATTTATTGATTCTCAATGATTACCTGGAACCATCTATAGGTCCCATATCTGGTTGTGAAAAGCCAATTGTCCACAACTTGGCTTTCATAGGATAGTTCTCCGATTCTCCATGATTGGTTGTTGAAATCATAGGATAATTTATTGATTCTCAATGATTACCTGGAACCATCTATAGGTCCCATATCTGGTTGTGAAAAGCCAATTGTCCACAACTTGGCTTTCATAGGATAGTTCTCTGATTCTCCATGATTGGTTGTTGAAATCATAGGATGATTTATTGATTCTCAATGATTACCTGGAACCATCTATAGGTCCCATATCTGGTTGTGAAAAGCCAATTGTCCACAACTTGGCTTTCATAGGATAGTTCTCCGATTCTCCATGATTGGTTGTTGAAATCATAGGATAATTTATTGATTCTCAATGATTACCTGGAACCATCTATAGGTCCCATATCTGGTTGTGAAAAGCCAATTGTCCACAACTTGACTTTCATAGGATGGTTCTCCGATTCTCCATGATTGGTTGTTGCAATCATAGGATAATTTATTGATTCTCAATGATTACCTGGAACCATCTATAGGTCCCATATCTGGTTGTGAAAAGCCAATTGTCCACAACTTGGCTTTCATAGGATAGTTCTCCGATTCTCCATGATTGGTTGTTGAAATCATAGGATGATTTATTGATTCTCAATGATTACCTGGAACCATCTATAGGTCCCATATCTGGTTGTGAAAAGCCAATTGTCCACAACTTGGCTTTCATAGGATAGTTCTCCGATTCTCCATGATTGGTTGTTGCAATCATAGGATAATTTATTGATTCTCAATGATTACCTGGAACCATCTATAGGTCCCATATCTGGTTGTGAAAAGCCAATTGTCCACAACTTGGCTTTCATAGGATAGTTCTCTGATTCTCCATGATTGGTTGTTGAAATCATAGGATGATTTATTGATTCTCAATGATTACCTGGAACCATCTATAGGTCCCATATCTGGTTGTGAAAAGCCAATTGTCCACAACTTGGCTTTCATAGGATAGTTCTCCGATTCTCCATGATTGGTTGTTGAAATCATAGGATAATTTATTGATTCTCAATGATTACCTGGAACCATCTATAGGTCCCATATCTGGTTGTGAAAAGCCAATTGTCCACAACTTGGCTTTCATAGGATAGTTCTCTGATTCTCCATGATTGGTTGTTGAAATCATAGGATGATTTATTGATTCTCAATGATTACCTGGAACCATCTATAGGTCCCATATCTGGTTGTGAAAAGCCAATTGTCCACAACTTGGCTTTCATAGGATAGTTCTCCGATTCTCCATGATTGGTTGTTGAAATCATAGGATAATTTATTGATTCTCAATGATTACCTGGAACCATCTATAGGTCCCATATCTGGTTGTGAAAAGCCAATTGTCCACAACTTGACTTTCATAGGATGGTTCTCCGATTCTCCATGATTGGTTGTTGCAATCATAGGATAATTTATTGATTCTCAATGATTACCTGGAACCATCTATAGGTCCCATATCTGGTTGTGAAAAGCCAATTGTCCACAACTTGGCTTTCATAGGATAGTTCTCCGATTCTCCATGATTGGTTGTTGAAATCATAGGATGATTTATTGATTCTCAATGATTACCTGGAACCATCTATAGGTCCCATATCTGGTTGTGAAAAGCCAATTGTCCACAACTTGGCTTTCATAGGATAGTTCTCCGATTCTCCATGATTGGTTGTTGCAATCATAGGATAATTTATTGATTCTCAATGATTACCTGGAACCATCTATAGGTCCCATATCTGGTTGTGAAAAGCCAATTGTCCACAACTTGGCTTTCATAGGATAGTTCTCCGATTCTCCATGATTGGTTGTTGAAATCATAGGATGATTTATTGATTCTCAATGATTACCTGGAACCATCTATAGGTCCCATATCTGGTTGTGAAAAGCCAATTGTCCACAACTTGGCTTTCATAGGATAGTTCTCCGATTCTCCATGATTGGTTGTTGCAATCATAGGATAATTTATTGATTCTCAATGATTACCTGGAACCATCTATAGGTCCCATATCTGGTTGTGAAAAGCCAATTGTCCACAACTTGGCTTTCATAGGATAGTTCTCCGATTCTCCATGATTGGTTGTTGAAATCATAGGATGATTTATTGATTCTCAATGATTACCTGAAACCATCTATAGGTCCCATATCTGGTTGTGAAAAGCCAATTGTCCACAACTTGGCTTTCATAGGATAGTTCTCCGATTCTCCATGATTGGTTGTTGAAATCATAGGATAATTTATTGATTCTCAATGATTACCTGGAACCATCTATAGGTCCCATATATATCTGGTTGTGAAAAGCCAATTGTCCACAACTTGACTTTCATAGGATAGTTCTCCGATTCTCCATGATTGGTTGTTGAAATCATAGGATAATTTATTGATTCTCCATGATTACCTGGAACCATCTATATCTGGTTGTGAATCCAAGATTGGTTGTTGAAATCCAAACATTTCTCCAGTAATTACTGGTCAGGAACCAACCGGACGAAAAAAAAAAGCATCCCAGGGACTATAGACACCGGTGTTTTTTTCCAGTGGTCCGACAGTTCTATCAGACGGAGGTCAACAACGAGTACGTCATCCGTGGAAACGCGGCAGTCATGAAATGCTCCATTCCCTCTTTCGTCGCTGATTTCGTTCAGGTGGTGGGCTGGAGCGACAGCGGGGGAAATATTTTCACCCCGGGCGCTGACCAATACGGTACATTTATTAGACGACCTAACTCAACCGAGTTTTTTTTTTTTTTTTTTTTTTTTTTTTTTTTTTTTTTTTTTTTTTTTTTTTTTTTTTTTTTTTTTCCCTCCCTCATGAATGTTGGTTCAGTGAAAGTTTCCACGGATGGGGTCTCCAGGTAACCTCCTCCAATCCTTGCGCGTACGGAAGTTCCCGATGTCCATTAGTGGTTTACTTGACTTTTGCGTAAAAAAAAACGGAATTGAAGTTGAATAAAGTACTCTGGGTCCTGTATAGAGACGAAATTCTAACGCCAGGAACTTTTGCGACTGCATTGCTGATGCTAAACTAATCAACCTCTAATTGATCTCATATTTTCTTTTTATGTTTTCAATCAAATTTTTCATTTGTCGCCGTGGTGGCGATGAGCGCAAAGCGCGATGATTATAATGGAAGTCCATCACGGTCGTGGGTTCGATTCCCAGGCCCGTCAGAAATAACAAAAAAGGCGAGGCGACTGGGTGTAGCGTGTTCTGTCCATACATGAATATATACATACAAAAGTTTCTGTGGCAAATGATTAGTTTCGATGCCAGTATGAGTGAAATGAATGAGTGAATGAATGAATGTGGATGAGTGAAAGGTGAGGGCGAATCTTAAAAAAAAAAAAAAATTTCATTAGAAAATACCGAGGAAAATACCGGAAAATGTAATCTAAATAGACCCTACTAAGGTTAGTACGTTCAAGTTAGGTGAGTCTCATTAAATAAATGTCATCATCAGCCATGTTGCAGCAGAAGTTATTTTTTCGTCGAGCTATGAGGAGGTACCAATAATTTCTTTTCAACTTCATCTATAGCGACTACTTCTGTCGATTTATTATCGCAAAATATATTGTTTCGTGTAGAAATGCCCTTTTGATATCAAAAAGTATAACAAACTTTGGCGCAAAATCTATTAGGAAGAATCGTAAATGCTCGTCCCACATAGATAATTATTTTTAATGAATTGTTAAAGTATCTTAACAATATAACAAGGGTGTTCCATTAAAAAAAATTTAATTTTGGGTTATAACTCAATAATGATAGCTAATTTGAAAAAACTGACTACGCCACTGGTTTCTACATAAGAATATGTATGAAAGTCAGTTTTTACTTCTTCCATAAGTTGAAAGATATCTGAGATACAGGGGGGGCCCAAAATGCAATTTTTTCAATGTCGCCCTCTATCTCAGAAACAAAGCAGGCTATGAAAATTTTGTTTGCGGTATCTTCAAAAATAAGCGAGATATCCCGTAAGGACATCGAAAATGGGACAGCCTGTACGTACCCTTCCACAAGATCAATTAGTTCATCTGTTTCAAGAAATTGATTTTACATTTACTTAAAGGATACACTTCGTTATTTCAAAACCCTGTTATATAGTCCGGTTTAACTAACTTTATGTTGAACATATCGATCAGCTCTTATAAAACCACGTTTAGTTGTCCACCTGTCTCCTTATAAATTTTGCATGTAATATCATCAATAAGTACATCAATATAGTAACAACTATTCAAAACTTACCTTTGTATTGTCTGAACTGTTGCTGCTTTCAAATAATAGCTTTCCTCTCTGATGTAATCTCATTTTCTTGTTTCCTACTTACATTAGACCATGGAGAACTGCACTTTTTCTACTAAATTGTCACTATCACTCATTGTTGACTCCACACTTTTTCCAGTAAAGACACGTGAAAATATAACACGTATATTGCTCTTGATGCTTTCTATTCCACCTATTTCGTATCACTGATGCCCCTCGTTGGACATTTAGGCTGTGACTGATTGACAATATGATTCATGATCATCCGATTTTTCTAACGGCTATCAATATACTCGAATACAGGGTAATTCAATAGTACACTATCTTAATAATAATAACATCTCTAACAGAATACAATTTTACCGACTTTTACAATAATTATCGCTTTTATTGATATGATATATATATCTAACAAACAAACCTCTATACAAACTTGTAAGGTATGTCGAAGATCTAACACGTCCAGGAAATGAAGAAATGTTGATTTTTCTTGACTGTTTCAGGAATTAGAACGTGTTATTTGAAGTTTTCAGTAAAGCGATATTTTTTCATTCAACGATTCAATGACTATTATATATACTGAGATATTTAGGTTAAATATCTTTTCCTACGACCACCTATGAAAACGTCAATAATCACTTTGTTATTCAGAAAGTAGCTCATATCACCATGGTATTGTTTATTTGAAAGAAAAAAGCCATAGTGTTGATATGAAAAATATCACAACGGTCGCCTGAATTGATAAAAATGATTAGGTATATTGTGAAGGTACTCACTGTCGATATATAAACGTTCTCAAATCAAATTCATATTATTTATTGAAATTTCTGTCTCGTTTTGAATTATACCGAGAACTCTTTATATATTAATTTCAATGTGCCTGATACAAAACCTCTGAATTCACTTCAAAACTGGAACCTATACTCTTTGCTTCGAACTATTTCGATGTTGATGACAGCGGGTGGGATCATTCAAAAGAGTACGGCTATAGTTTTTCGCGCAGCTTGCTGCTTGCATCAGTTTAATATTACAGTATCACCAACGAGAAGATTCTTTGGTATCACAGATGTTTGCAAAGAGTCAAGGATGCACTAACTCGTACGCACTTGCGCACTACATACTTCTGTGGTTCTGTATTCCTGGTTGCGTGATTACTGGCGCTAGCAGGTGAATGGTGTCAAGGTTGTTTATATACGCTGGTGTCAATATCAATGCTTTATATAAACCTAGCAGAACCACACCTTCAAAAATATTTTTTTTCAAAGTTGACATAGGGCATAATTTGTTACTCTTTTATTACTAATTTATTACCATATTTCCGAATTTTCTACTTTCCATTTCGAGGAAAAAATCATCAATTCCAATATTTCGATCTAAACCTAGCAGAACCAAAACTCCAAGTATCCGTGTATAGAAATTTCATTCAATCCATAATTTATTACTAATTTATTACTAATTTATTACCACATTGGCGAATTTATTACTCTTCATTAAGACAAAAAAACCAACGGCTCTGTTATATAAACCTAGCAGAACCACACCTTGAAAAATATTTTTTTCATAATTGACATATGTCATAATTTGTTACTGTTTTATTACTAATTTATTACCAAATTCTCGATTTTTTATTCTTCGTTTCAAGAAAAAGATCATCAATACTGATATTTCGATATCAACCTATAGCATAACCCGAGAGGCAGAACCACTCTTTAAAACCTTGAAAGCTATTTTTTTCATACTCGACATATATCATTATTTGTTACTTTTATATTACTAATTTATTACCATATTCCCGAATTTTTTACTCTGAAGGAAATTTCTATTCACTGATACTTGGAGTTTTGGTTCTGTTAGGTTTAGATCGAAATATTGGAATTGATGATTTTTTCCTCGAAATGGAAAGTAAAAAATTCGGAAATATGGTAATTAATTAGTAATAAAAGAGTAACAAAGTATTCCCTATGTCAACTTTGACAAAAAAAAAATTTTAAGTTGTGGTTCTGCTAGGTTTATATAAAGCTAGCAGAACCGTTGGTTTTTTTGCCTTTATGAAGAGTAATAAATTCGGGAATGTGGTAATAAATTAGTAATAAATTACTACACTATTACGATTTTGGAATTCGAAAATGGTTCTGCTAGGTTTATTGGGGTAAATAAATGTCTATTATATATTCTTGTTGAGCTTGAAAAAAATTTCATAGAACTAAAGAGACATATACAGAGTGTCCCATTTAAAAATATATTTTTGCTAAATTTGCTGCATTTTAAAGTTTATAGGAATAAAATTAGCATGCCACTGTGTTTTACGTAAAAAGTTATGTAAGTAAGGTCCCGTTTTTTTCGAGGTTTTCATCATGCCGATAGCATCCAACATACGGGAAGGTTCTAAAAGTGGGAAATCTCAATTTCCCCTGTATCTCAGAAACAGAAAAAAAGTGTTTGAAAAGAGAGGACTACAAACTATGAAAGTTCTGTATTTGACAATTTTTGTTTTTTAAAAATAGGGCACTAATGTGAAAACCGCAACTCTATCTCTGAAGACAACTGAAAATTGGACACACTGTACATCAATTCATTGATAATCTTCGAAACAGGTAGACGATAATTTTTTTTTTCTGATTTGAGTAATAATTGCTGTTTCCTGGTATACAGGTAGTAATTAATTCAGAACTCAATAGAATCGATCAATCTGAATCATAATGAGATACGTCTTGAAAAAGCGGCATTGCCATGTCGTTTCAGTCGTCAACCAATACTACGAGGCGGAAGTGGTGTCGGAGTACGTGATACGTGGCAACACCGCAGTGCTGAAGTGCAACATCCCCTCCTTTGTGGCGGATTTCGTGCGGGTGGAGGCCTGGGTAGGCTCCGAGGGGACGGTGTACAATTTCGATTCGAATTACGGTAATTTCGGAAACGACGCGGCGTTGCCAGGTCCATGGAAATTTCCCCAGATCTGGGGAAATTCCCACTACCTCTTGATCTGGGGAATATTGTTTTAGTTGACCTGGCAACACTGGATTAACAGGTGCCTTTGAAGTCCTGCTTCCCCAAGTATTGTTCCCAGCCAATAGTTTCCAGTATGATCTGCTCAGATGAATCACCGAAAGATTATTAATAAAATAATCATTGATTTCGTGGTGAGAGTTCAGGGTGTAAGGAAATTCAACGGAGAACATTTCACATGTGATATGTTTTGATATCGACATAAATGGTATGACAAATTGATGAATAAAAATACTTTTCGAGATTATTCAAGAATGGATATATCTTTTTCCTACGACTACTTATGAAAACTTTTTTGGAAAATGGCTCATATCACCACGGCATCGTTATTTGGAAAAAAAAGCACACTTGTTGAAATGAAAAAAAATCACACGAATAATTCGTTACTATATACAGGGTGCCAGTTTTTCGAGCTTAATCATGGGGATCTCAGTTATTATAAGAGGATACGAGGTCGATTAAATTGGGGCAAAGTTGCGCTTTTTTTTGCTGAACAATTATCTGAAAAGAAATTCGTGGTATCATTTTTAGTTTTTGAATAAATGAAAAAAAAAACTGGAATTTGTAATTTTCGATATTATTTTTTCAAGCGAAAATCATAAGAATTGGACCTATCTAACTAGAACATTCTTGAGGCACTTTTTTACAAGAAATCTAAAACTGTCATCGTATTTTCCAAGGCGTTCTTGATGTCAGATATACAACAGTCGACTTTGGATTTTCTTATGGGCGCCATATTGGATTTTTGCATTTTCGAAAAGTCTGTCACTTTCTGAATAAATTGAAAAAAAACCGTTTCCACGAAGAGTGCTTTGAAAATAACGCCAGCAATGATTTAGTTTAACAAAAACTAAATTTTGATAGTTCAATCAAGGATACAGAACGTTCACATTTCTGTCAAGCTATAACCTTTTTAAGAACGGAGGTTTAATGTTAAGAATGAACTTGACAGGAAAGCTAGAAGATTTTTCTCCGCAAAACGAAACAAGGTTATTAAATACGTCATAACAAAATTATAAAGAATGCTTGAATATTCCACCCGAGAAGTTAACCACTAGGAGAAAATGTGTACGCTAGAATTCCTATAAGCCGAAATTCCCCTGGAATTTCCCGTAATTTCTCTGGAAGAAATATGTCAATTTTAACCGAGATTTGAACAACGTAGGAATTTTGAAACTAAATGTAGCTAATACTCGGAATTCCGGGGGAATTACGGGGAAAAAAATAGGCAGATTGGTATTGGTATGGCGATTTGCTTCATTTTTTCTATGATGATAAAAAGTTTTTTTTGATTTCGACTTTTTCGATTGGAGAAACGGATTCTATGAAAAAAAATAGGCAGATTTGTATGTGCAAAGTTGAAAATTAGTCCATCCGTTCGTAAGTTATGGCGATTTGCTTCATTTTTTCTATGATGATAAAAAGTTTTTTTTGATTTCGACTTTTTCGATTGGAGAAACGGATTCTATGAAAAAAAAAATAGGCAGATTTGTATGTGCAAAGTTGAAAATTGGTCCATCCGTTCGTAAGTTATGGCGATTTGCTTCATTTTTTCTATGATAAAGTTTTTTTTTGATTTCGACTTTTTCGATTGTTCAGCATAAAATTGCGCAACTTTGTCCCAATTCAAGTGATTTCGTATCTCTTATAATAACTGAGATCCCCATGGTTAAGCTCGAAATACGGGCACCCCTCGGGGCACCCTGTATATTCAATGTGTCAATGAGAGAGGTGAAATTTGAAATAACTTTCATATTCGTGACATTCGTTGTGGTTTTAAATATCAATGAAATTGTTTGTGCAAACGAAGAAGATTTAGAAATGTCCATCTGGAATTGTCAAAAATATTTCCTATTATTACCTGAAATATGTAATTAGACATTAATAAGGAAATGCGTTCTTTGAGTTCTCTGTGGTATTTCTGCGAAAAAATTTCAATTATTGTAATACGTGTTCAGAATAAGCTGTGCTAGTTTCATTGAAGATACAGAGGAAACATTATTTTCATGGAAAGCTGTGTAAATCGCATTCACAACATTCCGTTTTCCTGTTCATCGTTTTCTCCTTCGGAATGACCTGAAAATAACTCTGATGTCTTTTGTTCGCGGCTCCATTTCATATCGAAATTTGTTTATAGAGTGAAAAGCGCCACTGAAAGCGTAGCTCCCTATCTATTTCCGTCGGATTCTACATCATTTTCTTTCGTTTTTGATTTCGGTATCCACGATATACTCGTTTCATTGGGATCTTGATTGGGAAGCTCGTAAGAAAATGTTGCTGTCATTTATATTTATATCAACTTTTTACGTAAATTTTCACCGAGGGGTTGACCACTAGGAGAAAATGTGTACACTGGAATTCCTATAAGCCGGAATTCCCCTGGAATTCCTCTGGAAGAAATATGTCAATTTGAACAAATAAAGATGAAATTTTGAAACTAAATGTAGATAATACTCGGAATTCCGGGGGAAATCCGGTGGAATATGAAATATTTAGGAACATCACACACAAATTCATTCGGGATTCCCGAGGGGATTTCTGAGTTCAAGATAAACTTCAGACCTAGCTCCAGAGTGATGTCACTAAATATTACAGAATCTGAATAATACCGAATTATGTTGATATCAAAATTTAGCAATTTGTCATCAGTGAGGCTAAATAGGCTGTATTGTATTATATCGAAAACCTCGTCGGAAACAGAATAAATCATCTGATGGTATCAATATTATCATCGGAAAATACCGAGGAACGGATGGACTGATTCGGTCTGATTAACGATTTCTCCTCGGAATTCACTTTTTTCTGTTTTAATCCCTCCTTTTTCCAAGATCTGAATCCGTAAGAAGGAAAATCCAAGAAAAACATTTTTATTCAGAAAAAATTCAGCAAATCTATCATCATATCTATTGAACACATGATTCAATTTACATAGGAACATACTACTAGCGCGACAGAGATTTAAAGCGAAACTGCGCAAATCTTTCAAAGTTTTTCTTATTTCAGTAGTTCGTACGTTGATAAAGGTTACATTTTGAAAGTATTTCGAAATATACAGGATTTCCCAAAAATTGTGGCAAATAAAAGTTATATTGTTTCTTATGGAAGTCCAGCATGTATTTGGTTGCATTTTTATATTCTCCCTGAAAAACTTATTTCATCGATTTATATCACACTTGGGGTCTAGGGAGAAGATATATGGTTTGGAAAATCAAGATTCTTTTATAAATTTTTTTGTATCCGAACTATTCATTAATGGTCAAAACCTCGGTCAAAACGGCTTACATGTCCCTATCCTAACTCTTGACCTAATATCTAATGACATTCAACTCAATCACATATCGGGGGGTTCAGAATTATGAACCACTCTGTATTTTTTTCATTCAAATATGAATAATTGATGGCGAAAAAAAAGTTGAAAAATCTCAATTTTTCACACCCTATAATCTATATTTCTGTAATCGTTCCAGCTAGACCCCAACTATGATAATAAAATCAGCTTTCCAGACAGAATCTGAAAAAGCAATAAAATATAGGGTGTTCCAAAAGAAGCAAGATAACATTGATATGCCACATTTTTTTGGAATATCCTGTACATTTCAAAATAATTTCAAAATATAACCTTCATATACAAACTACTAAAGTTACAAAATCACAGTCAGCAGAAACTGTTTTTTCTAAAAAAAAGATGGGAATGAACTTATCGATGATCATGAGTGGTTATAATAATTTATTCAACATTTTTAGTGAAAATTTATCAGATTTTCTTGGTGTTTTCAGCAATAAAACACACAAATTTCGTTTTTTTTTGCGTAAAAAAGAAAGGAATTCCCTTTGAATTCCCCGGAATTCCTATCAATTGTACACCGGAATTCCCATGTGGTCAACCCCTCGATTTTCACTTTCTGAAAAAAAATCTTTATCGTCGTTAGAGTTGAAGTTGATTAAAAATTATAGACGGCATCTCATAAATATCATGATAACTTTAAGGAGGTGTTTTAGATAATTTTCTCAAATAGGGGCTAGCGGCATTATAACTTTTTTGTGAGCAAAACTGTTTGTTCGTGTGAACTACAATCATCACGAAATATTTATCGGTGTTTGCATTTGTGTTTCTTTTCAGTCGTCAATCAATTTTACAAAGCGGAAATTCTGACCGAATACGTGATACGCGGCAACACCGCAGTGCTAAAGTGCAGCATTCCTTCTTTCGTAGCGGATTTCGTCTATGTGGAATCGTGGATAGACGAGAAAGGCGACGTTTTGAAAGTTTCCGACGATTATGGTAATCTTTCTATTTGAGTATGATCTTTGCGGTGGCGGCAAGGAGTGGTATATTTTTGTCCTTCATCCAGAATTTGAAATCCTTATCGCAAACGAGGTCACTTCCCGCATTGGTAGGAACCTTGAAACAAAAAAAAAACATGCGGAAAAACCACTTTCCCGCATGTATTTTAATCAAAGAAATTAGTCTTTTCCTCGAGATTCCCAAGGATTTCCTGAACTTTCCATATAATTTTCAGACCTTCCAATGAATTTCCAAATTTTTTTACGAATTCCCAGACTTCCTAAGGAATCCTCTGATGTTCCAAAGAGTTCCTGGATATCCAAATGAATTCTTGGATTTCCCAATGAATTCCTGTCGGTACTTTCCAAGAAATTCCCAGACATTCCAAAGAGTTCTATAATTGATCAATGAGTTCCCGTATTTCCCGAGTAATTACCGGATTTACCAATGAATCCCTGAATTTCCCAATAAATTTCTCGGAATATTTGTAATTCCCAAGGAATCCCCAGACGCTACAATAAATTTTAGAATTTCGCAAATAATTCCCGGATTTCCCAATGAATTCTTGAATTTCCCATTGATTTTCAGTATTTCCCTAGACGTTACAATGAATTTCTCAAAGAATTCTCGGATTTCCCAATGAATTCATGAATTTCTCAACGAATTCCTGTACTACCCAATGAATTCCTGTACTTATCAAATAACTCTCGTCTCGGGTATATCGGATTTCTCGCAAAAAATAAAATAAGTCATAACTTCTAGAATATTAGGTGAATCAAAATGAGATTTGGTATAGGTGAATGGCACGTGAAGAGGAAAGTTTTCGCATTTTTTTCACTTTCCGGTCACTTCCGATTTCACCGGAAATGGCTCCGGTTTTGAATTTTCAAATGGAACACCCTGTATATTGTAACATTTTTTGATTATATATTTGACTTCGCAGTTAGTTTGTGCTTGAGAAATGAGTAAAATACAGCATTTTTCTTTTTTTTCATGTGCTACTCTAAACCTGTCAAATTTGACATTTTTTCAGAAAAACCTCAAAAAACAGTTTTTTTTAAATTTCGAAGAATGCCAGAGAAAAGAGTTGCTCAGTTTCCAATTTTATACATTTGTGCCAAATTTGGAATCCCTACTGTGACTTTTTTCCATTTTTTTTTTATTTTTCGAATCTTTCGCTCTATCGATTCGAACGAAACATGATTCAAATTTCATAATTTTAATGAATATGAGACTTCAATACCATATCTTGCCCATGAAATACCCAAATTGGCTTGTTACTAGAAAATAAAAAAAATTCATCTCCAGAAATTCGTCTTTGTTGTTGCAAAGTTCATCTAGTTTTTTCATTTCATTGTTAAACTGATGTGGATTTTCAACGTATGGACGTTAATATGTCAGTAATCGAATTCTTATTAGACTCGGTATTTCTTTTTTTAATAGATTTTTATCCAGTTTGATTATTTTTCCATATGTCGCGAACATTATGTGTGACACTGTATAATTATAAAACCCCAATTCCCATTCACCAACAAATAAAGTATTTAGTCCTATATTTAAATTAAAGACGGAACAATAATAATGATGGTGAGTTGGGTTATCACACAACATTTCGAGTTGTAACATTTCATTTCTATATTTGAAAATCCTCACTCCAAGAAATGTGCAAGGATTATTTTCACTCCTCGACTTTATTGCAGTGGTTTCCCAATATTACATCACCGAAGCGGAAAACGAATATGTTATTCGGGGAAATGCGGCAGTAATGAAATGCAAAATTCCCAGTTTCGTCGCTGACTTCGTCCTGATCGATTCCTGGATTACGGACGATGGCCAAACTTACAAATACAACGATCACGTCACTTACGGTACTTGAAACTCGGGTTTTCCTATGTATAGGTACAGGGTGGTGGTGAAATATCCCATCAATTATTTCCCAAATTTATTCAGAAACCCCATCACTTGATATCCTCCATTTTTTTGTTTGGGTTTCCTACTTGTCCTTATTGTCCTTGTTGCGCGATTTTCTGAAATCATAAATTCAAGAACGCCGTGAGAATGGAGTCATCTGGTCTGACGACGATTTGCAATAATCATTCTTTTCTCTAGTAATCGATAACGGTAGAAAAGGTAGAAAAGACTACTATAAAACTGACAGCCGTTTTGGCAGAATGAAAATATCAATCAAATGTTCAATAATTACTTATTTACAAATTTCACAAATCACTTCAAATTTTGTAATAACTCGAATGGTAAATGAATAATATTTCAGCGAATTTTGGAATTGTAACAAGAAAATCATTACAGGAAGTTCGGAATTGCTTCTACACCTTTTCCAGTTGTATTTCAGAAAGCGTCAATTGAATTTTAGAATCGTCACTTGTATTTCAGAAAGTATCAATTGTATTTCAGATCAGTGAGTTGAATTTCAGTTAGCGTCAAATGTATTTCAGAATAGCGAGTTTAATTTCAGAAAGCATCAATTGTATTTTAGAACTGTGAGTTTAATTTCAGAAAGCGTCAATTGTATTTCAGAAAAGTCAACTGAATTTCAGAATTCATCATTTGAATTTCAGAATATATCATTTGTATACAAATGACGAATTCTGAAATTCAATTGACTATTCTGAAATACATTTGACGCTTTCTGATATTGAACTGACTATTCTGAAATACAATTGATACTTTCTGAAATACAAGTGAGTATTCTGAATTTCAATTGACGCTTTCTGAAATAAACTTGATGGTTTCTGAAATACAACTGAAAAAGGTGTTGTAGAAGGAAACGATGACATTTTAGAACCTACCTAAAGATGTACCAAATAGTAAAATTAATATTCAAAAAAAAAATATATTTGGGAGATGTCATTTGATTGTGCCAAAACGTCTTTGTTAGTTTTATGGACATCTGAAAAAGCTACACCACGTTCTTATATCAGACAGTTTCCATACCCCTCGAAAATCATACGACCATTCGAGTATAGACCATTCGGCAACCATTTCAGTTGAAATTTTCCTGTTCAATCTGAGTTTGCTTTCTCACAATCTGTTCAGCACATGTGAAGGCAGTATAATGGATTATGATATCGAATTTCATGAGCCTCTCGGAAAATCTCTAGCCAACCTTCAAAGGTTTCTCACAACCCCAACATGCAGTTAAATGCTTGTATAACATGTTTTTGCGATAAAATCGTTTCCTACTCAATAAATTTCATCCTTCTGATATTTTTGGTGGAAGTTGCGATATTTCGAGAATATATTCAGAGATTCTTCAAGCGTTTATACCACCGGAATTTTTTTGACAGTCGTTGCACAGTCTTACGAAATCGAAGCCGACAACGAATATGTGATACGTGGCAACGCCGCAGTGATGAAGTGCGAGGTGCCTTCTTTTGTCTCGGATTTTGTCACTGTGGAAAACTGGGGGGATTCCCAAGGAAACGTTTTTCTGCCAGGGACTGACGATTACGGTATACAAAAGAATGTGAAAAATATACTCCCAAATTCACATCCCTGGAACCCAATCCCTGCACAGCATGAAATCATTATCAATGAGTATTTTTTCTCTCGTTTTTTGAAGTGACAAATTGTCGCGATTAACTGAAAATATATGTAATATTATGTATACATTTAACTCTATAGATATGGTTCAAAACCACGAATTGAATGGCTATTTTCTCTAGATTACCTATAGCTGATGTCTTCTACACAAAAAAATCAAAAAAGAAATTAAATAAGACATTTTGAATTACTGTTGCCTGTCCATTAGCAATATCCGCCACGCATATTTCACAGCACTGAACCGCGTTCTAAAAGACACTTGGAATTAGCGACACCATGCGGCGGAAGAAAGAAACACTCCAGAAAAACAGTTCCCGAAACTTGGGAGTGGCTGATAGCTCGACTGACTAATATTTCAACAGTGTAGTTATTTAGTGTATTGAAACTACCTTTATCTAGGCCCAAAACTTTATAATCTGATTCCCACTGAACTCAAAATTATCAATACAAATGGCTTATTCAAAAAATTGCTGAGTAAATGGATCCTTTCAAAACCTCGAACAGAGCAACATGGACTGATTAACCCTCAAACGAATACGTGAAAGATATGTGACTACTCTGTTGTTAGTTTTACTCATTCCATATAAGCAACATTACGAACAAGTACGTAAATATAAAAAAAAATGATTTCAACACATACGTAAAGCTGATTTATATATTAATAAAAATGTGAAATAACCATCAAGAAATGAAAACGATGACATGAAATATACCATAAAAATGAAAAGGTAGATGAAGTCTATGCACAGGCTCCGCCTCCTTTAGACCTTCAACTTTTTCAATTCTATTAATAGTAATTAGTTCAATTTTTTTTTCAATTGTACTCTACTCAACCCACGCACAGGGTTACACTCCTGTGGGAATCTAATATTTTATTCTTTTTTTATATTGTAAATTATTGTAAACGTGTGTGAATAAAATATTCATTCATTCATTCATTGAATTAACGATATCGTGATAAATCAGGGGATTTTAGACCGAAACTTATACCATACCATAGAGCAAGCAGAATAACCTTAAAATCCGCCAATTTTTTTCGCATGTAATTCAATAATTCGCTGAAGTCGATTGTCTCGTTTTGAGCAATAAAAATTGCGTAAATCTGACAAAACATTTTCGTAGGAAGAATAATTTGAAAAGACCCCATAGAAAATATCCCCATTGGAATTCCTGGAAAGTATACAGAGAGTCAGGAGGAGAGTCATCAGCTAATTTTTTCTTCAGATTCAAGACATCCCACATCAACCTACTGAATGAAATTAAAAAAAAAAGATTTGCCCCAAAGCGACATTCAGTTGTTTGGAATGCCCAAATTTTGCCTTGAGTTGATTAGACAGGGTGATGCTCGACATTCAGTTGATTTTTTGCAGTCGTCCAACAATTCTACCAGAGCCGCGTGATCGACGAGTTCGTTTTGAAAGGCAACACGGGCATTTTGAAATGCTTGGTGCCCAGCTTCGTATCTGATTTCGTGCAAATCGAAGCTTGGGAAGTAGATGACGGCAGTGTCTATAAGTACGAAAAGAACGGACACAATTTCGGTAATTGGTATTGAACTACCACGACCCCATTCACGGTTCCTGTCCCACCAAAAATGTTCCGTTCCGGATCCGGTGTTAATATTTCGGGCTGTCACCTGTCAAGGACCAATTGACATTGACACCTGACAGAATGCCATCTGTCATGATCACACGACATCCATTGACCTTGAGAACTCATCGGTGTTCCGTGGTGAATTCCGGGTTTTACTTTTTTCAGTGGTGAACCAATACTACGAGGCGCAGGTGTACGATGTGTTTGTCATAAAAGGCAACACTGCAGTTTTCAAGTGTCAAATCCCGTCGTTCGTTTCGGATCACGTGGAGATAATCTCCTGGCAAGATACCGCGGACAATAAGTTTTTGCCACCCTCAGACGATTATGGTATCCACTTTATTTACAAGTTCCTTGAACCCCAATGATCCTTATTGAGACCGAATTCCAAGTTCTGTTGTTTTCAAATATTTTTCGAAATTCAAAGAATTGAATTGTTACCGAGATTTTCGTTACTTTGGAATAGCAAATATAGACGTATATGATTATCGACCTTGCATCGGCTTTGGCAATTTTAACCTCGATCATCAAAAGGTCGAACTGAATGGTTCACAATTTAAGACTAGAAGAATAAACGTAAAACAAATTATCGAAAAATGACTTGAATATGCAAATAATAACATTAACAATGTTTGGAAAAACCACTTCTGAAGTTAGTTACTTCGCTCCTCGCTTCACTCTCAATAATATAAATCACTAAATAATCTGGCTTGCTATTTTCAGAGATTTGTTGCTGCTGCTTATGTGGTTTTTTATTGAATAATGACATTAACCTAAATCACATATGAGTGCATGGAGATTAACCAGCGCAGCTCATATAGTTGACCTTAATTACGCAACAATTTCTAATATAAAAGCCATGAAGTTTATCTGAGACGCGATCATGAATCGTTTCAGTTATTCTTTGAAATAATTTTTTTTTTCGAACGATTAAAATGGAAAGAATTTTTTTGATAAATATTTTTCGGTGATTATTTGTTTTTTGTTCGACGAAGATATCGAGTTCGATTCTTGATCATCCTACGAGTTTTACCTTACACCTGTCCACTTGAATTCACGAATAACGTGTTTTATATTCCTACCTGTAAACATAAAGGTCAAGTTTTGCAACATCTTGTTTATGGATGGTGGTGTTTTACTTACATCCACAAACTAATCTTTCTCATCGAGTTCTCATTTTTTTTTACATAAGAATTCAGTTTTGTAATCGAAAAGTCAAAATTCGTTATATAATTTTTTTTCTTCAAAATATTCCAATCGCCATAACTTCCGAACGGATAGACCGATTTATCCCATCGGGTTCTCCTTTTCCTTCCTTTTCATAATCAGTTGTTAAAAAAATTAAGAATCGTGTGAAATCATTTTTTTTTCAAAATATTCCAATCGCCATAACTTCCGAACGGATTTACCGATTTTTCCCATCGGGTTCTCATTTTCCTTCTTTTTTATCATAGAATCCAGTTTTGTTAATAAAATTCCAGAATCGTAATATCATTTTTTTTTCTTCAAAATATTTCAATCGTCATAACTTCCGATTTTTTCCATCGGGGTCTCATTTTCCTTCTTTTTCATCATAGAATCCAGTTTTTTTAAAAAATACCAGAATCGTCGAATCATTTTTTTTTTAAATTCATAAATCATCATAGAATTCAGTTTAGTTATAAAAAATTCCAGAATCGTAATATCATTTTTTTTTCTTCAAAATATTTCAATCGTCATAACTTCCGATTTTTTCCATCGGGGTCTCATTTTCCTTCTTTTTCATCATAGAATCCAGTTTTTTTAAAAAATACCAGAATCGTCGAATCATTTTTTTTTTAAATTCATAAATCATCATAGAATTCAGTTTAGTTATAAAAAATTCCAGAATCGTAATATCATTTTTTTTTTCTTCAAAATATTCCAATCGCCATAACTTCCGAATGGATTTACCGATTTTTCCCATCGGGGTCTCATTTTCCTTCTGTTTCATCATAGAATCCAGTTTTGTTAAAAAATTCCAGAATCGTTGAATCATTTTTTTTTTAATTCATAAATCATCATAGAATTCAGTTTAGTCGAGAGTTTAGTTATAAAAAATTTCAGAATCGTAATATCATTTTTCATTCTTCAAAATATTCCATCGGGTTCTCATTTTCCTTCTTTTTCATCATATAATCCAGTTTTGTTGAAATCATTTCTTTTTTTTAAATTTTCAAATCGCCATAACTTCCGAACGGATAGACCGATTTTCAACATTCGGTAATCACTTTCCTGCTTTTACATCATAGAATTCAGTTTTGTGAAAAAAACAGAATGGTGAAATCTTTTTTTTCCAAAATGTTCGAATCGTCATAACTTCCGAAAAGATTGACAGATTTCTCCCATTCGAGTTCTCATTTTTCTTTTTTTTTATCAAACCTTCCATAATCTTCACGACACATGTTTCAGATTATTCATTAATATTCCTCTGTGTGGTAAATTTTGTAAATATTTCCCGAACCTCTTCGACTTTCAAAGAGATCATAGCCGTATACTATTCGTTTCCACAAAAGTATGGAAAGCTAGATGAAAAGTATAAAGCTCTCTTTGGAAAACCCGATTTTCACCCCAGTTTAACCTTCTCAATCGGACCTGCCCCAGAACGTTTGAGGCTATCATCACGGCCTACGACCTGTTGAGCCCCCGATTTTCCGTCCCAAAATAGCGTGATGCGGTGATTCACCCCCGCAAGGGGCGGTGGGTTTACAAACGTTCACCCCCCAGCCCTTTGCGTTGCCCACCCCCCGCGACCCCGTGTGTTTCCGATTCAGTCGTTGCGATCGTTATGTATACGGATTCCACAAAATTAGGTACAAATGGTGTTTGAGGGGTTATAGTTTTGTTGGAATATTTTTTTTATGTGGAATAGCTCGAATGAAAATAATAATTAGATGGATTTTCAATGGTCCACGATTTTATAATTCTAATATATTTTATAGAAATAATTCGGAATGGTTCAAAATGAAGGATAGAAGCATTTAATAATTGCACCCTGTATACGGTTTTATTGTTCAATAAATATTTTTGTATAACTATTGATGTCATGCGTTCCTAAATAGCTTTAGTGGAAATATGATTTTTTCTAATTGAAATTCAGATGGGTTCTAATCGAATGCACCCTGTTTCGTTCAAATAAATGATTTTATGGTTCGTATAAATCTAATAATTTTTGTAGAAATAATTAATTTTATTGTTCAAAATACCCTGAGAATTGAAATTAAGGGTTCATCTCGGTTTATAATACTCATAATTTTTGTGGAAATAATTGATTTCATGATTTGGAATAGTCGGAATATTTTTGAAATTGAATAAACTTGTGTTTTCATTGATTACAACCAGTTAACGAGTTTAAAGTGTCCATAATTTTTGTTTAGACAATGGGGAAGTTTCCTTCAAACTGATTTTCATGAAATTATTGTTTGAATAACTAGTATTATGTTTCGGCTGTCTAGAATTACTGTTGGAATCAAATTACAGCGATATAAAATTTTTATGCCGGAACACTATGACGTACTAATTAAATTTAGTGAAATTTGGGGATATTTGTTGTTTATAAGTTTCTGAACTTGATTCGGTTGAGCCTACGGACTGAAAAAAGAAGAAGTAGAAAGCTGTTGCTTGCACTGTTGAAATCACTAATTTCTTGGATGAATCAAAATATTCATCAAAACATGGAATATTTGACTAGCATAATCAACTTCAAAGAAAAATTGCCAATATCAAAATTATTTTTTACCTGGCCATAATTTCAAAATGAAAAAATACTGTCATTTTAATATTTATCTTGTCTATAATCAACAAATTCCCTTTGGCACCGGGATGAAATTTCAAAATATAATTCAGTTTCAACTCGAATTATTGAACAAATGATACATTGGATATAATAACAATACCAAGATTTTAATGCAAAATATCCGACTATTTAGACATATCGATACTTCCGGCAACTGTGTACAGGCGCAAAAGTGCTAGACATTGATGCAATTATCTATCCATCTCTGTCAAGGCTCTTCTAATTAGTACGTCATCAGAATGGTGGAGGAGCCGTAACTACATATTTGAGAATATTTTTTTTTAAGTCAAATTTGATAGTACGAGGTAAATAAAAAATACGTATTCGATGAATTTTTATAAACTTCAACTTGGAATAAAAATCAGAATTTCTGAAACTTCCCCATTGTTTTTACGAATCGGTTGCACATTGTTTTCGATATAATAACAGTTTCCATGATTTTTTTTTACAATTCGTTGAATGCACTCTCTTTACGTATATGGTTTCCATTATTTTAGTTGAAATAAATTATCATGTTTCTATATAAGCAAAGGAGCATGAAAATATGAAATTTTCGAAATTTTCGGATCGATCAATCATCAACTCATCAATCAAAAAAACAGCTAACTTCATATCGGGGAACAAAAAAACTTGGGCAACATGGTGGCATAATCATTTATTCAATTGTTTTACTAACAGAGCTATGAAAGGTTTTGTTATTGTCGTCAGACCTGTACATTTTTTGACTAGTTGAGGGCGATAAAAGGAGCTTGAATACTTGCATAACCAGATGACCCAGTATACGGCTATACCCTGTCAAGCATTATTAGACTTTCGTTTTTCCATGAGGGGAAAATTAATTATATTTGTCCGTGTAATTTACATTTCTTTTGTGTGACCATCCTGGTCCGATATTGATCCGTATTCAGAAATGTTGTTCCATATTTAGCGGCTTATATTATGTACAACGTGTTTTTGAAGGTGTGTAGGTACATTTCGTGTGGTTTTCAATTTGTAAGCGACGAGATATACCTACTGGGTGCATAGATGTCGATTCTTTATAGAATATTGAAGGATTTTTTGCTGTCTCATCAAGTTTTCAAGCTGAGGATGATGAAGAAATACTTGATCCACCTCGTGGTACACACCGTGAAATATCCACTCATGTGAAGTTGGCGCCGACTTTTTTCGAAAACAATTATTTTTTTGGAGTTCTGTGCAGATTCCATATAGTTCTAGAGTTCCTGACTAAAATTTTTAATAGTTCCGGCAAATTATGGATTTAGATGAAAAAAATTAAAATTTGGGCGCCAACTTCACGCAGCGCCGTTTTTTTCCGAAAAATGAGTTCTGATTATTTTTTGTTGTGTATTTGGAAGAGTTCTGGAGTTCTTGATTGATTTCAAGAATAGTTCTGGTGAATTGGAAGAGTTATTGAAGAAAATTGATTCTGCAACAATTTCGAAAAAAAAATCACTTTTGAACAGAGTTCTGAGTAGCGCTCGACTAGTTCTACAAAATAACTTGACTGCATCTTCGTGAAAAACTGATACTTCTCAATTCATCGACTATAATAAGGTTTTCCAACTTCACTTTCGATAAAATACCGAAAACACAAGAGAAGAATTTGAACAGTTCTGAGAGGAGTTCTGAGTAGCGCTAGACGAGTTCTACAAAATATCCCAAATGCATTTTTGTGAAAAACTGATGCTTTTCGATTTATCGACTAAATAAGGTTTTCCAACTCAGAATTGTTCCAAATTATTTATTGTTCTTTATTTGATCGATGGTGAGTTTCGAAAATTGCACTTTATTATAATCGATAAATCGAAAAGTATCAGTTTTTCACAAAAATGCAATTGGGATATTTTGTAGAACTCATCGAGCGCTATCAGAAATCCTCTCAGAACTGTTTCAAATTCTTCTCTTGTGTTTTCGGTATTTTATCGAAAGTGAAGTTGGATTACCCTATCATAGTCGATGAATTGAGAAATATCAGTTTTTCACGAAGATGCAGTCAAGTTATTTTGTAAAACTCGTCGAGCGCTACTCAGAACTCTTCTCAGAACTATTCCAATTCATTTATTTTTCTTTATTTCATCGAAAGTCAAATTCGAAAGTTGCACCATATTATGGCCGATAACTTGAAAAGTATAACTTTTTCACGAAAATGCAGTTGAACTATTTTGTAGAACTAGTCGAGCGCTACTCAGAACTCTGTTCAAAACTGAAATTTTTTTTCTGAAATTTTTGCAGAATCAATTTTTTTCCAATTCACCAGAACTATTCTTGAAATCAATCAAGAACTCCAGAACTCTCCCAAATACACAACAAAAAATAATCAGAACTCATTTTTTGGAAAAAAACGGCGCTGCGTGAAGTTGGCGCCCAAATTTTAATTTTTTCATCTAAATCCATAATTTGCCGGAACTATTAAAAATTTTAGTCAGGAACTCTAGAACTATATGGAATCTACACAGAACTCTAAAAAAATAATTGTTTTCGAAAAAAGTCGGCGCCAACTTCACATGATTGAAATATCCACGGTAATTCTTCCTTTAGGTGGCGATGTCTCTTTCAAATTTTTTGGCTTTACTTATACTTATTTTGGCCTCCTGATCACGAATCTGAAAACCAAATTGTGCGTAAAGCAATACTTTTCGAGATGTTCCCAAAATAAAACCTGCATTTGCTATTTTTCAACTGCTCATCGCTGGCTTGTCTGTTGTACACGAAACTCGGTGTAAGTGCTCGCGGAAAATAGATACAATATTCATTATAATCCAGTTATCAGAAAAACAAAACGAGATTGCTAAAATTTGATATTACCTTAAATATTTATGTAGTTTTTTAAATAACGGCCATGATAGCTGTCAACAGAGGCTACAGGCAATGTTGCCAGTCGTCGTCCATTCACGCGAGGGAATTCTCATTCAATATAATGCATATGTCCTTCTTTTCGACACGAAGTAGAGATAGATAGAAATACTGAATGCTCCACGAGAAAATTATTGTGCTGAAGTTTGTCACCAATGTGACCAATGTCACCTTTTGTCATGGAAGATGTTAAATAATTTTGAAATAAATGGTTAAATTAGTAAATAGAATGCCGTTTCTCATGAAATATTACTTTATAGTTAATAATAAAGGTATATAGTTCATCAAATTAAAATTGAAGAAGGATGATAAAGGTTGAATCACTGAATAAGTGTTGCTAAATAATAGAGTATTAATGACTTTATTATGCGAATATCTAGAAAAGTATTGGTTTTCGCACAATTTGGTTTTCAGATTCGTGATCAGGAGGCCAAAATACGTAAGTTAGGCCAACAATTTTGAAAAAATAAGATATCGCCACCTAACGGAAGAATTACCATATTCACTAATATACTCAACTTGATAATATTGCTTCAGTTATCGAAAGAAAAAAACATTGATACTAGTTTTTCGTGTTTTCCATGCCATTTGTTCGTTTTATAAATCTTTAATGCTGATAAAAATGAAGAAGCTAATGAGACAATCTGTATAAGTATGGAAATATTGAAGTTTTTTATGAGAAAATATTTTTATTATTGTCTCGTTGAACAACTCGACACAAAACAATAATTGTTGTCTACAAGCTCGACCACAAATTCAATGAATACTTTGCCCTTCTCTATAATTCAATACCCTTCAAGTTGAGTTGACAGCTCCATTTCGTTCAATTAAATTATCTGTTTTAAGATACAAACGATAATGGTCTTTCATTATTCATCTGACACGAACATTTTGTGAATCAAGTGCTCAAATGCAATGAAACGATTTTTATTTGGTATTACTTTCGATTCATGAAACGGGAACACAGATATAAGATTCTCATACAACGCGGGAGTACCACAAGGTTCAATTCTATCCCCAACTCTCTTCTTGCGGCGGCATATCAATGACCTTCACCTTCGCCAAAGTCGAATATGTGAAATATTTCGGGAACTTCCATCTAGATTTTTTTTGCAGTGGTGTCGCAGTCATATACCGCAAACGTAATGGACGAAAGTGTTCTGAAAGGCAACACCGCGATTTTCAAGTGTCACATTCCCAGTTTCGTCAGCGACTTTGTCTACGTCACTTCTTGGTTGCAAAACGACGGACACGAAATTTTGAATCAAGCCGGACTTTATGGTGCGTGATAATATCCAAATGTTATACGGTTAGATTTCACGAATTTTTTGAGTACAGGGTATCCGTTTGAGGTGCTATCCAATTCCCATACCTTCTTCCATTTTCCAATGATTCCTTGAAAAATTTCCTGGACTATTTCGTGATTTTTCTGACATCTTGAAAAATTCTTATGAATGCCGAACGATTTTATGGACTATACGTGGACCAAATGGAATTCTAGAGATTTCCCAAATCTTTTCAAGGTTCTTCAATGGAGATGACTTTATGTGCTACCAAAAAGATCTGTTAGACCATGTGAATTGCTAGGTAGGTACTGTCAATGACTACAGACTTTTAGATGATTATTACTGGACTTCAAAAGACCTTCTCGGTCTCCTCGTAATAAAATGATACAGTTTTGACAAACTCCAAACTCCAGGACCATTTGAGTTTCCATATTGGAGCTTTTTGAATCTCATTGAATTCTCGATTGAATTACTATGAATTTTCATTGATTACCTACCTGTACCCAATTCGAATGGATTTCCAGTGATTTTTTTATTTTCCATTCCGTACTACCTAGACTCTTGTAGATTGTAGGGGGGGGGGGGGGTCGTAAGGCTGTGCAGCCTCTCAAGCACCTCCACCTATGAGATCTTTTGTGCATAACCCTTAATCTATTCGAGGCCCGGGATTCCGAGACTTCGTGCAAAGTTTATCAGTTTCCTGGGAGCTAGGTTCCTGATATCGGAGGGCTCTAAAAAGACCCCTTCCAGGAACTTGAGCCTCAAATGTTCTGCAGTTTCAGCGAAGTTCTCGCAGTAGCAGCAACTATCACTCTCTGTTTTACCCATCTTTTTGAGGTGGTACGTCAGAGGGCAGTGTCCAGTGAGGAGTCCCGTTACCAGTTTCAAGTCTTTTTTGTCCAACTCGAGAAACTGTTTAGCTTTCCTTGGCGAAAGGCTCACTAGCCTTTTCGCTTGTCTTTGTCCTGGCACTTTATTCCAGTGAGATTTCATTTCATCCGCTTCCCAGCGTCGGAACTTTTCTCTCGAGTGGGCTTTGGAAAGTCTACAGAAGGGTTCTGGGTCGGGAAATTGTGTATTTGCTCCTTCTTTGACAAGGCAGTCTGCTTCCTCGTTGCCTTTAACTCCCTTGTGACCTGGCACCCACATCAAAGTGACCTGGTTGTGTGCAGCCAGTTAACTAGACTCTTAAAAGACTTTCTGTATAGGTTTCCAGGAAAATTCATACTTCCTAATGATTTTATTTCGATTCTATTTGGGACTCTCCAGCTAATACTTTCCAGACCTTCTCCAATCACTTGCTGAAAAACCTTCGCTATCTCTTCAAAATCTGATTACCACGCGATGGCAATCAATTGATTTCATTTCCATATTTAATGCGATGATTTCAGTGAGCCAGCAGATTTGGGAATGCAGTTTTCCTGTTTGTTTTCCTTGTGTTATTTATGGTCTGCCGGAACTCTTCCGAAAAGTATACACAATACCGTCTGTCCTCTATAAAGGCACCGGAAATGACACTCCAGAAAGGCGGCTGTCAAATATTTGCGTTCAATAGCGACGTAATTCAAGGTGTGGATAGATTTAATCCAAGCGTTCCCAAATATTCGGATAAAGAATCGTCATCATGAGTGAGATATTTTGATCGATATTTTTTTGCTCCTGCGTCATCCGAAATGTTTCGAGGTTAACCACGAAAACTGAAAAACGTCAGGTTTTAACCAGTTGTTTGAAAAGTCTATAAAAAGAAAAATCGAACCTTGGTGCTCAAAATCACAAATGGTATTCATGGAAGGAGGCCTATAACAGTGTCGATTCAATTTGGCATGAATCGTCACAGGGTGTCGAAAATTAGGTGCAAAATTTTCCATTGAAGCCTCTTGCTGAAAATTTTCATTTTCTTTTCATTTTCATTGATCTACCCAAATCTACCTAAGCAATTTTTCTTCAACACATTAGAAAGGTGCTTCTGTGATAAATCGACAACAAAATAATTGTTGATCGATGTGAATGTTGATTAATTCACAAAGTGTTTGAATAATGCATTCATCATACTTTGCATTTTGCAATATTAACGGTAATCATATACAGGGCGAGAGTATCGAGGAGAGTATCCACTCAAATATGTAAAGAATAACCAGTTCACCGATATTTATTTTGTCATCCGCTAGTGCTCGCAGTGCCAACAAAATTTATGAAAAAAAGACATCAGTGAAATTCTATAGGGCACCGAAAAACTTCAATTTAGTTTTGTGAAACATCGATGAAATTGTAATTCTTGAATGTTATTGGAATTCTATACGTCTATAAATCACTGAAGCGATAAAGTCGTTTCTTTTTTGAATTGTTTTATACTAATAGCTACACAAATGCGCTTTTGTTTTTGATAGAGATAATGAAGCAAATGAAACCGCTTATCGATATGTTGTTGTAATTCAGTATAGCTATACGTAATGAGACATTTTTTCGTTTAGTACTCAAAAAATGGCGATTTCCAACTTGTTTTCGATTGCTCTAAAAAGTATTCAACTTTAATACAAAATAGATGAATCAAAAGATGAATTATTATTGATGATCGTCACAATCATTTTTAGATGAAGTACCCCCCAATCGTGAGTACAAAATAAATATCTACAAGATTTACACAGAAAAAATTATTTGGGAAGTCGGGAAAAATTAATCTTGCGATGTTGTTTATATAAACCGAAAATGTCAAGTGCAGTTAATTTCACGATAAATAAAGCGTTTCTGCGTTCTGAAATTTTTAAAAAAAAGGACATCTGGAACTCCCGTTGTGATCCTGACTCCCCTCCCCCCAAATCTCACCCCAAATACCACCCCTTGCCTTTATAGTCGTAGAAAAATGCATGAAAATATCCAAGTGCAATAGGAATCATTGTAAGAATTACACATACATACAAACATACATGAGAAACGAAATGTGCTAACACAACAAGAGTGATAATGTATATTATGCAAAAATTACTTGTGAGTATGGAGTTTCCTGATGTAAGATTATTGCTAGAATGATTCGAATTGCATTATGGAGAAAACTATTGATCTATGGACCTATTTTGTGACAATACGGAGTTGATTTTGCCACAAAATCACAATTATTGTGTATTTTTTTAGGTGGCGTATACATAAAAAATCTAGCTGTTTGTGCATGTTTTCCACGAAAAGCGAAGTCGGTTCCATTGATCAATATTTCAGTCGAAATAAAGAATAACCAAGTCTTGGAAATTAATCGATATTTTTAAAAAATGTAAATTGTCAAAATGTGACACACATAGTATGATTTCCTAATATTCCTATTTCTACAATTGATATACCAGTTGAATCTCAAAAGCCTGTTTATTGTGATGGATTTTTGGACCACCAGATATATCATGGTTTGCCAAAAGATCCTTGTCGCATCCTGGCATGCCTTCAAAATCGATACTCACCACGGCTTGGTTGCTCCTTTTAGTTTATTGAGAAATTCTTATGTGAATTGACTACAACGTATCGCCATCGTCTGATCAAATTGAGTTATATCCATGAAAAATCGATACAAACTTGTTAGATGATAAAGTTGTCTGTACAACACGAATTAATTTCCATAGACAAGATAATTTTTGCTGCATTGCATTCACATAGAATTTCTCAATCTTCTTTGGAAACAAACGTAGCTTGTTAAATTCGAGACATTACATTGATCACACCCAATACAATTTTTAATTTTCTTTGATTTGGTCCTCGATCAATGTAATGTCGATTTATCGTACAGACTAAACCAACTGATTTTCTGTTCGATAAAGACAGCAAATACTTGGTTCTTCCTTCCGGGGAACTTCACATCAAGGACGTCGGCCCTGAAGATGGATACAAATCGTACCAATGCCGCACGAAACACAGGCTTACGGGAGAAACGAGACTCAGTGCGACCAAAGGCAGATTGGTGATAACTGGTGAGTGTCATTATTGGATAATTCATTTGGCCTGATGTTCAGATACACCAAAAAACGACCTTACATATCTCGATTTCAATATTGTTTTTGCAAATTTCATTTACAACAATAACATGTCATGCTATTGGATCTAATCAGCATCAGAATACTTGAAAATATTTACCAACCACCACCCTCTGACATGTTCTTAAAAGTTGATGGAGCATCACTAAGTCCAAAAGTAAACAAGGAAAATTTTGTTATCTGTTGAAAGGTCATCAGCGAATTCTGAATATGTGTTGATTATTTCATTTTCAATGTTGTTTTTATAGTCAGAATCAAAACACTCTTTTCATCCCAACTTTTTTTTCTTTTAATGGAGTTAGAGTCAGGAGTTCCAAATTATAACAGGCCATTATATTTTGATTAGGTTTTTTGTATATGGAAGAAAATTAAACCTATACAGACGTACCGGATTTTGGTGAAGTATCTGAGTTGAAGGCAGAAAGCCGCAAGCAAATAATTGAAACCGAAACAGTTTGCTATGCATCATCATCATCAACACATTTTCTTTTTTGAAATTCTGATCACTTTCTGAGCAAATCTGGGCTCTTGATATTTCCTTTTGATATTTCACATGAAACAATATTGTTTGCATAATTATAACTTGCCACTGACAAGAATGAAAAGATATGTTCTTAGTACGGCAGATTTTTTGTGATTATAAATTATTCCTGCAGAGCTTCAAAGGCGAAAAAAAAAAATCGAGTAATTTCAACTTTCAAGACATTGAACCTCATCAATCGGGTAAAAAGGTGCGCACAAATGATGTTATTACAGTAACCATTTGTTATTCCAGTCATCGGAAGCGTTCAAGTTCACACGGACGGTTCATGTTTGCTTTCGGCTCTTTTATTATTCATAAAACGATTTGTTGGCTACTCGAATTGTTGGATAATCAGCTGGATTTGCATCTGATTCTATGTATATTTACTACCCACATCCGATGTTTGATATCTAAGAGTGAAAGAAAAATATATTAACAGCTGATTTTGCGAATTAGATATTTATCAACATTAGAATCGAACCAAAAAAAAAGTTACTCGCCCCGTACATTTTGAGATCCGTCGGAAGACTCAGTGATGTAACTTCCTGTCTGTATGGTGACAAATTGAGTAACAATGACCCAGAGATACCACCAGCAATTAGGCTAATTAAAATATCTGCCGCGGCAGACACGCTTTTTAAATTAGCCCAAACTCATTATTTGTCCGACATGAAATAATTATACGAGCCTTGTTGGCCATGCAACATTGTTTGAGTCGATTAGTAGTTTATCCTAGCAAGGCCTGAAATAAACTGGCCAACGTTTGAATTGTGACAGATTTATATTCATTTCTCAAATAATCAATGAGTTAATCAGTTAGAATGAAAATATTCAAAGAGTGATATCAGCTCATCAAAAGATTCTTCCTCATACAGCATCTTTTAATAATCTGAAACCATGCAGAGGATACTATAACTCAGCATCGAAATGCCGGAAAAATATTAATAACGCTGAGTAGTTTATTGTTGCCGCCTAGGCCTGCGACTATTTATCATGTAATGTTTACAAAAAAAAAAGTAAATGTTGATTAAAAAAGCGTCAGGGAATTTCGAGTTGAAGGAACTTTACATTCTAGTGGTTTCGGTTGGTTCAATTGAATGATGGTATCTCTGATGAAAAAAATACGTACCCGCATAATTTGTTGTTTTGGAATCATCAATTGGTAGACATCAGAATGGGAGTGCAATGAAAATCACCACACCTACTTGAGAATGTTTATTTACAAGAACTAATGAATTTAGCACATCCATGATAATAAACATGCATAATTCACAATATCTTCCAAAATGTGATGCTTATTATCCAGCTAAATAATTTGAGTAGACAATGTATGCAATTTCATCAACCGCTGCCTCTGGAAAATTAGCTCCAGCCAGGGAAATTATCTATTTTTGCCATCAACTCTATCCCCGAAGCATATTGAAATTGATGTTTCTTGAAGGGTCTCACTTCATCAGCTAAAAGGCCAGGCAGCTGTTCACGAAATTACCTATATTTTTAGGGAATTTCCAGGAAAATAATTTGTATACCGATCACAGAATTTAATTCCTGGAAATTTACCAATCAAGAAGTTTCGATGAAAAAATTTGTCGAAACTTCTTGTATATTCTCTGATGTCAATGTGAGCTGTGGTAAAAGATTCGAGGAATCTTTCATCACAGATCGATATCAAAATTTACCTGAATGTTGGGATAGGGTACCCTTGCTTCTCAAACGGCACTTGCAAAATTTCAAAATTCAAATTCGATTCAAACTGGTTCACTGATAGTTGTAGTACCTACCCGTCCTTCCGTCGAACCAAATCCTCACCCAACAGGGGCAACTTCGAGCAGGTTCTTTCGGGTACCCTGGCCCACTACTAGACTGTCTGTGAGCGAGGTAAGTTCTTCTCTATATCAGCTCCAGTTCTTCACGCCACACGGTAAGCAGTCTCGATCTCCAAACGATTTTGAACCACACGTGGTATCGGTACTGCCCCATCAGGTGCTGGTTCTGAAGTTTCCACACCCTATGCCAACTATCTCGAGGTTATTCAGTTCGCTGTTTGCTTCAGAACCAGTCGGAAGCGTGCTACCCAAGTTTCCCACCGTGGATAGTTCCAGGTCCTTTGGGGGTTCCATCGATACTAGTATCACGCTCTTATGCCCCGCCCAGGCGTTTCCAGTGCCGAGATTCAGGTAAATTCTTGCTTGCTTTCAGAGCCAGTTGCTAGTGTGAGGCCCCACATTCCAAAATTCCCCACGGTTGATAGCCACCGGTCAGAGGAGGATGTGGCGTTGGTTTGCCCGGCTCAGGCCTACCCGCCGCCTCTTTATAGGTAAATACAGTGCTTTTTCAAAGTTACGTAGATTTTTCCTCAAATAGTCTACAAGAATACCTCCGAGGTGTCAATCACCAACCAGACGAACAACTCTTCTGGCTATATCCAGATGCATCTTCCTTTGTGGATCCAGAGTAGAATTCGTAGCCAGAGAAGTTTATTCATCCATTGTCGTTCTTAATGGAAATCTAGTATAGGTTGAGGTTATGTTCTTCTTTTTTTCTTCTGACTTTGGCACATTTAGGTCCAATACCAGTTTTTAGAAACAATAATACTCCATTCCAACGAGGAGAAAAAAATGTTTGGACCGTCACAAAGCCCCTAGGGCTGGGTTCTCGATGGGTTTTGTTAAATGTTTTGAAGGGCATTTATTAATACACCAGTTTTTAGTGCTGAAAATTGTTGAAAACAAGTGAATGTGAGTGTGTGTGGTGTTATAGTTGAAATAAGGATTATTTTTTATGTTTTCGATAGCAGAAGTTTGAGATGTCGAAAGTTGTATTTCCGAAACAAATGGAACCCATACCACCGAAAGTCCTTGAGACTGCCGCGTTTTGGGTTCAGGAAGCCAAAATACCTTGGTACCACCCATAGACTTATGGTACCACCTTTTCAACTCGTTGTAGTGCGGTTAACGAAGATTTACCCAGCTTTCTTCAGTGGTTATAAAATATACGTGGAGCAAATATACAACTCACTAGCTTCGCATTTTAGTTTCTCAATTTTGAACACGGCCATGACACGTGACATATGTCATCTGTCAACAGTCATATGTCAACTCTTTAGTGTTTCATGCCGCTGTGTCATCTGTCAAGTGTTCCATACCGCTGCTGATTACGTCAGAGAGGGGTTATGAAAACGCAACGCGTTATAGACTACCCGACCAATAAGAGGTTACCTCATTGTTTCCAGTGAACAGACAATATTATACCGTCTACTAGGTGTTCATTTAGATCGACAATGGTTAATCAACTGATATCGACACGAATTTCCGTTGCTATATTCAGTATAAAAATCGTCAGAAGTCTAGGCAAAGTGCCATTGGAATTCTGAAGTTGAGATCGCTACCCCTGGATGGATCCACTTTTTCTGTCAATTTTCGTCGACGATTCCATAAAACATATGTTTGAGCGAGGGTGCCCCGTCTTCCGCTACCCCTCCTGACTCGAATATCTCCTCTTAGAGCCAATCGGCACCGTGGCTCCTAAGCTGACCTCCGGCGACGAAAGCAGAGTCGTCCAAGACAACGCTAACGCAACTCTCGCCATGATGTGTCCGATGCAAGCTTACCCCATTCCCAGGTTCAGGTAAGCGAGGCACACGCAGTTCTCATTTTGTCCGTCAGAGCCCGTGGGGAGTGTAGCCCCGAGGCTATCGGCAGGTACTTCGAAGATTCAAACTTTGGAAGCTGGTCTAGGTGGCAGTGCTACAATGCTGTGTCCTGCTCAGTCTTTCCCGGTCCCCAATCACAGGTAAATTTGGCGTGAATAGGTCGGCTCTGAACGCTTTTCCTTCGGTTAGCTTAGGTTATGTTGGGTCAGGTTAGGTTAGGTTATGTTGGGTCAGGTTAGGTTAGAGGAAGTAATGACCGCAACCATCTCGAGTTCTTCAAGAACCAAATTATGCTTTCTAGAATAAAATTGGCTATTCTGAATTGGAAAATCATCTGAAATAACACTTTCTGGATAGCAGTAGTGAGAACACATACAACGTCCGCCATAAAGTTGTCTACATGAGTAGCTAGGCTATACAGGTTCTGGCGCAAAATCCCATATATTTTCTTATGAAGGTTCATTGCTTGAGTGGGGGAAACGCGCGCGCTTGACATCAGGCGTGGTGGGGCGGAAGCGGGATCTTATTGGTTCAGCAAATTCGTTCGCAAGTATATTTACCCAAAGGTTCAGATAATGTATGAAGGAGCGATGATTTCTAACATTGACGATTCAATAACACGAGATATATTTGATATCCAAACCTACCACTTCAATTCACGAATTGAGAATGGTAATAACAAAAATGATTTCTCGAATTACAAACTTATAGCATTGAAACAGAAGTATCGAACGCCTGCCATTTTTTCAAACGGATCCTCAAAGTATAAATATCATGTGCGTCACATCCTCTGCAGATTGAGACAATGAATGCCCCACCTCCGACCAAAACCCTTCCTAACCAATAAGATGCCGCTTCTGCCCCACCACGCCTGATGTCGAGCGCGCGCGTTTCCCCCACTCAAGCAATGTTCAGTTTTGACCAGAATGAACTTTCATAAGGAAATGCGTGGGATTTTGCGCCAGAACCTGTATAGCCTATCTACTTATATTTTGAAAAAAGTTTGTCATTGATATTTCTGAAATATTCTAATGCAGAAATGAACCGCCAATAGAGTTTTTCAGAAATATCAATAACAAATTTTATTCCCATATATGGAAACTTTGTGGCGGACTCTTTATGAATGTAACTAGGTAGGTAACTGGATGGTTGATCCTCACAACCTCATTGAGGGAAGTGTGAGGCTAGTTCAGACCTTCTTCTTCTTGTGCAAGCCTCGCTCCTCTCAACCCTCTTCCCCGTACCCCGAATCACGACCATTTCCTTGGGTAATCTTGCGACTTGTTCCGACAGAGCCTGTCAGTAGCACCTTGCCGAAGGTGTCGTCCAAGTCCAAGTACGACGTCGTCGAGTATAAGACGTCGACGACGCTGGCGGTCGTTTGTCCCGCGCAAGGCTTCCCCGTCCCCAACTTCAGGTTAGTCCGCCTCAGGCATCGAACAACCTTTGGTTGAGCGTCCGGTTTTTCCGATCAAGAGCCCGTCGGCACCAGAAGGCCTAGCCTGGTGGACGACCTCAAGGGGATAACGATCGAGAAGCCGTCGAGCATCGGTGTCGCGATGCTCTGCCGAGCGCAAGGGTCTCCGACTCCAACCTTCAGGTAAACCTTCAGGTTGTGAAACGGGTCTTTCATCTCAGAACCTCTTGGTACGCGGGCGCCAAATGTGGCTGAGGAGGCAAAGTACAAGCGTACGGGAAGAGGAGCGGGCTCCGATGTTGCTGTCTTCTGTCTAGCTCAGGGGTACCCGGTGCCGACCTTCAGGTAATATTTGACGCCTAATCGGGCCGGATTCATGCTCTGTTCGGGCGGAATCGGGTTTGGAGCTCGGAGAAGGAAGTATTGTGGACCAGTCAGCTCAGTTCCAATTTGAATCTGCACAACAAATAGATATCATACTCGATAAACACTCTCAGATCATGTCAAACACAAACCTAACCTAACATTCTTCTCAACTGATGTGCCGGCTTCGGATCTAACACGGTTTTGAATTGTCTAGAACCCGTCGGACTGAAGGCTCCCACGTTTTCTTCGTCTTCTAAGAGTTTCACTTACGAAACCGAAGGAGGAAAGGGATTCGTGTTGCTTTGCCCGGCTCAGGCTATGCCCGTCCCGAAGTTCAGGTAAATTTGGCTCGTTATACCGGGTGCTTTCGTTTTCTACGTCAAGACTTCAGTTGGTCCTCGCCTAATTGGAATCATCTTCATTTTGGAGATGCTCAATAATTTATTGGACAATTACCTTCAAGATCTTATGTAGATGCTTGATTTTATGAAATAAAGTGGCCAATTGAAGTCTCAGACTAGTCTGATGTGTTGGAAAAGTTCGCCCGAAATTTTTTCCTCCAGAACCGGTTGGTCTTAAAGCCCCCACGTTTTCGTCTGCTTCGAAAATTTTCTCGTACGATGCCAAAGAGCAGCAGGGATTCGTACTGCTGTGCCCCGCTCAGGGCATGCCGATCCCGAAATTCAGGTAATTTTTTTTTCTCACTTTCGCTTTTCTCAGAGCCCATCGGGTCTAAGGCTCCAGCATTCTCCAGTGATGCTACCAGCATCTCCTATACTAGGAGTGTCGATCAAGGTTTCGGTCTTCTATGTCTGGCGCAAGGGTACCCGTCGCCATCTTTTAGGTAGGTGGACATTATTTTTATATAGATTGTTGTTTTAATCAGAGCCTGTTGGGTCGAAGGCGCCTGCCTTTTCTTCCGAATCCAAGATTTTCACCCTAGAAAGACCAAGCGGAAAAAGTTTGGCTTTGCTTTGTCCAGCGCAAGCTTTCCCAACGCCAATATTCAAGTAAGATAATACACGAATTCGAGGGTTGTTAATGTTGCAATAGAAATTTTGGAAATGCCGATTTAGAAGATTGTCAATTAACAGCGAATCATCCATGTTAATACTGTCTGCAGAACCCATTGGATCGAAACCTCCCAGCTTTTCTTCAGACTCCATTAGCTCTACATTTGTAAGACACAAAGGTCAAAGTATCGCCTTACTTTGTAGAGCTCAAGGTTTACCAGCACCATCTTTCAGGTAGGTCTTGTTATCTTCCTGAGTTTACAGTTAACCTCCTCACCAAAATTGATCTAGGAACGAGTCCCAAAGTTGGAATTCCCTTATCTTTTGCAGAACCGATAGGTTCCAAAGCACCGGCATTCTCCTCGGAATCGAAAGGCTTTATTTTCGAAAAAAAATCCGGCCTCGGTTTCGCCCTGCTCTGTCCCGCCCAAGCCTTGCCCATCCCGAGATTCAGGTACGTGGTGGTTTTTCATTTTTCTCACGCTTCCGGACATTTTAGAACCCGTAGCCGGAGTCGCTCCTAAAGCTAAAGACGTAGACGTCGGGAGTTTAAAAAAGGATGTGCCAACGGGAATGCTGGCGCCTTTGATCTGTTCAGTACAAGGATACCCAGCACCAAGTTTCAGGTAAATCCAGAAAAACGCGAAAATCAAGTGGCCCGTGGTGATGAAATCAAAAGCTGGAACTCTTCATTGTTCATTAGTGATTGATTCTAGTGTATACGTCATCATCGTCAACTTAGCTCCACAAAACTATGCATTTGGAATTGAGGAGATTCAGACCATTCACATAAATCAAAGGTCGATATTGGTCCTAACACAGAAACTTGTGGTGTTCCGTGACTGCTGTCTCTAACGACTTCAAAACCACACAACTGACAATTTCTAATGAACAACTGGGAAAGGGAATAGTTTTTTGTCTTCACCTTCGACCTACCTCATTTGGTCAACACTTGCATAGTTAATGCCGTCTTCAGATAAAGGAACAGATGTGTTTGTTCCTTCTAGAGCCGACGGGTAAAATTGCCCCGAAAGTGCCAGGTCTCAAGTACGACGGAGGAAGACTTTACGATTGTCCCCAGAACGGAATTGTCATGCTCACATGCGAAGTTGTGGGGTATCCTGTCCCAATTTACAGGTAATCCACGAAGATGCCTTCCATTTATAAATATCCGGTACCCGTATCGTTTTTAGAGCCCACCAACAATGTCAGTCCCAAGAAGGATATGGCGGCCTTCGAAGGTTGGCAACTGGTTTGGGTACCGAAAGCTTCCACCGCCTGGTTGACCTGTCAAGTGACAGGTTTTCCGGTCCCGCGATACTCGTAAGTGACGTTCTCGGTGGTATTGTATCAGGATCTTCAGCTATTTTCAACCAAAAAGCAAGCTATAAAGCACATATCACGATAACAATGACCACTCCAGAACATCGAAGAAGAGTAGGCGATCTCTCCCTTTTCTATAGATTTTTCCATGACCTTTGGTATTCGGGACAGGCAGACTATACCGGCTAACATTTGCCATTCTTTTATTCAGTGTAGAGACTTGCTGAACTTTTCTTCTATCGGTCGGCGAAGTTGAGGAACCCATAGCCTCTAAGACTCTCCAGAAAAAATCCATTACCCTCATGCTTTTCCATTGTTACCCAAATTACCCCCAAGGATTCCAGGAATATTATAGGTTTTCCTCTCCCTTCGTGTAGATGAATATACGTAATGCACTATTCGCAGAGCCTACTAGTAACGTGGCGCCGAAGAAAATCGGCAAAAATTTCGTCGGTTGGGAGGAAATTTTCGCACTTCCGACCGCGACCGCCTGGTTGACGTGTCAAGTTACGGCCTTCCCGGTACCCAGATTCTCGTAAGTCTTTTTTTTTGTCTCCTCCTCAGAGCCGACTAGTAACGTTGCTCCTAAAAGAGAAGGCGAAAAATTCGAGGGCTGGCGGATACTGCTCGTACCTCGAAATTTCACCGCTTGGTTGACGTGTCAAGTAGCAGGCTACCCGCTACCTAGATATCTGTAAGTTCTTTGATTGTTTCGAATTTTGTCGAGTTCCTAACAAGGTCGATGAAACAGTTTGTTGTCGTTAGTAGATATGACATGCCGGTTCTGGCTCATGTTGACAACTTCCATGTTTAGATCCGAATAAGCAAAATTTTTGGATCAAGGTCAAATAATGCGAATTACGAGACATAACCGCTTTGAATAACGTGAAAAAAACGTGACGAAAACGCTTCATTTACGCTTCTTTCACGTCAATTTCAACCTGAAAAATTCTTGTTAAGATGTTAGTCTCTTTGACCAAAATGAGTCAGACACGTTTTTGCATATTTACTACTACTGGATCTGCTCATACGTGGTTGATGTGGAGATGCAAGAAACAATTCTGGCTTTTCATTGATAATGTCCCAGTATCGTTCTTGTTATAGAACCTACTAATAACGTAGCTCCGAAAAAAGATGGGGAACAGTTTACTGGGTGGAAAGACCTACTAATCAGTGAAAGCAAAACTGCATGGTTCACTTGTCAAGTCACAGGCTACCCTGTACCTATATACATGTAAGTACTCATGAAAAATTTATCGATCTTCGGTAAAGTCATAAAAATTCATCGAGGAATGGAATTTTGAGAAATTATATGCAAGGGATTTTTCTAAGAGCACATAATGTGATTTATTCAGCTCTCATTTGGTTCATGAAAAATTTTACATTGGTACAATTCCTTATGATCTCTTTTGATTGAAATGATATTTCAAAATGAAATATATAAATATACCATTCATTATAACATCCTAATGTTAACTAGTCCTATGAAATCTTGTTATTCTCTCAATCATTTGAATCGCCTTCCATCAAAAGGGCGTACATAAAACCTCAAAATTTGATTTATCTCGACAGTTCCACGAATCAGGTGAGTATTTGCATGTTCAGCTTAGGATTCTGCTAGACACAAATACTCGTCGAGATTTGTTCGTCAGAATCCTGATAGCTGATTTCTTTTCAGAACCCACGAACAACCTGCCTCCGAAACTGGTGGGCGAGAAAACTTTGGGAAAGATATTGTCATTTTCTGAAAACGGCGTGGCAGTGTTACTGTGCCCTGTTGTCGGGTATCCGTTACCCATCTTCAAGTAAGTCGAATGATTCTCAAGCAAACCAAATTTTCAATTCATGGATTCACTGTTCTGATCCTGTCACTATCTCCGTTCCTATTAGAAGTTGTTCGGATTCCAATAGGAGTTGTAGATCCCAATCTTCGCTCTGTTCAAGTTTCGACTCTTTAGGAGTTGGTTCCCACCCAAGAAGCATTTTGTACTCTGTCCCACATTGAGGTGCTCATCGTCTCCTAAATTCGATGGATTTGTTTGTTATTTTTCTAGAACCCACAAGCAATGTAGCCCCGAAATCATCGTCTGAGAAATATGGCAATATTTTTCTGCAAAGTGCTGTGGCAAAAGATATTATCATGACATGCGAGGTGTCAGGGTACCCCGCACCAAGATTCAGGTACATGTTCTATGATCAAGAAAAATCAGTTCATCTGTTATTTGCTCCTCCCATAAAGTCATAATATGTTCCTGTCTCAACACGGTTTATATTTTTCAATAATTTCGCTTTAGAACCTACGAACAACGTTGCGCCAAAAATGTCCGGCCGCAAAATAGATGGCAGCATTGTACAGGAGGTGGCGTCCAATAATGACACCATTATACAGTGCGATGTGACAGGGTACCCCGTCCCAAGATATAGGTAATGCTTACTGTTTCGAAGACCTTTAGATTGACATCGACATAGTATCAGACGTTTGCAAATGATAGTTGGCACTTTTCCATCGTGGCGAAAGTTTAAATAGCAAGTTCGAGGCTTGTCTATTAAAAATTGTATGTCGATGGATATCACCGAAAGTTTCTCAGTTATTTTTAGTTTTGAATTATCGTAGAACCCACTGGTCAGACTGCGCCCAAAGTATCTGGTGATGGTTTGACAAAGCTGAGTGGGCTTATAGGCTCAGAAATTGCCCTGTTATGCGATGCTCAGGCCTTCCCCACTCCAAGAAAAAGGTAAATAAACTATACCATCTTCTACTTCGAATCTAGTCATTTCGCATTTCAAAAAAGTGTCGAAGTAGAAAACTTATATCTGGGAAAACAGTGACTGGCCTAGAGAGCAAGGGTCCACCTATTTCAAGGTACGTTTTTTAGTTCGTCTATAATTTCTTTGCAGAGCCTACTGGATCAGTTGGACCACAGCTCAGCACCAAGACAATCGACATACGGACAGTTGAATCGAGAGGTTCAGCTGTTGCTTTATGTCCTGCACAATCTTTCCCTGTACCAATGTTTAGGTAAAACATAAGGAATTTAGGATATTGGACAATGAGCCTTCCCCTTGTTGAATGATTTTTTGAATGCCACTAGTAAAAACTTTCTGAGGTCTAGAATGTTTTTCAACGTTCGAAGAAACAATTTCAAGTTGATAAAATTGGAACAATAACTCAATAATTTCCCAAAATGATCCTGAAACAATGAGCTATCGTAGATTTTCCCAACAAAGAGCGTCTATTTTGAGCAATCCGGAATATCGATGAAGAATACTAGCAGTTGATGCTAATGAAAAAAAAGTTTGCAATCAAATATATTCTTGACCTCGGAAAGTGTAAACTACGGTCGGCATTTTCTTGCCCCTTCCTCAACCTCTTCTCCGTTGTTCCAGATGGTACAAGTTCATCGAGGGCACCAACCGCAAGCAGGCCGTGGCCCTGAACGACAGAGTGAAACAAGTCGCCGGCACGCTAATCATCCGTGAGGCCAAAGTAGAGGACTCGGGCAAGTACTTGTGCGTCGTCAACAACTCAGTGGGCGGCGAGAGCGTCGAGACGGTGCTGACGGTGACGGCGCCGCTGAAGGCGAAGATCGAGCCGGCCGTGCAGACTGTAGATTTCGGCAGGCCCGCCGTGTTCACGTGCAAATTCGAAGGTACGAAGGGTTTCTCGGAGGTTTTTTCCTATTTTGGGATGTTTGAATACCCGCAGGCAACCCCATCAAGACCGTCAGCTGGCTAAAGGACGGCCACCCTATCGACCACTCGGATGCCGTGCTGAGGATCGAAGCGGTGCGCAAAGAGGACAAGGGAATGTACCAGTGCTTCGTGCGCAACGACCAGGAAAGTGCCGAGGCGACGGGCGAACTCAAGCTGGGCGGGCGTTTCGAACCGCCCCAGATCAGGCACGCCTTCAACGAGGAGACTGTCCAGCCGGGCAACTCGGTGTTCATGAAGTGCATCGCCTCGGGCAACCCGACGCCGGAGATCACGTGGGAGCTATACGGCAGGCGGTTGGCCAACAGCGACGTCTACCAGATCGGGCAGTACGTAACCGTGAATGGCGATGTCGTCTCGCATCTCAACATCAGCGCCATCCATACCAACGACGGTGGGCTCTATAGGTGCGTTGAGAATCCGGGATTGTTATCTTATTCAATTTCTAATTCCATTCTTCTGAAGGTGTGTCGCCAGCAGCAAGGTGGGTTCGGCAGATCATTCGGCTAGGATTAACGTTTACGGCTTACCCTTCGTGAGGTCGATGGAGAAGCAGGCGATCGTCGCTGGGGGTACTCTCGTGGTCCATTGTCCGTTCGCTGGACATCCCGTGGAAGCGGTGGTTTGGGAACGAGGTGAGTCGTGTGACACTATCTATTAAACTGTGAACTCATCTAAGATTCGAAACGCTCTATCAGGTTGTGAACATTTGTAGAACATATAAAACTTTGAAATTAAGGTTGCATATTGAGTATGCGGTTCTGTATCAAGTCCGTCAAATGATAATGATCTTTCACTTCTCGCATTTCTCACTGGAGAATATTTCTGACATGACCAAAGATTACCGTACTGTAAACCCTTCTCGTACCTGATACTCTTAACGATCACTCAGGTTGTGGAAAATTGTAGAATGAAATGCGGAATTGAGATAACATGTTTGAGTGTGCGGTACCGTATCTCTTTTTGTTCTGTAAAATGACCATGATCCTCTTCTTTGCATTTTTCAATGAAATATTACAGACATTATGCTGAATCCCAATCAGACTGCTTCATGCTTTCTCTTTTTCTGACAGACGGAAGGCAGTTACCGATCAACAGGAAGCAGAAGGTATTCCCGAACGGCACTTTGATCATCGAAAATGTGGAACGAGCTTCAGATCAGGCGACCTACGTGTGTGTGGCGAAGAATTCTCAGGGTTACAGTGCCAGAGGTTCACTGGAAGTGCAAGTCATGGGTGAGTAGATTTTTCAAATTATCGCCGCCACAGAATTTTAGTTTCAAACCGAAAACAATGATGCGACAGTTGAAGAATAAATACTGGGTATTCGGGACAAATCTACTGGGTACATTGATATTAGATCGTAAAAGTGTGGTTCTATATGAAGAGTTTTATTGTTATTATTCGATTTTTTAATATTGTTATCGAAATGGAAGCGATGAAGTAGAATAAGAAACATTTCATTAAAAATTAAGCAGTTCTGTGGCGGCACAATTTTTCATAGTGTTTCTGAGGAGTCGTGGATAACTACGAATGTCCGCCCCATATCTTTACGATTATCTTTCTTTCAGCATATGAGTTTGAAAAATTCCAGGTAAGGTTCGTTTCTGTGCATCGTACGCCATCATGCTTTACCTCCCAGCAAGATGTATCACCACGCAACAATTTCAGCAGCGTTTTGTTCGTTTCACATGACTCATTTTATTTGATCGGAGACACGCGAACGTTTTTAATGAAAAGTGTCAAACATCATCTAGGAAATGTGGAGTAATTCACCTCGATACTGAATTTATGATAGAGATTTGCTCAATTCCGATTCTGGATATTATATTCCGAAATCAGATGGTATTCATGCATGATGATTCTGAAGGGAACTGTTGTTGTGACTCTAAAGTCTATACAAAAATTACCTACCACTTCTACCATCAGCCCATTCGAGAATCATCCTGCATGCGTGAGTAGCGATCTTCGGGAGAGGCCCATGTGTTATCATCACCGTCATTCCACCCTTCCAGTGGCGCCCTCTATCAGCCCTTTTCAATTCGATGGTCCCCTCAATGCCGGCGCCAGCGCCATATTGACGTGCTATGTGCCGCAAGGCGACACGCCCCTCAAAATAAAATGGTACCACGAAGGTCGACACGTGAACCATCACTCGAAAGGCCTTTCGACATCGGAATTCGGTGGGCGCGCGAGTATCCTGAATCTTGCGTCTGCGCAGAAACACCACCGCGGCGAATACGCATGCGTGGTGACGAACGCTGCCGGCAAGGCCAGGTTCAGTGCCTACTTGGACGTCAACGGTACCGGACGTGTTTTTTTGTCGGGGCATTTCGTATACCAAATGGAATTCTTTCAGGTGGTGGATCTAGAGCAATGCTGGTCGTTATAGGGGAAGAACATTCCTCAATTATTTGAAACATTTCATATTTGATCTAGTTTGGTTTATATGACTGTCCAGACTCGAATAACCCGAAAATTGTGTTGCGATATGGTAATTTCCAAAATATCAGAGCACTAATCTTTTGTTGACTGTAGTAAGGGCAATTCAAATATTGTGTGACACTTTGTTCATCTACATGCGAAATATGAATCTAAAACAAAACATTTGGTGTACGAATTGACTCACAAGAGGAACACTGGCTCTTCTATTCACAAATTCAATGGGTTTTTCGTGTTTTGTTGAGTTCTCTTCTTAACCTAAACCACACCCAAAGAATCTGCTCCACAGGAGACGGATGCAAAAGGATATTTTAGGTAGTTCTAGCGTATCACTTTCGCAGTGTCGAACTGTTTCTCATCTAAATATCACAACCTTTGAGTTGTGGTGCAATTGTTTTCTGTCTTTCTAATAACTTATCGACTTCAAGTTCCTCCGCAAATCCATCCTTTCGACTTTGGAGAGGAGCCAATAAATTCCGGAGACATGACGATCGTCACTTGCGCCGTCACCAAAGGAGATTTACCCATTTCCATACAGTGGACTTTGAACGGCGTGTCGGTTGAGTCTATAGATGGCGTCAACGTTGCTAAACCCAAGCCGAGAGTCAGCCAACTCAGCATAGACGATGTCCAAGCTCATCATTCCGGAGAGTACAGATGTATCGCCAACAATAAGGCTGCAAACGCTAGCTATAGCGCCAGCTTACATGTCAACGGTATATTTGGGTTTGATTCCTAACTAGCTTTTCTCTTAAAACTTCTAGTACCTCCACAAATTCATCCTTTCGATTTCGGCGACGAAGCCATCAATTCTGGTGATCTGGTAGTAGCGATCTGCACCATATCTAAAGGAGATTATCCCATCAAGGTCTCTTGGACATTGAACGGTCAAAGTACCAATGATATAGAGGGCATAGTCACTGCCAATACCAATAAAAGAGTCAGCCAAATGACGATCGAAGCTGCCAGGGGTCACCATACTGGAGAGTTTACTTGTACCGCAGAAAATTTGGCTGGGACAGCCAAACACTCGGCCTATCTGAACGTCAACGGTATTTAAGCTCTAGCAGATTCACTCTCCTCTTTCCTCGGCCATCTTTGATCCGAAAATTTCCTTGCAGTTCCCCCTCAAATAGCACCTTTCGATTTTGGCGACGACACCATCAATTCCGGAGACTCCACCTCAGCTTCTTGCTCGATCCACAAGGGGGATCTGCCAATAAATATCTCTTGGCTCCACAACAACATCAGTTTGGGATATGTGGACGGGGTGATGGTCACGAAAGCCGGTAGAAAAGTTAGCACCATCACGGTGGATTCGGTCCAAGCTAGTCATTCCGGAGTGTATACTTGTGTGGCAAGAAACAGAGCTGGCCTTGATACATATTCCGCTAGGTTAGACGTAAACGGTAGAGCACCATTCACTTAACCTACCTTGTAGTTGCCTTTGTTTTGCACCTATACCTCACTATGAAAATTACCCACGAAACCCCTAGAGTTATATCATCCAAGTTGCTTAAATTCTAAAAAGGAAAACCTCTATATCTTGAAAGTGAAGTTGATGTATTAAAAGAGCACGGCTCCACTGTGAGATATAGTGAAAACACTTGGTTTTGTTATAGTTGCTCCCCAAATAACGCCTGTCGATTTCGGAGACGACACAATCAATTCTGGCGATTCCACTTCTGCGTCTTGCTCTATACACAAAGGGGATTTGCCAATCAACATTTCTTGGCTTCACAACAACATCAGTCTCGGATACGTTGATGGCGTGGTCATAAACAATGTTGGTAAAAAAGCCAGCATGATAACCATCGACTCGGTGCAGCATAAGCATTCCGGGGAATACACTTGCGTAGCGGAGAATAAAGCAGGAAGGACGAGATACTCCACTACTCTGAACGTTAACGGTATTGCTCGTCATCAAGGTTCAATGATTTCTCACACCCCCTACCTTCCAATCTGCCCGTTACCATCCCAGGTCTTTGTTGATTATTTGCTTTCAGTTGCTCCCCAAATTTCGCCCTTCACTTTCGGGGATGAACCAATCAATGCAGGCGACTCTACTTATCTCACTTGTTCCGTACACAAAGGGGATTTGCCAATCAGTTTTTCTTGGTCACACGAAAACACAACTATAGGCTATATCACTGGAGTCTTGGTGTCCAGGAACGGCAACAAAGCCAGTACGGTAACCATTGATAACATCCAGGAAGAACATGCCGGCACCTATACTTGCACAGCTGAAAACAAAGTCGGGGTTGCGAGATATTCTGCAATCCTGAGGGTTAACGGTACTTTTCAATGCATGTCCTCATGAGTATCTATCGTTGTATGATTTTTACAGTGCCCCCCCAAATTCATCCCTTCGACTTTGGCGACGATGCTATCAACTCTGGGGAGTTGGTTACAACTTCATGCGCAGTTTTCAAAGGAGACTTTCCTTTAAATATATCTTGGACTGTGAATGCTCGGCCGGTGAAAGTGATTGACGGAATTGTCGTGGTCAACACGAATAAGAGAGTTAGTCAGTTGACGATTGAATCCTCTGGAGGTCAGCATACCGGTGAATACGTGTGCCAGGCAGAAAACGCTGCTGGAGTCGCCAAATATTCAGCATATCTGAACGTCAACGGTATTTGAAGAGAAAAACTTTGCGCACGAAATTCCCATAATCCTTCCTCCAAACACAATGGGCCTCTAGAATTTACACTTTTTCCCCAGTTGTTCCTCAGATTACTCCATTCGATTTCGGAGAAGACTCCATCAACACGGGAGATTCGACATCGTTGCTTTGTTCATTGCACAAGGGAGATTCTCCAATCAACATCACGTGGTTGCATAATAATGAAACCATCGGTTATGGTCGTGGCATATCCGTATTCAAGAATGGAAACAAAATGAGTTCTTTGAGTATAGAAACTGTTGAAGCAGAGCATTCGGGATCATACACTTGCTTCGCCGAAAACAAAGCTGGATATGATAGCTTCTCAGCAATACTCAATGTGAATGGTACTTGAACAAAGCTATTGCTGCAAATTCCCCTAATATCATTCCCCCCTCTAATTCCTTTACATAACACACTGCGCCTCTAGAGTTGTCATGGTTTTACATTTTCATGACAGTTGCACCTCAAATAACGCCGTTCGATTTCGGAGAGGATTCCATCAACACGGGCGATTCGACTTCCTTGACGTGTTCTTTGCATAAGGGGGATTTGCCTATAAATATATCCTGGCTGCATAACAACGTCAGCATTGGTTACATCAAAGGAGTGTTAGTCTCCAAAGTTGGGAAAAAGCTGAGCACGGTCACCATCGACTCTGTTGAAGAAGACCACTCGGGGACCTACACTTGCATAGCAGAAAATGCAGCAGGAGCTGTCAGCTACTCTGCTAGATTAAACGTCAACGGTATAGCCTGATTGAAGAATTTTTCGAAACCTGCTGCTATCATTTCTCCGTCACATTCAACCTTCCCTATTGAGTCTCGTATCCAGGTCATTTTTTGGTCTATTTGCTGCTCGTAGCTTCTTGCTTGAAACTTACAGTCGATCTTTCAGTGCCACCGCAGATTGTCCATTTCGATTTCGGGGATGAACCTGTCAACTCCGGGGACGTGGCCTCTGTCCAATGCACCGTGTTCAAAGGCGATTTTCCCGTGAACATAACTTGGTTACATGATAACCAAACGATCGATGACGATGTCGGCATCAGAATTTTCAGGAACGGCAAGAAAATCAGTTCGCTCAGCATAGAGTCGGTGGCTGCTGAGCATATCGGCACTTTCACCTGTCTGGTCGCGAACAGGGCTGGCCATGCCAGTTACTCTGCGAAGTTACGCGTCAACGGTACATCTTCTTTAATTCTATGGTTTTTCCCTTCTCCCTACCTAACCTGACACACTGGGCCTCTTCATAAACTTCATCTCGCTGTATGCCTTCATTGTAGTTGCACCTCAGATAACTCCATTCGATTTTGGCGACGAGTCCATCAACACTGGCGATTCTGCTTCCGTGACTTGCTCTCTGCATAAGGGAGATTTGCCGGTGAACATATCCTGGCTGCACAACAACATAAGTATAGGTTATATCGAGGGAGTTTTGGTCTCGAAGGCCGGCAAAAAGATCAGCACAGTCAGCATCGATTCGGTGAAGGAGGATCACTCGGGGACGTACACTTGTATTGTCAAAAACAGAGCCGGGGTTGTCAGCTACTCTGCCCAACTGAACGTCAACGGTACAGCTCAGACGAATGATCCAACCTTCTGTCTTTGTAGTTTTACTTTTTCCTTTACACCTCTGGTCACCGTTTTTTTGTAGCGTCCCCTCAGATTGTCCACTTCGATTTCGGCGATGCTCCCGTAAACTCTGGTGACTTTGTGTCGGTGCAATGTTCAGTGCATAAAGGTGACTTACCGATAAATATCACTTGGATGCGTAACAACGCGAGCTTGGGTTATGTCGAGGGCTTGACCATCTCGAAAACTGGGAAGAAAGTTAGCACCCTCATGATTGAATCGGTACGAGAAGATCACACCGGCCTCTATACTTGTGTCGCTCAGAACAAAGCTGGCGTGGCTGCATATTCCGCGAGCTTGAACGTTAACGGTAACGATGGAGGGTCATTATTGCTGCATGCTTCGTTGATTTTTCAGTTCCTCCTCAAATCCTGCCCATCGACTTCGGGGAAGAATCTGCCAACTCTGGGGAAATGGCGTCCTTGACTTGTTCGGTCTTCAAGGGTGATCTACCCGTTAACATAACTTGGTTGCATAACAACAAAACGATAAGTCTTGGTACCGGTATATCCGTTTTCAAGAATGGAAATAAAATGAGTTCTCTGAGCATAGAGACTGTTGGAGCTGAACACTCTGGAACGTACACTTGCTTTGTCGAGAACAAAGCTGGGAATGCTAGCTTTTCAGCGATACTCAACGTGAACGGTACTTTTGATGAATTAACAGCGTTCAGTTTCTCCTGTTCCTCACAATTACACCTTTTACTATAATTCCAGTGCCTCCTCAGATTCATCCCTTCAACTTTGGCGATGAGGCAATCAATTCCGGAGAATTAGTGACCGTTTCGTGCGCCGTATCCAAAGGAGACTTTCCTGTAGAGATATCCTGGTTGAATGACAACGAAACGATCAGGGATGATTCCGGTATTCGTATTTTCAAAAACGGCCAAAAAATCAGTTCGCTCAGCATAGATTCGGTGGGAGCGGAGCATAGCGGCACGTACACTTGCTTGGTCAGAAACAGAGCTGGCCATGCTAGTTACTCGGCAGAGTTATACGTCAACGGTACTCACTTTCTATCATAGAAGTCCTATTCCTTTATCCCGAGCTGAAACACTGGGCCTCTGCTTGAACCAATCGAACTTTTGTTTTCGTTAGATTGCCCAAGTTTTCTCTTGCAGTACCGCCCCAAATTTTACCCTTCGATTTCGGCGAAGATTCTGTTAATTCGGGCGATGTAGCCTCGCTTCAGTGCACAGTATTCAAGGGAGATTTTCCACTGAACATCACGTGGTTGCGTGACAACACCACTATCGGTTATGAAGCAGGAATTTTGATAGTTAATAGCGGTAAGAAAGTCAGCAGTCTCACCATAGAGTCCGTCGGAGCAGAACACTCTGGAAGGTATACTTGTTTGGTGCAAAACAATGCTGGATCTGTCACTCATTCCGCAGTTTTGAACGTCAATGGTAATTCACTAATCATCAACGTTACTCTGAAAATCTCCAACGTCAGCACTCTGATGTCGATAATATCCGATCTCTCTTGGTTCTGATGATTTTTCCCGTCCTCATTTTAGTAACACCCCTCATCACTCCTTTCGAGTTTGGCGAGGAAACGATAAATTCGGGTGACTACGTCTCGGTCCAATGCTCGGTTCACAAGGGCGACTTGCCCATAACTATCACCTGGCTCCATGACAACGTGGGCTTGGGATACCGCGACAACGTTTTGATAACAAAAGTGGGAAAGAAAGCCAGCTCCCTCACCATAGACTCCGTAGAGGAAACTCAGTCTGGAACGTACACCTGTCTTGCTGAGAACGACGCTGGGGTTGCTGAGTACTCAGCAAGGTTGAGCATCAACGGTATATTCATGGGGTGCATGGCATTTCAAAGTACTTTCTCCAACCACTCACCACATTCCTTTGTTGATCCTATGAAAGCTTTCACGTTGGTTGCTTGCAGTTCCACCACAGATTCTGCATTTTGATTTCGGAGAGGAGTCTGTCAATACTGGTGATTTGACGTCGCTACATTGCTCGGTACACAAAGGTGACTTGCCGATGAATATAACTTGGACGCACAATAACGAGAGTATAGGTTTCGATGAGAGCATCATGATATCCAAAGCTGGCAAAAAAATCAGCACCCTCAGTATTGATTATGTCCAGGCGCGCCACAGTGGCACTTATACGTGCACTGCGGAGAATGCTGCTGGAAAGTCTTCTTACTCAGCCACTCTACAAGTCAACGGTACTAAGTAACAATTGGTATCTGACAGCCCTACTTGCTTTTGATTTTCCATCACTTTTTCCTCTTTCCTTGAAGTCTCCTGAACCTCCTCAGTCATGAAATTCTTGCAGTTTCACCACAAATTTTGCATTTCGATTTCGGAGAGGGGTCTATCGATGCTGGTGAGCTGGCGTCTTTGACATGTTCTGTGCATAAGGGTGATTTACCGATGAATATAACTTGGAGCCACAACAATGAAAGCATTGGTTTTGATGAAAGCATTATGATAACCAAAGCCGGCAAAAAAATCAGCACCCTCAGCATAGATTCTGTCCGAGCCCATCATATCGGTACTTACACGTGTACTGCAGAAAATGCTGCTGGAAGAACTTCTTATTCTGCGGTACTACAAGTCAATGGTATTTACCAATCGTTTATCCTGTTACTTCCTACATCACCCTCTCCTCATTCCTTATCTACTTCCATTAAAGATGTCTATTGAATTCTTACAGTTCCACCTCAGATCCTACATTTTGATTTCGGGGAAGAGTCTATCAATTCTGGTGAACTTGCATCTCTAACATGTTCCGTACACAAAGGTGATCTTCCAATAGACATTTCATGGACACATAACAACAAAAGTATCAGTTATAACGACGGAGTAGTGATAACGAAGGCTGGCAAGAAAGTTAGTACCATAACTATAGATTCTGTCCGAGCAGAGCACAGTGGTACCTATACATGCCTTGCAAAAAACGCTGCTGGAATAGCTTCATACACTGCCGATTTACATGTCAACGGTAGCTAGACATTGCAAAATTCGAAAATCTATTTTAGTTTTGGTTTCCTTTTCTTATCCTTTCCCTGGGGATTCACATGAAACAATACGATATGCAGAATTTCATTGGACAGTCAGGCCCTTGGGTGTTTTTTCTGTGGATTTTTCCGTGAGCGAGTCATTGATTCACTATTTTTGCAGTTGCTCCACAAATTCTACATTTCGATTTCGGAGATGAGTCCATCAACTCTGGGGAGGTTGCTTCTTCAACTTGTACAGTGCACAAGGGCGATCTCCCGATTGACATTTCTTGGACTCACAATAACAAAAGTATAGGTTACGATGAGGGTATAATGATTACAAAAGCTGGCAAAAAAGTAAGCACCATCACCGTAGAATCTGTCCAAGCAGGGCATAGTGGTACTTATATGTGCACTGCAAGAAACGCTGCTGGAGTTTCGTCGTACTCAACCACATTACATGTTAACGGTACTCGATACCTAGATAAATGTTATTCTCAATTTATTCTTCATTATCCAGTCCACTTTCCTATTTCCTTGAGCTCATCCGTACAAATTGTTGCAGTTCCACCTCAAATTCTACATTTTGATTTTGGGGATGAGTCTATCAATTCCGGAGATGTAGCTTCGCTGCAGTGCACTGTTCACAAGGGAGATTTACCTATAAATATAACGTGGTTGCACAATGACGAGCCTATCAAAAGTGAAGATGGTATTCTGATTTCCCAAGCCAGCAAAAAAGTTGGTAGTCTCACCATAGACGACGTGCGAGACGTGCATTCTGGAAACTACACTTGTGTTGCTCGAAACAAAGCTGGCGTCAGCGCAGAAACAACCGAACTACACGTCAACGGTAGCTTTCTAACGTGTTTTCAGTCCCTTATCTGTCACCCTTTTCTTAACCTCACTCCACAACGTAAATTGATTATTTTGTTCGCAAAATTCTTGCAGTTCCTCCACAAATCCTACATTTCGATTTCGGAGAAGAGTCTGTTGATTCTGGCGAGCTTGCAACTTTAACCTGCTCCGTACATAAAGGTGATCTACCGATAGAAATCTCTTGGACGCACAACAACAAGAGTATAGGTCGAGGAGAAGGTATAATGGTGACCAAGGTCGGCAAAAAAGTCGGCACCATCACCATAGAATCTGTCCGAGCAGAGCATAGCGGCATCTACACTTGTCTTGCAGAGAACGCAGCTGGGATGACTTCGTACTCTGCCCAGTTGCATGTCAATGGTATTGCGAAATCGGTTGACTCATTGATTTTATGTTGAAATTTCCTAAACCTCTTCTAACCTGCCATTCGGTCTTTGCAGTGCTCCCTCAACTACTTCCACTAGATTTTGGTGAAGATATTATAAATTCTGGAGAATCCCCTTCGTTGACATGTTCGGTATTGAAAGGAGACTTGCCGATAGACTTTGTTTGGTTACACGACAATCGTACTTTGAGAAACAACGACGATGGTATTTCTATAGTGAGGGTCAATAAAAAAATCAGTACTTTGAGCATTGAGTCGGTACAAGCTGCCCATATAGGAGAATACACCTGCATCGCTAAGAACAGGGGTGGAATGTCGAGGCATTCTACGATCCTAAGAGTTAACGGTACTTTTAGCTGAGTTAATCATGTTTTTATTAGTTCCCTTGAATCTTCCTTCGAATTCTGTTGACCCACCTGGTTTATCGACATTTTCAACCTAACTTATAACCTACCGATCTGTCTTTACAGTGCTCCCACAACTTTTACCTCTCGATTTTGGCGAAGAAATTATCAATTCTGGAGAATCGACTTCGTTAACATGCTCGGTAGTCAAGGGAGACTTGCCTATAAGTTTTGTTTGGTTGCATAATAATAAGACAGTAATAGACAACGAGGATGGCATTTCTATATTGAGGGTGAACAAGAAAATCAGTACGTTGAGCATTGAGTCGGTACTAGCTGTCCATATAGGAGAATACACCTGTATTGCTGAAAACAGGGGTGGGATGTCGAGGCACTCTACCATCCTTAGAGTTAACGGTAACTTTCAACTGCACTTTTTTCTCATCCAATTTTCAGTTCCCCCCCAAATTTCTCCCTTCGATTTCGGCGAGGATCCAGTGAATTCCGGCGACATAATATCGTTGACTTGTTCTGTCAACAAGGGCGATGTGCCCATCAAACTCTCATGGCAGTTCAACTCTAAACCCATCGAGAGTGACGACGGAATCGTCATCAGCATGGTCAACCAGAGGCTCAGCACGCTCAGCATCGATTCCGTCAGAGCGGAAAGTTCTGGGGAGTACAAGTGCCTGGCGAAAAATAGGGCCGGACTAGCTGAGAACTCTGCGTATTTGAGAGTGAACGGTAGCATTTTCAAGGCTCGATTCGTTTCGTGTACACTAGGGTGGTGTTGGCCCCAGGGGCAAGTTTGAGATCAAACAAATGAAGACCACTCTAATGTACCTCTCCGCCTTCTTGATCTTTCAGTTCTTTTCCCCTTTCTCCCATGTTTTGTCCCTGCGTGAACCGTTATTTTTTCTGCAGTGTTGCCACACATAACGCCTTTCGAGTTCGAAGGCCAAGTGAATACCGGCGACAACGTACAGTTGAACTGTTACGTCAGCAAGGGTGACATCCCTTTGAACATATCGTGGACGATGAACGGCTTAAATATCAAACCCTCCTCTGGGATCAACACGATTTCGATAGGGATGCGAACCAATCTGCTGACGATAAACTCAGTGCAAGCTGAACACGCTGGGGTGTTTACTTGTCAAGCAGCCAACAGGGGTGGCATCACCACCCAAAACGCACAGCTTTTGATCAACGGTATATGGCGGGCTTAGCGTGTTTGTTGTAGTTTGCAAACCTCTCCCCAGTTGCACCCCATCATATCACCCCATTTGCCTTCGAGGAAGAGGTCAACGCAGGAGACAGCGTCCAGGTGTCTTGCTACGTCAACAAGGGGGATATGCCGGTCTCGTATTCGTGGGTGTCCAATGGACAAGCGGTGTCAGAATTGTCTCTTCCACCTCCTCAACGGAAAGCAAATACAATTGAGGCTGTTTCCACAGTTCTGCCTAGGATACAACCCTTCTCGTTCGGCGATGAGCCTTCTTTCTTGGGCGACTCTGCAACGGTGCAGTGTACCATCGTTTCCGGCGACATGCCAATGACATTTTCCTGGATGCTCAACGGGAAACCAGTCAAGGACTCCGACGGGTACAACATCGGAGCTTTCGGCAAAAAAACGTCGGTCTTGGGAATCGATTCCATTGCCCACCAACACGCAGGAAACTATACCTGCGTCGCCGCCAACAAAGCAGGACTAGCGACTCACACCACTGAACTGGTGGTCAAGGGTGCCTTTTCACTTTTAATTTCGATGAGAACATAATTAGCCATGACCTTTCCCCAGTTCTTCCCAGGATTACCCCGTTCCATTTCGAAGACAACCCGGTCCATTCTGGACAGTACGTCCAAGTGTCTTGCTCGATAACGGAAGGAGATCTGCCGATAGCGATAGATTGGTCATTGAACGGAAAGCCCTTGAACGAAGTACCGGATGTGTCTGTGACGCCGGTGGGAAAGCGAACCTCTTCCCTGGAAATGGACTCAGTTTCCCACCAGCATGCGGGCAACTATACCTGCACGGGGAAAAACAAAGCGGGAGAGACCACATTCACCGCTGAGCTACAAGTTAATGGTTACGCAATGTTTAGCTTCGATTTGTTTGCTTTCCTCCATAACGCTTTCCGTGTGTGTTTTTTGTAGTTCCTTCCCCCCAAATCAACTCCTTAGATTTCGGCCGTTCAAGCTGGACAGCTGCTAGTCAACGGTTGTCTTTTGGATTCCGCTTCCCATGGCGCCTTGATTCCTCGCTTCGAATAAATAAATATTCCCCGAAAGGGAAGATTGGCTGTTTTTGTTTCGCTATCTCTGCTTGTTTCATCATCCACACCATTAATTTCATCAACTTCTCGCCTCCTTTCTTCTCTTGTTCTTGTAGTTTGTTAGCTGTAGTCTGCCTGTTTTTCTTCATATTAAGAGCAATATCATTCGAAGCATCTCACCTCTTATCTCTTATTGTTTTTTTTGTGATCTTTATGGCTGTTATTGTACTCATTACTTCTCATTTGTTCCTTGGTCCAATTGCGAGGAAGTTCGAGTGTTCCAGTGTATTTTCCTATTCGTTTTGCCCTTTGGGTTGACTTCGACGCCAGCAACGTAGAAACAATAATTTCATGGTTGTTGGGACAGGAAATTGCTTTGAATTCTGGTAAAACAACATGTGGTTTTCCTATGATCTAGTTCCATCGGATATATCTTTCAATATCGAATATAACTTTTTTTTCTTCGATTGGCGATCTTCTTCAGTTAATCATCCAGGATACCAGGATTCCTCGCGTCCCACCCCCAGTAATCACCCCATTTATCTTCCGTAGTGGTTCCCAGAATCACCCCCTTTCACTTCGAGGACAATCCCCTGCATTCGGGCGAGTACGCTCAAGTCAACTGCCTTGTAGCCGTCGGTGATTTACCCTTGAGTATCAGTTGGACGCTGAACGGAAGGAACGTCGATAGCTTCTCTGGAATTTCCGCTTCCGAAGCTGGAAAGCGAAGCTCGATGCTCACCATCGAATCGGTCTCCCACTCCAATGCTGGAAATTACAGCTGTCACGTCAACAATTCTGCTGGGGTGGCGGTGTTTACCACAGAACTGCTGGTCAACGGTTAGAGCAAACAGATGAAAATTTCCATCTTTATTCCTGATTCCTTGTATTCCTCATCGTATGTATGATATGAGTTTCGATGAGTAAGTGACTTTGTGAGCACTGCTGGAATGTCAATTCAGTGTGAGCCCGGATACGTTTGAATTGGATTAGTTGATAAAAAATGCATTCAATTCAGAGTTTATTATGTTAGCGGATTTTGAAAACAAATTAGGAGTGGGAATTGTTTTGGAATTCAAACAAAAAATTGGCAATTGTGAGTTTACGAAAATAACAGTAATGAAGGAGGCAAAATGTGTGATCACTACGAAATCATAATAATTTCAAAACACCTCTTCTCATGAAATAATCCCAGGGTGAAAAAAACATTTTTGTTGAAATTTTTGGGTAAATATATAGTTTACGGACTCCACCTTGTACAGACATACGGTTTCAGGGAAATTACGTAGTTTGGCCTCCTGATCAATAAATTCTAATGAAATTTTTCGGCGCTCTCAACTAGTTTCGGAGATACGGCACCCCAAAGACGGGTTGCTGGCATATGTTCTGCCCGCTTGTTCTCCACAAATTTACGATCAGAATTGCTCCTTCTTTTTACCAGCACACTGTATACACTCTAATTGAACAATTTCAACACATTTTCACAAATAATTGACTCGTAAAATAACAAACATCATCCTTCTTTCTTGCATGAAAATAATTATGAGTTTTGACATATTTAACATTTCCAACGATGTTCATGTTGTCACTAACTCAATACCAACCTTATTTACTAGAAGTAAGGTGGAGTCCGTAAACTATACACTGTGTCCAAGATAAGAATGAACAGCATGGGGATATCGGAAACGGTAAGTGATACGGGGTCGATTGAATTAGTAGCGCATTTAGTTTCGGAGATATCCGAGAAAAACCAAAATTTGAGAATTTCGTTTTTATTTTCTCCTAGCTTTATTTTCAAAGGAAATGTAAAACAAATAGCACTTCGCCATGGCCACCTTTTAAGGACTACAAGATCACATGAGCAGAATTGTTCTGCGACGTTTCGTCTTTTAGAAAACATCATCAAATTTGTATTTTTATATGGGCCGAAACTAAAGTATACGACTCCATTTTTCATTGTGAGTACAGCAATGTATCACACAATATAATTTCGGAACCATTTTTCGCGCAAAATGTAATTTAGTGATTACTTAATTTGTTTTTCATCAATTTTAGATAGTAGGCGTCTAAATATCGATTTACCAGGTTGTCGCCTCTCTGGATACTTATTAGAGTACGCACGTTCAGCATCAACACAATTTCTTTGGCACAAAATGTAACATGACAACATATCAAATTTTTCAGTATTCGAAAAGCTGCCGTTTTCCATTTTTAACACAAATTAGGTAGTAAACGAGATGTAAGAGTAGGAACGGTAATATGTCAAAAATTCTGCTCATGTTATCGTGTAGTCCATCCATATCGTGTGTCCATATCCATATCGTGTGGCCATAGCGAAGTGCTATCTGTTTTACATTTCCTTTGAAAATAAAGCTAGGAGAAAATAAAAACGAAATTCTCAAATTTCGGTTTTTCTCGGATATCTCCGAATCTACTTGGAACATTAAAACTTTCTAAATGTCATATTATTAGGCACATAAATGCGCTACTTTTCTCTAATTTAATCGACTCCGTATCACTTACCGTTTACGAAATCCCCATGCTGTTCATTCTTATCTTGGACACAGTGTATATTTACCAAATTTTTAAAAAACTCTAATGGCGTTTCGTATCTGACAACTGAAAAATTATAGGTTGAAACTTATATCATATAAAAAAAGTTGCCTATAAATGGGTCAAATTGACAAGATATCTGAAAATTTTATTGAGGAAATTGAGGAGGACCTCATGTACCAATTTTAAACCAGATTGAAGAAATAAATGAACCGCCAGCAGAGTGTTTCAGAGATTTCAACAACATATGTTTGTTCCATATTGAAGCTGCATATCGTGATAATTTGACTAAAGGAGGAGATATTGCGATACGAAGATGTCTTTGTCAGATGCCCATGAATCTTTATTTCAATGGATATTTTTCGGTTTCTTTTGCTAGACGTGAAAACGTATGCATATCTCCAGTCCAAATGTGGGCATCGATCTTCCCCCCAATTATTGTGCTCTGTCGTGTCCCCACAAGTACTTCGAAGTGTTCGCCGCCTTCTTCACAGGCTTTCCCCCCTCCCCCCCCACATCTTGTACACAGCGCCCCCCGTCTTTTTTCCAGTACTACCCCACATTGTCCCCTTTGATTTCGGGGAATCGGCGGTGCACGTCGGCCAAACCACCCAGGTGACTTGCCTGGTCTCGGAGGGCGACGCCCCCTTGGAAATCACCTGGACCTTCGAAGGTCGCCCGTTGGAAAACGACGGCGACGGCGTCAGCACGACCAAAATCGGTCGGAAGGCCAGCCTGTTGCTCATCGATTACGCGCGCGAATCGCACGCTGGCAACTACACGTGTACGGCCTCCAATCCGGCCGGATTTGTCACCTACGGAGCGCCTCTGAACGTCTACGGTACTTGAATGCGTTGATTTCTCGGAGGATGTGCTCGAGAGTTTCTCGGTTCTAATGTCCACACGGCTAGTCTATTTGCACACAGTCTGTTTTGGCCGGAAGCGTGCAAAAATGCACAGGACAGGGAATGACGAACTGTCGGACGTTCTTGTGTACTTTTTGTTGGTTCGGGCCCTCTTCTGTTTCTAACTCGAATGCGAATTGGTGGAAAATCCCAGCGTACTAACCTGTCTATCCTGGATTTCCTAACCTGCAAAGCTGGGATTTTAGGGTCTTCCTGTTCACCCCCTTCCCAGCACCGATTTTTTTCTTCTGTCTTTTGGTTCACCTGTTGCATGATTAACTTACGTTGTCACTAATTTTTTTTTTTTTATCAGAAAAATTATGGGATATCTGTCGTGCCGCAGGATAAGCACAAATAGAATGATATTTCATGATTTTTTTCAACAGCAGTAAGAGATGATATTCGGGCGTATTAATTTTGGACTTTTGCTTCAAATTCATGACTAATTCAATAACTTTGGGGTAACTTCTAAAGATTTATAAAATTGAATATTGTACCCCCATTGTTTCCTACCAATTTTTTTATTTCAATCTTCCGAGTTGATCAAAAATCGACTAAATTTTCTTTCCACCATGTCAAATAAACAAAAATCTGGTTTTCAAAATTCAGTTTCAATTTATTTTCATACAACTATAAACTATCAATTTTCCTATTATGTATTTCAAAAATAAACTGCTCTATTGATGAAAGTTCCATGTCATTTCTTACCGCTTAGATACTAACAAAGAAACTTTTGATTCAACTAATGCATGTGAAAAGATTGATTGAGAGAACTTTGTGAAAACTCAATCAACTTAATTTATCGAGTAGGTGGTAATTTTCATCAGCTATCAGTGGAATTTACAAGAAGAAAAATACCTATGTGTAAGGAATTCTCGTATCTGAAAAATAATATTATTTGTTTTGAAGTAAATATGATCCATTACAAGAAATACAAATTTTGAACTTTCGCCTTGATGATTCGTAAGTTATTTGAAACTATCACTATGGTCGTAGAGAAAGTACATGCTAGTTGTTGGTCTCTCTTCTTGAAATTTTTTGAAATGTTCTCTCAATCTTTGTTTTTTGTTCAAATTCAAGCACAAAAAGCATGCTCAAGAATAACTCAGAAACATGAACATATCCCTGACGAATTGAAATTTTTAGTACCTCCGAGGTGGATCTTGGAACCCACAGATAAAGCTTTTGCTCAAGGCTCTGATGCAGTCGTAGAATGCAAAGCCGATGGTTTCCCCAAACCCGTCGTCACGTGGAAAAGGGCGACTGGTGAGTAACAGATGATTGGTAGACTTCACGCTAATTCATGTTGGTCTTCCTTTTTTTTGCAGGGGTATCACCCGGCGACTATAAAGATTTCAAACCGAACAATCCCGATATCAAAGTCGAGGATGGAACCCTCATGATAAATAATATACAAAAAACGAACGAAGGCTACTATTTATGCGAAGCCGTGAACGGTATTGGTTCTGGATTATCAGCTGTTGTGCTCATCAGTGTTCAAGGTTAGTGGATTATCTTTTTCCTTGGGCACCCGGTATACAGGGTGTTTCATAATAAATGCGCAGGACTTCAGGATATGATAGCTCTTTCAAGAATATGAAAAAAAGTTCCTATTGACTTACCCTCTAAAATGCACCATTTTCGACATACAGGGTGTTGAATTAAAAAAAATAAAATCGTTTTTTGCGAATATTTCTGGAACCGTTTATCGCACAGAAAACAGATTTCGTAGGCATTTTCTACTCATAATAAGCAATGTTTTGGGCTGATTGTTTATTTTTTTTAATTCATAATTGGTGAAGATTTTGAAGGGGTAGTGGGTGTTATTTCCTCCAACTTTTACGCCACTGGAAAATGTACAATTTTGAGCCACCTATTCAAACCGCCAATGTTTTCTACACAAAAAAAGGACTCTTGTTTATAAGCTCTAAAGTTGACCGTTTTCAAGAAAAATCAACTTTCATGTTGAAAAACATGGTCAATTTTTTTCAATAATTTTTTTCATAATTATACAAAATTTATTTAAACGTCAGAACAAATAACAAAACCAAACGTTAACTTCATATTTGCAAAATAAAAAAAAAACAAATCATACTTAGTTAAATTAAGTGTTGGAATTGCCGCCGTTATAAATTTGAAAAAATAACAAATCAGCCTAAAATATAGCTTATTATGAGTAGAAAATGCCTACAAAATCTGTTTTCTGTGCGATAAACGGTTCCAGAAATATTCGCAAAAACGATTTTTTTTAATTCAACACCTTGTATGTCTAAAATGGTGCATTTTAAAGGGTAAGTCAATAGGAACTTTTTTTCATATTCTTGAAAGAGCTATCATATCCTGAAGTCCTGCGCATTTATTATGAAACACCCTGTATATATAAATCATATTGATAATATTTTCAGCTCCTCCGCAATTCGATGTGAAATACCGTAATCAAACTTCGAGAAGAGGCGAACCAGCTGTTTTACAATGTGAGGCCAAGGGAGAAAAGCCCATTGGGATCATTTGGAACATCAATAACAAACGTTTGGAACCCAAAGGAGATAATAGGTAAATAATGCAGGGCGAAAATGGGCGATAAAGTACATTATATTGATTCCTCGTTGGTTCGATTATTCAAAAAACCACTCGGTACAATACTGACCTGGTATACTACACAACAAGTGTGGAAAGTGATATATTTCACACGAGTAGTCGTTTAGCATGAACCGCATAGCGTAGGAAAAAATAATTACACTAGGTATATTTACTCGTCATACAATTAAAATTAACTAAACTATTCGCTTTGCTCTTTGAATCAATCGTCAAAAAAAAACAATCTGCGACATTTATATGTGGAAACTATTGTTTCCGGAGATTTCGAGAACCCTCTCGAATTCTAGGAAACGTTGCGCTGAATCAATCATCAAAAACGAACAACATTTTCGCCTTACTTATATGTTGAAAATATAATATAAAATAATGGGGACGTTTCCGAAATTCAGATTTTCATTCCAAGTTGAAGTTTATAAAAATTCATCGAATACGTATTTTTTATTTACCTAGTGCTATCAAATTTGACTAAGAAAAACATTCTCAAAAATGTTGTTACGGCTCCTCCACCATTTTGATGACGTACTAATTAGAAGAGCCTTGACAGAGATGGATACATATTTTTATCATTGTCTTGAGGCACGCTAGAAGTTTTGCGCCTGTACACAGTTGCCGGAAGTATCGATATGTCTAAATAATCGGATATTCAGCATAACATCTTGGTATAGCTATGATATTCAATTTGTCATTTGTTCAATAATTCAAGTTGAAACTGAATTATATTTTGAAATTTCATCCCGGTGCCAAAGGGAATTTGTTGATTATAGACAAGATAAATATTAAAATAGAGTAATTTTTTATTTTGAAATTATGGCCAGGTAAAAAATAATTTCGATATTGGCAATTTTTCTTTGAAGATGATTATGCTAGTCTAATATTCCATGTTTTGATGAATAATTCGATTCATCCAAGAAATTAGTGACTTCAATCTGGCAACAGTGCGAGCAAAAGCTTTCTACTTCTTCTTTTTTCAGTCCGTAGGCTCAATCGAATCAAGTTCAGAAACTTATAACCAACAAATATCCCCAAATGTCACTAAATCTAATTAGTACGTCATAGTGTTCCGCCATAAAAATTTAATATCGCTGTAATTTGAAAATTAAAAATATTAGGATGATTCCAACAGTAGTTCTAGACAGCAGAAACATAATACTTGTTATTCAAACAATAATTTCATGATAATTAGTCCCAAGAAAACTTTCCCATTGTTGCTCCCGATATTCGTGAAAAAGAGATTCCTATCGGAATACAGTAGTTGGAGTACCAACATTGTGGAAAGAATGACCTGTTATTGAAACAAAAAACGTCCAAATTGGGCAAGTGGTGTGGACAAAACTCTTGGATATCCTTCGATGGTGCGTTAATTTCTTGGCAAAATGTATCAATAGTAAAAAAAAGTCCCTAAAATCAACGTAACATATCCTTCCTGCCCCCCAACCCCAGATACACCATCCGCGAGCAGATCCTTCCGAACGGCGTCCTCTCCGACCTCAGCATCAAGCGCACCGAACGCGCCGACTCAGCCACCTTCAGCTGTGTGGCGACCAACGCCTTCGGCAGCGACGACACCAACATCAACGTGATCGTGCAGGAGGTGCCCGAAGTGCCGTACGGTCTCAAGGTGCTCGACAAATCGGGCAGGACGGTGCAACTGTCGTGGGTGTCGCCGTACGACGGCAACTCTCCCATCAGGAAGTTCGTCATCGAGTACAAGCCGAGCAAGGGCGGGTGGGAGAAGAACGCCGAACGTGTTTTGGTGCCGGGCGATCAGACCGAGGCGGGGATTTTCACGTTGCGACCGGCTACGACGTATCATATTCGGATCGTCGCCGAGAATGATATGGGTGAGTGGAAGGGAGTCAAGGATGGTAAACTATGTTGGCACATCGAACGACGCGATCGTGACGTCACTGGCGGCCCTCAAGCTTTGTTTACGTTTATGTTTCGATATTCATACTGTGGATTGTGGCTGTACAAATTGAACAGAGTTCTTCAATAATTGTAGGTATAATCAAATTACTCAGTAAGAAGATTTAGTAGTGTGGATAAATATCACCTCCATTGAAAAGTGTGTAGTGTTTATGAAATCATTTCAATTTCATATACCATCTGATTACCAGTATGCCAGGTAGCAGATTTGCTATTTTTGGGCAAAAACCAAGAGGATTCCAGTATTATTTACCACATATTTCCAAAAGGCACTGATTTTGTTTGAGATACTTATTTGAAAAGGTGGATGAGTTGTGAACATGCTGATGTTGTGAATCCTGATACAAGTTGCATAAATCAGAGCTGTGATTTGTCCAACCAAATTTAAGAAAGAGATCTACAAAATGGGTAGATGAAAATGTGTTATGAAAAAGGAGTACCTATTCTCATTATTTTATGATGTTCCATGTAATCAGATTCAGGAATTTTGTATACTTCGAGCTATAATGAGGATATAAAAACCTGCAAATAAAAGAAACAACCTGGATTGCATCTATAGTAGAGTCCAATGTAGAAATGAAGAAAATAGTCAGCTAATGAGAAAATCGAAATTGATGTCAATATATTTATATACCTATTATGTATAATGCAGGTACCTATAAATTAAATCAAAGAATGTATTTTATTTTCACCATTCACTGATAATTGTTAAACTTGATAAAATAGGTAGGTATATCAATTTCTAGAACTTTCAATAACCTGTGTATTGAATAATATAAATGCACACACATTACATGCATCATTCATCAGTACCTATGAATTCTTCATTGAAATTTCCCTATTTTTAATATGAAATTGTTTTCAAGGTAGGTATTAGGTACTTACCTATTTATGAAATAGGTATATTCGCTGTTTTGTAAACGTTAAATTATCTCATGTATTATTTTCTGGGTGGACATTCAGGAATTTTTGTGAATCAAGGAGTTTTTGTTCACAAAAATTACTAATATTTGAAGCCATATGATACCAATAACCATCAATAATCAATATGTATCGATTATAAAAATAAAAAGGTACATCACAGTAAAATTACTTTCAATGCCCATTTAGTGATATTCAGCATTAATAATTTTGAATTCAGGGCCGTTGACTACGTCTTCGCGCGCTTTCGGAAGCCACGCCTTTTGGCCAAAAAAATCGCTTGAATGAACCATCCTTATCTAGTTTACCATCCTTGAGTGGGAGTGACATCATGGCCCTTAAGTTGAGAATATTCCTGTTGATGAAGACCGTCTTGATGCCAATTATTTTGTATGCATCTCAAACCAAATTTTCGGAATGATCCAATGTCGCATTCACCGTAAATGCCGGTCTTAACGGAAACCTAGTAGGCTGGAACTATAATTGTGTGTTCACTAGAGTCCCAAATGTGTTCCAGGATGAGGTCTCTACTTTAAAGAAGTCGTTCGATTCTCATTTGTTTCAGTTTTTTTCCCTGTCAACGACTCAATTTTAGGTTGAAGTTATGCTCTTTCTTCTTCTAACTTCAGCACATATTTATCCTTTTTTTTTCATATTGATCCCATACCATTTTTTAGGAACAATTATAAGTCATTCCAAGGAAAAGGAAAAAATATTGCAGGTACCGCCCTCCTAACTCTACAAGTCCTAAACTTGCTTATTATCAACTAAGGCGGTTAAACACACACTTGAAGGACGAATTCTCTTGAATATACATACTAGTTTCTTCTGATAAACATTGTTGAAAACAAGTAAATGTAAGTGTGTGTGGTGTTTTAGTTGAATGGAGAACTAATTTTTTGTGCGTTCTTCAGTGGGTATGAAATATGCGCGGAGCAAATATATAACTCAAAGTAAGTGATTGAAATTGTATAAAATATCGTACATTCGATATGCCAATACTTTTACTTTCCTCGTATTTTAGTTTCCCAAGTTTGAATACGTTCTTTCTACTTTGTGACATCACACAGCCACATCACTGACACTGACTGACAATGTTTCTCTCTGTTTTCTAACTCTCTGATCAATAAATCAATGATATTGAACAATTCTGTGCTTGTAAGAGAAACTTCACTGTGCTGAAAGGAGGGCGTAATTATTCAAAATGTAAGTAAAAACGTAAGGTTGTGCCCAGTATTCGCGATACGCTACCTGGCGGTGACTCGTGAAAACACTCGAAGGAGGATAACCTACATTTCTGTGGGACAACCACTGAATTTTGTGGGGATAACACACAAAGTGTCATTGAAAAACTTAACCTCTGTTCTGTTATGAGAGGTGTGCTTCCAGCAGTTTTTACGAGAGTTTTTTTTGGTGAATTCCTTGTGAAATCTTATTGTTTTTCTCATTTCAGTTATTATTTGGTGGCAAAGACATAAATGACAGTAATGTCACATTGACACAAAAGTCAAAAATACGAAAACAAAACAAAAACGATACCATTTCTAAAAGTTCGAGTTGTTACCATGAGGTAGCGCTACGGTTTATTTTCTATCGCGAATGACATTTCAAGTTCAAAATAGTTCACGGTTATTATCAGTCATTATTTCCAGTGAACAGACGATATTATAACGTCTACTAGGTGTTCATTTAGATCGACAATGGTCTAACCTACCATCGACATGAGTGATAATCCTGTTCTCAATTCAATATGAATAAAACGAACTTGTTTTCTTAATATGTATGATTATATAATTTCTTGTACATTTATTTTCATTGAGCCAATCTTTCAATGTGACATTATTATCATCATCAACCTCAAATATGACAGCGAGGACTCTTCCCACCATAAAATATGTACCTAACGACTGACAGAAAGTGTTCCCTCTAACCTCTTAGGCTCCAGCGACCCCTCCGACACGGTGACCATCATAACAGCCGAAGAGGTACCTAGCGGCCCTCCAACCGGCATTAGAGTTGAAGCCGAGGACCAGCACTCGCTGATCGTCTACTGGAAGCCGCCCCAGCGCGACCAATGGAACGGGGACATCCAGGGCTACTACGTCGGCTACCGGCTGGCCAACAGCGACAAGCCTTACCTCTTCGAGACGGTCGAGTTCCAGAGGTAAAATATGTGAAAGATTGTGAATGAGGACAGTTTACAAGATAAGATAGCCCATGTGGTTCATCTAATTTATTAGATTCAGCCTTCGAAGCTTCAAAATCTCAACACAATGTTGACGTTTTCTGAGGAAGGTCATCAAGTGACAGCATTGCCGCTCGTGTGCGGCAACAATGTCATCAGTTGTCAGAATTACCGCTCGTGCGCAAAAATAATGAAAATTATAAATTGTGATATCAAAGTAGATATCCTAAACTTGTTATGTTTCTCAATAAACAACATTCTGTTGAATATAAAGCAAAAATAAGTTTGACTAAATCTTTTTGGTCCATAACGTCTCATAACTGTGGATATACATAAGTTTTCAATTAGCCTCAATAGCCAACGGGTTCAAAGAGTGATTTCTCAAGCCGCCAGCCCGAGTTCGATCTCTGGGCAGGGCAATCCTTCTTTAACATATGAGTAATTTTTCCTTCTTTTCTGTAAAATATAGTGAATGATAAATTAAATTAATGATTCAAATGAAGAATATTATGAAATGTTAGTTGATTGAATGACGTATCGAGTTTTCTTGTCCAGGAACTGCGTTTGTAGAAAAAATCTTGTGTGTTTTTGTTACTGAATTTACTGATGACAGTCAGCAATTTCGGAACGAATTCAGATTTAGTAAGCTACTACCAATATAATTTAGTAATTTTAGAACTCGACCATAATATTGTCTACACTTCACTCGAAAAAATGACGTGACTTGGTCTGTCAGACAGATACATATCTTCTGTCTAATGGAAAATAACTATCATCATTATAGGGATGAAGAAGGCAAGGAGCACCAGCTGAAGATGTCCAACCTGAAGACGTACACGCAGTACTCGGTGGTGGTGCAGGCGTTCAACAAAGTGGGCGCCGGTCCCACCTCCGATGACGTCAAGGCCAACACGGCGGAGGGGGTGCCAGAACAGCCGCCGGAGAAGGCGACGTGCACCACGCTCACCGCCCAAACGATCCGAGTGTCTTGGGTTTCGCCGCCGCTCACCAGCGCCAACGGGGTCATCAAGGGCTACAAGGTCGTCTACGGGCCCTCCGATTCGTGGTTCGGTAAGGGTCAATCGAGTTATTGAATTAATTGAATTCGATTGGAGTTTCGACTTCCATTCGGGCCGCGATGAAAAAAAACTTGATGCAAGAATTCTTCGACAGATGAAAACAGCAAGGACACCAAGATAACCGCCTCAAGCGAAACCATCCTGCACGGTCTGAAGAAGTACACCAACTACAGCATGGAGATTCTAGCGTACACCTCCGGCGGTGACGGTGTGAGGACCACTCCGATTCATTGCCAAACCGAACAAGACGGTGAGTTTTTTTTTCTTCACCGAGCGATAATCATTAGATCAAATTTCTCTGAGCAAAGTATACAAAAAGGAGCCTTCTAGTTGGTTGAAGATGAGTTTATGATATCATCCTGATAATCCCTGCAGTTCCTGAAGCCCCCACCGCCGTCAAGGCCCTCGTGATGTCGGCCGAATCGATCCTGGTCAGCTGGAAACCGCCCACCGAACCTAACGGCCTCGTCGAGTACTACATGGTGTACTACAGACCGACCGGCGACGACAGCGAGAAGCCCAAGTCGCAGCAGATCGTGCCGAACCTGAAAAACCAGAACCTGAGCTACCAGGCGAAGAACCTCGACAGCAACCTCAAGTACGAGTTTTGGGTGACGGCCGCCACCACCATCGGCGAGGGGCAGTCCTCGAAGAAGGTCACCGTCTCGCCCAGCACCAGCGGTTAGTATTTCCTCCATGTATCGCTATCTCATGTTAACAACTCGAACTTCTCGAAATCGTTTTTGTTTTTCTTTATATATATGATTTCCCCTCGGAGAGAGGATCGCGAAATGTTTAACGTGTTGTTTGCAGTTCCCGCCAAGACCGCCTCGTTCGACGACACCTTCACCACCACGTACAAGGAGGACGTGACGCTGCCCTGTCTGGCCGTCGGCGTCCCGACGCCCGTCATCACGTGGACCATCAAGGGAGTGAAATTCTCGACCAACTCCAACGACAGGATCAGGCAACACCCAGACGGCTCCCTGTTCATCCGCGACATTTCCCGAACGGACGCCGGAGAATATTCCTGCAGGTAGTAGAAAGCACAATTAATTAGTATTCGAGGAGAAAAAAAAGGGAATGATTTTTTCAGAGTGGAGAACGACTACGGCCAAGACTCGGTGACGCACCAACTGATTGTGAACGCGCCCCCTCACGCGCCCGTCGTCCAGTTGACCTCCACCACCACCGACTCGCTCACCATCAAGTTGCGGCCGCACGAGACCGACGTCGAGCCCATCCACGGCTACACCGTCCACTACAAGCCGGAGTTTGGCGACTGGGAGAATGCCCAGGTCGGTCCCGGAGTCGAGAAGTACAACATTGAGGGTCTGCTGTGCGGTACCCGCTACCAGCTCTACGTCACGGCTTACAACAGGTGAGACATTGTCCTTGGGTTCGTTCATTTTAACACAAAACTGAACTATTTATTTCACTAAACACTCGAAATACAATTCAATAAACACTTGGTTGAATCACTTCGATATTCGCTATGCTAATCTCAATGTTCACAATATTAGCTATCTCTCTAAACTGACGGTCTGCGCCACTGCGCTGCTTTTATATAGGTACAAAATACTTATCTAGCAAAATCTTGAATATTCAAACGAGTTCTAAAAGAAATACCGTTCATTTTAGAGAAACTGCGTCGGTTATGAGTCATCCGCTATTGTTCTCTAATTAGATATGCCGGCGACCGATGTTATCGCGAGGCCATAAATCACAACCTAGACGCGAGCCGCCGAGATAATGCCTTCCGGTATTCCGGTATCTCTCTTAACTCAAACTGGCTGCCGCGATACTGCGGTTCTATATATAAGCACAAAACATTGCCCAGCCAAATGACTCATTCTCCGGAAATTACGGGAACATCTAAGAATTACCGGCAATAAATCATCCGCTAATTATAGAGGTACGTCGGCGACCGATGTTATCATGAGGCCTTAAATCACAGCCTGTGGCGCGCCGCCGAGATAATGATTTCCGGTATTCTCGGAACACCACAGCACAATCCGTAACGATATTGTCTGTTCACTTGAAAAATGAGGTTACTTTTTATGTAAGGCAGATACATCTTCTGAAAACGTGTAAGAAAGAACGTGTTCTAAATTGAGAAACCAAAATGAGAGGCAAGTGAAAGTATTGGCATATCGAATGCACGATACTCGATACAATTTTAATCACTTACGTTGAGTTGTATTTGCTCCATGCATATTCCATACCCACCGAAAAAAGCACACAAAAATTAGTTCTTCTTTCAACTAAAACACAAAATTCACTTCATTCACTTGTTTTGATCAATTTTTAGCAGAACAACTAGTACATTTGAAAAAATCGCCCTTCGAAACATTAACAAAACGTATCGAGAACCAAGCCTGACGAGAGCTGAACAATGACTTTTGACAGTGTCAAGTTGACAGATCAAAGTCTCGTATTCTGTAAACGATTCGAAGAACTATAACTTTTTTGAAAAACATTAATTTTGTTCGCAATAATTATTGCATACAAGTAAATGTAAGCGCGTGTGTAATGTTTCAGTCGAAAGGAGAACGAATTTTGTGTTTTTAATAACATAAATTTGAGATGTCAACTGGTGCGTTTCGACTTCGGTTTCTTGTTGTTCCTCCAGATTTTGTTCTATTCTCGTTAGAATGCGGTATTATTGTTCCTAAAAACCTAAAAAAAAATATGTGAAATGTTTGCCGGCAGCATCGGCACGGGAGATCAATCGGACAACATCACCCCCAAGACCCGTGGGGAGAAACCGATCATCCCCAGCGCGGACAAGTTCATCGAGGTTTCCTCCAACAGCATCACTTTGCACCTCAGCGCCTGGTCGGACGGCGGCTGCCCCATGCTGTACTTCGTCATCGAGCAGAAGAAAAAGTATCTGTCGTCACGCCTCCCTTCCTCCAAGTCCCTAACAAATTTTCTTGTGTTTCAGGAGCAGCACCGAGTGGATCCAGGTGTCGAACAACGTGAAACCCGGCCAGAACTTCGTGCTGCTCGACCTGGACCCCGCTCAGTGGTACCACCTTAGGGTGACCGCCCACAACAACGCTGGCTTCAATGTGGCCGAGTACGAGTTTGCTACCCTTACGGTCACCGGAGGTGAGGCGGATTTTGTATATATGTATATATATAGATTGATGTTTGCGTTGAATGTGGCGGGCCTGCTCTCTCTGTTTGTTTTCGTTATTTTCGAATATCGAGGGCGAATGGGAAAGCTCAACACTCCCGGAATATAGATTATACCTCACGTTGGGCGCCAAAAATGTCTATTTCGTTTTGCACGGATTTCGATAGAACTTGATTCAGAGTGTTAGCAAAAAGTATTTGTTCAACTTCTATTGAAATCTATCGATGACTTGAATGGAAACTTGTTCTGCATGTGATTGAGACCTCATTTCGCATCGTGCCTTGCTACTTGATTAGGAAAATTACTTGATTTTTGTTATTTTGATTTTGTTTTGTGTTTGCAGCACTTGTTTTTCTACCGAAACCATCACACCATGTCACCATGTATATAACGTTAAAATTTGTGACGTCATCATCATTCTGCAATAGTACCTGAATATAATAACATAGCGCTGCAAATCATTCTAACCTCACAGATGTTTCATATTTCTTGTAGTGTTGGGGCTGAAGTCGCGAATCATTTACTATTTCGCTTTAAATAGAGATTTTCGAGGGATAATTAATTATAGTGAGAAAATGATACAACTAACACCGTTTAATTTATTTATGCTCATATTTTTGTATCTGTTATACTTTCGAATAGACTTTGAAGTTTGAATGTTTAATTGTATTTCAATAATTATTGTTTCGTAGATTCAAAATATCTAATATGATGCATGTGTGTCGTAGACACTTTTTTATGTGGGAGCTCTTGAAATTGATGACTTGATATCATGGTACACCTATTGTTTGGGATTTGAGCTGTTGGAAACATATTCATCATCCCAAATTAATGCTTGGGTGAATTTGGTATCATGTAGTGAGTGTTGAAACATTGCAAGAACAGATACAAAAAATATAGCGAGCATTTTGTTACGATGATTTTTGAGGAAAAAAGTTTTCAACGATCTTTAACGTTCGCTAGGTTAACTTGCATGCTATAAAACGTTGCGACTGTTGAAAACTTCTGCTATAGGCTGCGCGACTAATGGAAATTTAGAAAATGCGTTCCATTTCGAAGCCTTTTCGGAGAATAATGAAACTGATACCGGTCCCCGTACGATCAAAGATGTTCATCTCTGAATAAAGTAGTTCATTATTATAAAACTAGTTTAATTTTATCATTAATGCGAGTCATACTATTTGAAACACATGTTGTCATTGAATGTGGGTTGAGTATTCGCGTTGTCCCGTATGAAATGTTTAGGCGCATCTGATTACTTGAAAATTATTCATTATCCCATTTGAAAACAAGACAATGCTGTATGTGTTGTTTTATGAAGATATACAGGGTCACTCACGGTCGATGGTACCTTAGACGTTTACGGAGAACGGGACGTAGGATTATTCTGAAAATTTATTGGTATTGGGTAATCAGTTTTGTTCTAATACGGGTGGTTCAAAATTTTGAGTTTTGCATCACCCTCTATTTGTTTCTATTAAATGTCAGTAGATAGTAAATGAAAAGTTAAGATAGGGACATGTAAGCCGTTTTGATCAGAAATGATTAGTTTCGACACAAAAAATTCCTAAAGTTGAAAAATCTCGATTTTTCACACCCTATATCTCTGTAATATTTCGCGCTATACCCCAAGTATGATAGATCGACGAAATCAGCTCTTCAGGAAGAATCTAAAAATGAAATAAAATACAGGGTGTTCCATTTGAAATAACAAAGTTGTTGCTACTTTTTGATAGAAGCGGCAACGCTGAAAGTATTTTAGATCGATGGAACAAAACTGATTACCCAATAAACCAATAAATTTTCAAAATAATCCTACGTCCCGTTCTCCGTAAACGTCTAAGGTACCATCGACCGTGAGTGACCCTGTATAAAGACGGAAGATTTTCATTGTCCCGTACGAAATGTTTAGGCGCGTCTGACTACTTGAAAAACATCCATTATTCGAAATGAAAACAATACAATGTGAAGAATCACTCCAGGAAAGTTTATGGAGATATGTATAAACAAATTTGCATTATCCCGTATGAGTTGTTTGGGTACACCTGATTGAGTTTGATACGAAAATCGAACGAATGATATTGAGATGCGTCTTGTCGTATTTTTCTGAACCGTTCTTGGCACATCTCAACTAACCAAGTGAAAACGATTAGGATACAGCTTATCGTCAAAGAATCATAGGTATTCCAAAATTCGTTCGATACGAGAAGAAACCACGAAATGGAACGATTTTCCGAGACACTCCATTGGTCGCGCGGCGCAGAGTGGCGACACCCGCGACCCGTTGAACAACGCCCCCTGTGTTTTGGTTTCAGGTACTATTGCCCCGGCGCGTGAAATCCCCAAAGAGGACACCATCCAAATAATCCTCGCGAACCTTAACCTTGTAGTTCCCGTAGTGGCTGCCATCCTGGTCATTATTGTCGCCATTGTCGTGATCTGTGTGTTGCGCGGCAAAGGAAACTATAACAAAGGTACGGCCCTCCCCCGTCGGTTTTGCGGTTCTAGGTAAGATAGCGCCCGCCCGCGACATGCCCACCGTGCGCATGTACTTTCCGTGGATTCCCGACTGGGTCGAGTGGAACATCGCGGTGCCCGTCGCGACGACGGTGGTGGTGGTCGTCGTTGGCATCGTCGTGGTGTGCGTGGCGCTTTCGAGGAAAGCCCACGGCCCGCTTCAAACGAGGCTGCACAGCGATTGTATGTGTATGGACTATTTTTTCATCTCTCATTTTTTTTTTTTTTTTTTTTTTTTCGATTCAGCTCACACTGTGGACGCCGAACTTCGAAAAGTATAAACCAATGCTGTTATTCGTAAGATTATCTATGCTACGTATTTAATGTTTCAATTTTAATGCGGATGTATATTGAATTATATCCAAGAATCAATTATAATAATGATGAATTATTTTTAATTTCAAAAACCACATATCATTGCCGTTGACATACCGAGTATTACAAATTTTGACTACTGTTTTTCTGAGTACAAAACTTATGAGATCGGAGTACCGATCACTGACTTTCGCTAAACTAACTTCCAGTTGTAGGAAGAATGCTGTTGGTCAAAGTGGTGACAAAACCAAGAGTTGCACTGTTAAGAATTTAATTTTCTCATAGAAATATTTATTAAAAGTATATTTTTTTCATGAATATAACCAAACAGCGAAGGGAAAACCAACACGCACGTATGCAACTAGAGTGCCGGGGTTTTCGGAAGGCGAAGTAGGCAATAAATAGTATATAATAATACAAGTTTTTTAAGACGCTATTTTGTCGCACGCGTTATTTGGAGTACGACGTGGTAAGCGAGGAGTGCTTCAAGGAAACAAGTGCGACAACGTATCTTATAACACGTGTGTTATATACATTTGTTTCTATTTCGTATTAATTTAAAGTCTTTTATTGAAAAAAATGATATAATATCTATAAATAACAGAAACATATTCGATTGGTAACAATGATGACATTGAAAGAATTAAAATCTGACGCACGGGAGTAAAGCCCAGTTTACTCTTGAGCGGATTTGATTCTTGCGATACTAGCGGTGAAAAATGCAATGTTGTTATTGTTTTTATTGGTCAATTCCAATCTAATCATATTCTGAATCAAAATTTACCAATAAAAACATTGAGCTTTCACTGCTAGTATCATCAAATCCAAAATCGCTCAGCAGTAAACTGGGCCTAACTCTTCTGACTTGCATTTGACAGTTCGATTGTACCAACCTCCGAATAATAAAAAACGCTTATCGAAACAGATGTCATTTTGATCGCGTTTCATATTCACTTCATTATAGAACCGAAATAGAAAAACTTTGTTAATCCACGACATAACAAGTTGATACGTATATGTTGGGTCCCGCCAACGTCTTATTGCCCACTTCGCCTTCCGAAAACGCCCAGACTTCGACACACCCTTCTAAAAACTTCAAAATCATGCATCTCCCGATATTATTTTCCACGTATCGTGCATCCCCATCATACATATCACCCCCCTCCCCCCTTTCGGCAATCCTTGCGCGCCTAACGGTGGTTTTCCTCTCCGCGCAGACGACGTCGTCTACAACCAGTCTTGCAACGCCGTTTCTACCCTGGACAAGCGCAGACCCGACTTGCGCGATGAGCTCGGCTACATTGCGCCGCCCAATAGGAAGCTGCCGCCCGTGCCCGGCTCCAACTACAACACCTGCGACAGGATCAAGCGAGGTACATTAAGTAAGGCCGGCGCGACGCTTTTTTTTTTGTTTGGTTTTCCTTCGTTGCATGTCGGTTTCGACGCGTGGTGCGAGATATCAATGATGTATTCTCTCTCGGCTAACTGGGTTGGTGAACGAGTGCGTTGAGGCGCTGGCATATGGCCCCAGAGTATCCGGGTTCGAATCCCGGCAGGGCTATTGGAAATTTCAATTTCTGTAGCATCGTTTAGCAGGAGGAGATGGGTGACCAACCGAACATTCTTTGTATCTAGATATCAATCCTTCGGACTCTCCACGGTAACCAATCGAGTAGTGCTTCGGATGAAGTTAAAGTCCTCGTCTTCCTAAGTCATAGAAGTCCTGGACTTACGAGGGTTGCTTTGCAACTAATTTGGCGGTTAAAACCACTTTTCAAAGATTATTTCGGAAGTTTGCCCTCGAAATCTCTTGCAGAAGAGTCGTCTTCGTTTTGATCAATTGAATTGATAGTCATTTTTTCATTTGCAGCAGTGGTTTGATTGCTTAATCCTCATTGTATCTGATCAATGGATTGGTCTATGAGGTTAAAAATTGTATCTTTTGTAAATATGGTATTGTCTGTCAAATTTGTATTGACAGTTTTCGCGTTATTTTTGGAAACTGTTAGAGAATTTTGTAACAATGACAGATATACGTTGTTATCAATTGAAACTCGCCGGGTCCGTTAAGAATAGTATATTACACAACAAGTGTGGAAAGTGACATATTTCACACGAGTAGTCGTTCAGCACGAGCCGCGTAGCGGTGAGTGCGGAAACGTAACGAGTGAAGGAAATGCACTTTCCAACGAGTTTTGTACACTATTTTTCCTACGACTCCGAATACTTTCATTTCGCGGAAGGTCTTGTCAAAAATGTGACTTGAGCGGTCTCTAGAATTTCAGGTGGTTTTGATTCGATATCAAGTACTGTTTATTTCCATATTCAAGATGATATTTGAAATAGTTAGTTTGGACAAATTTTATTGATATTGACACAGCGTACATAAACAAACTTGACACCATACGCCTGCTAGCGCCAGTAATCACGCAACCAGGAATACAGAACAATAGATGTACGTAGTTCGCAAGCGCGTACGAGTTACTCGAGTTAGTGCGTCCTTGACTCTTTCTAAACATCTGTGATACCAAAGAATCTTCTCGTTGGTGATACTCTGATATCAAACTGATGCAAGCAGCAAGCCGCGCATAAAACTGTAGCCGTACTCTTTTGAATGATCTCACCCGCTGTCATCAACATCGAAATAGTTCCAGCAAAGAGTATAGGTTCCAGTTTTAAAGTGAATTCAGAGGTTATGTATCGTATCAGACACATTGAAATTAATAGATAAATAGTTCTCGGTATAATTCAAAACGAGACAAAAATTTCAATAAATAATATGAATTTGATTTGAGAACGCTTATATTGACAGTGAGTACCTTCACCATATACCTAATTATTTCTCTCAATTCAGGCAACCGTTGTGATATTTTTCATATCAACACTAGTGCTTTTTTTCTTTCAAATAAACAATATACAAAATAATGGTGATATGAGCTACTTTCTGAATAACAAAACAGTGTGATTATTGACGTTTTCATAGGTGGTCGTAGGAAAAATCTATATATACATACAAGTCATCTAAGATCAAGGAATATACTTTAAAAATCTGAATTTATATCAAATAACATCGTTTGATTGATTTCATATTTGATATTGCATCTTTTATGCAGTCTTTATGAAATATCATCAACAATGCTATAATTGCGAAAGGAGAAAAGAATAACCTAAATGGGGTCGCGACTGTTCAAGTTGACAGCTCCGATTAAAAATTTGCTATGCATCATCAGTAGATGAACTAAACTATCACGAGCCCACCTTGACCTCGAGTATTCCTCGAGACAGTAGGGGGGTCTTGTGCAGGTCGCGAAGACTTCTTCAGATCGCAAGTAACTCGAGGTCAAATTCGACTCGTAGTGGTTTTGTCTGTCTGCTAGCATTTGTCAAAATATCAACCAACTCATAAATATATCTGTCCAGATGGCGCTGAAGGCATTGAATAACATACTTTCACTAATGATTCATTGTTGTTGAATAATTTAATATTTTTGTGTAATAGTGATTACATCATTGATATCTGTTCGTCGTTTGAAATAATTGGAGTAAATGTGATCATCATAACCAGCCCTGCTTAACAATCGCCGTAGATCATCAACATCTCGTTTATGTTTCGCTATTTCGATTCTTTACTTGGCTTCCGGTGAATTGGACCCTTTTTGCTTTGCGATAGATGTTTACTTTCGTTTTTATTATTTGTTTTTGTGATTGTACGTATAGGAGCACATTACCGTTCTCACTCGACTTGGGACCCCAGAAGGCATTTGTACGAGGAACTGAGGAGTAGGAGGGGTTCGAATGAGACCGTTCATACTCACAGAGGTAAAGATTTCGTTTGATCCGTAGAATGGTTTGATTCCATTTGAGAGCTTCTTGGTGCATTTCGAGTATGACCTCACTAACATTACGGTAATTACAAATGGAAAGTTTTTTTTCAGAGAAAAGGTGTATTATTTCCACTTTTCGATAAATTAATAATAATTATGATAATGACATTTGGATCCCAAGAAACATACCTGTTTATGGAGGAACAAAAAAAAATAATAACGAGGAAATACATGGAATAAGAAATCGAGATAATACACAGTTAAAACAGAATCAAGCAATGTGAGGAAGAAAATCAAATTGATGAAACCTTAATTATCCTGTGCAGGATTTTCAACACTTGAGATTTATTCGCAGAAGATTAGAAAAAAAGAATATGTCTGCTATAACTATTTTAGAACGTCAGTTATTTCTTAGCATTTTATGCTCGGCCTTATTGATAGCAAATTTTTTTACAACTGTGCTCAATGTTCAGTTCATGCTTCGGTTTATTGGTTGTCGGAATTTGAAATCCCTAGAGGTTTTCAAGAAAAAAATTGTGAACCCAAAATCTTTGAATTCTCATAAGTTGGGAGTTTTGTCAAAGAAAATGCGATAATCCCAACTAAACGGTTCAAAAGGTATGGTATGATGAAATTTATGATTTTTCCGATATATCTTCCATCAACACATCATACAGAACACATAACCATCATTCAACTTATAATCAACTCGGAAACAAAAACTGTGTGCGATTTGTAGTTGAATCAAACTTTATCCTAACCCTTCTAATGCATGAATAATAGGCTTTCCTTTCTTTTGCCCACGCTTTTATCTTCACACACATCATCGTAGATATCAAGTAGTCAACAAATAGTAAGATCACTTCCTTTTAGTTGTCACTAATCATCATCGAGTTGTTGGTCAAAATTTAAAAGAGTCATGTCATATTGGTCATTAACAGCTGTTTTCTGAGAAAAAATGTGATTTTCTGAATAACACGCTTTCGTCGTTTTGTCATAGAGTTATTGAATGTTGATTTCATGATGATATTTTAATAGTATGGAAGCGATTCTCTAAAATATGTTATACAATTATTTTTTTCAACCATCTCAGACAAAAATGCATTAAAATTGTGACAAGTTGCATTGAACAAATTAGAACCATCAAACTCCTGAGCCTCAAAACGATCAACTCTTGTTTTGGTTGCACTTTTCCACGATCGAATATTCCTTGTCCGAACACCCAATCTGATATCGGATGGCTCTTTGCAAGGCGGCATGGACGACGAAATCTGCCCGTACGCTACCTTCCACCTGCTCGGCTTCCGCGAAGAGATGGACCCCAGCAAGGCGATGCAGTTCCAGACGTTCCCGCACCCCCACTCCGGCACGATGGGCCCTTCAGGCATCACCACCCCCCATGGCATCCACTCGCGCAACGGCTCCCAGTCCATGCCGAGGCAGAACAGGCAGAACAGATACGATAGAGTCGGATCCCAAGGTGAGGTTGTTGGTGCAAAACTGAACAATTTGTTGCTCCCTATCCGTTCGTGATGCAATACACTCTCGCTGTTCTTTTATGTGTGGAAACCAAGGTTTCCAGAGAGTACCCGAACTTTCTCGCTAGTTTTTTTATCACACCTAACATTTTAGACCAATTAAAAGCCTATATTTTGCATAGTTAGGTACCTTAACAACTACAAAAATTTCCGGCAATGTTTCCTTTTTTTTTGGGCAAGGAGCATGAAATTACACTGGAAATTTTTTAGAGCGCAGAGTGATAGATTGCAGCTGGACACTTTGCGCTCGACATACAAACAATATTTTTTCTACAAACACAGTTCCTAGACAAGAAAACTCGATACTTCAATCAATTAACTTTCATTCCATAATATTCTCATCTAACAGAAAATAATGGAAAATATTAAGAAAAATAACTGCCCTACCCGGGGGTTGAACCCGACCTGGCGGCTTGTGAATTCGCGCTTTGAACCCGTTGGCTATTGAGGCTACTTGAAAACTTATGGCTATCCCACCATTATAATACGTTAGGAACCAGAAAGATATAGTCCAACTTATTTTTGCTTTTTATTCCATGGCCTGGTATTTTTTATAAATACGACACATTTAGGATACTCATTTTGATAGCTTTAGCATTCAAGCGTTTCATGTAACTATTTCATGAATCTATCATTCTATCACATCATAATTCGTACTTTTTCTCGATTTCTGTGGTAGGAGTTTCAAATTTCCAATGTTCGCACTTTCTGCAACATCAGGAGATGTGTCAGTTAATTCACTGTCACTATTATTTTCTATATCATGAAACTAAATGATGACTTTGTTTTCAACAATGATAGATGCGACCGAAAATATGCTGTCCCTTAATGACATTATTTCCGCGCACAAGCGGCAATGCTGTCATTTAATGGCATTATTTCCGTGCACGAGGGGAAATGCTTTCATTTAATGGCATTATTTCCGTGCACGAGGGGCAATGCTGTCACAATGACATTCCTCGGAAAACGTCAACTTCGTGTTGAGATTTGAAAGCATCAAAGGCTGCTTTGTTAACCAACTTTAGTAGAATAAAGTTAGTCAAGAATAATGATTTGAAATATTTCCAGTTTTGTGATAACATTTGAATAGGATTCTACTCAACTTTGTTTGGTCTATTCAATTCGAATTTAAAGGATGGTGAAAACCTGTGAAATGTGTAAAAGACAATTTAGACGTGGTGACCAGAACACAACATTTCACTGGTGAGTTACTCAGTGTCGTATCATTCGTTTATAAACATTATTTACCCATCCTAATATGCCAAACAATTTGTGGTAAATTGAAAATATACTCGGGTTTCCCCGAGATGAAAAGTTAGTGGATATATTATGATCGGGAAAAAGAGTATTCCTAGACACGCTAGAATATGATTGTGTCATTTTACTACACAAACACACAAACAATAAAATGGTTGTCCATCAAGTGGTGAGAAAATGCTCAGAGTAGTAGATAAGCCTACATTTAGTGGAATTGAGAAGTAATAACAACATGTTTGATGTTATATATTTTTCAAGTTTGAAACTTGGAAACTTTATATTATCAGAAAATGAACAAAATGGTTTGACAGTGAATTGAATCTATTATCATTCGAGTAATAAATCTAAGATGTATATTTTCAGAAAACTCTGATTTTAGTTAGTAAGTCATATTATTCAAAATCAGATCCTTCCAAGATAGCAAAACACTGGTACTGGGAGATTCTGTTGTTGCTATCCTCATTTCAGTATGAGGTAACCCCAGTAACCGATTCAGGTGTTGGCTTCAAACAACTACACTGTGGTAACGATTGTGCGTTATTCATCTAAGCTTTGTTTTGGTTTCCCTCAGAACCGTTCTAGAACTGTTTTGCTCATGCGCATTTTCTTCAAGTGAATAATTTTAAGACATTGCGCATGAGTAACGGTTCTGAGAAGAACCAAAACAAACCTCTAGTCTGTTATTATGATCGAAGGTTCGAATACCTCCATTCTAACGCCAACCCTTCCAGGCAACGGCAGCATCTACTCGCCCGGCCCCGAGTACGACGACCCGGCCAACTGCGCCCCCGAGGACGAGCAGTACGGCTCGCAGTACGGCGGCTACGGCGCCCCCTACGACCAGTACGGCAGCCGCGGCTCGATCGGCCGCCGCTCGCTCGGCTCGATGCGCGTTGCCGCCCCACCGCCGCCCAATGCGGGCAGCCCCGAGCCGCCGCCGCCGCCACCGCGTAACCACGAGCTGGCCGCCTTCAACGATTCCAAGGACAGCAACGAGATATCCGAGGCAGAGTGCGACAGGGACCATCTCATCACTAGTCGCGCCTACGGTGGTGAGTGCCGGTTGATTGAACTAGGTCCTTGTTGACCCTTCCCAGCGGATTTTGTGACGTTTGACAATGCTAAAGCTAGGGTGGAGCGCCCCAGAACTCGTTGAACCTGCGACTAACATTCGGTTCAGTACACCCAAGGATTTTTAACTCACATATCTATTAACTACAATAGAGACAATGATAGCAAAGTGAAGCCGAATTTAATATATCTTTCCTTTTTTAATTGGCAACGTTGATGGAGGGCGCATGCGCGAAATCGAGCGCGAAATTCAACTAAAGAAGTGTCCAAAATTCGTAAATCTCATATTCATTGGAAGAATTTACTTTATATGTAAATAAATATTGTCATTTGCAACAAATACAAGTTCTTGAATTAGTATATATATATATATATATATATATCGATGGTAGAATACATGAAGTAGGTATACTTAGCTTTGACAGAGAGTAATCAGAGATTCTCTAATTCAGAGAACCACTCCTTTCAGATTTGAAAGAATATGAAGCAATCAAGATCAAAACAACGGTAGGGATATAAATGATCTTGAACTTTGCAATATTTTGTTAAACTTTGATGGCACAGACACTTGTGTCTTGATTTCTGGAATTGTGGAAGATAACCTGGAGGCTGGACACCGACACTGGACATATTTACGGCAGTGTTGAAATTTAATTACGAATAGTATCACCTGAACAACTATGAATTAGTGGGAAATTCACATCCACAAAATACAGATATAATCTGCTTGTTTGAAAAAGATCACAAAAGTGATACCCGTCATACGATCATTTCCAATTTGAGTAGAAGCAAGGACATAAGAGAGTCGCTCTTCACTGTCATCTTCTACTTTTATTTTGACGCATGCGCATAAATTCATCGTTGCCAACGACATTCTTTTGTTTCGGCTTCAGATAGGCTGTCCTTATTATCAAATATTCGTAGTTAATAGATATATGGTTTAACTACCATCCCGTCAACTGACGTCACCGCGTTGCTTTCATACGAACATGTATTGGATGCCTCAATGGCTTTTTGTTAAACATCTCGATCTAGCCACTAGTTCAGAACCAAAGGAATACTTTCAATTTTGGAATGGAACACTGATTTTTGGAATCCAGAAAAATGTGTCGAAATTTAAGTCATTTGTCGAGTTTTTCCTTGAATTTGTCAAATGACGAAAGTCGCCAGATATCTCATTTTCGGAAGAGTCAATTGAACTCGAGCACTCTCGTTCCAACTAAGGGGAAACAATATTTGACAGTCTCATAACATTGACGTTGACAAAATCAGTCACAAAATTTATATTTGACAGTTGTCACCGGTGTGTTTGTTTATGATGTTCAAAGATATTCGAAATATCAAAAGTGACTATTTCGTTGATTTTTTTCAAATGTAATTAAAAAAAAATTCAGACAACTCGTCACAATATTGACAATTGAGGATAATTGATTTCACTGGGTCTAGTAGTAGCAATTTCGGTAGGGGGGGGGGGTTGTAGTAAGTAGTATTTTTATCAAATCCGGTTGAGAAAAAAAACAAGTCTAAGCAAGTTCGAAATATTGTTGTCTCACTGCAAAAATTCATCAAACTAAAGGCCAGTTGCATAAATAATTTAACAAACAATTATATCGAAGACTTTAATCCCTGGCATATTTATCACCAAAAACACCTTTTTATGTTGTGATATAATCAGTAAAATAATATATTGCTCAACTCTTGAGATCAATTGCGTAAATGCTATGTTCAGATTTCGTCATAACCTAAATGTAGGTGACTAAAATTCCGGATATAGATCCTTACTGTTCACGAATTTTGAAAACTTACAAGGCGTTATACTCACAATTTTTGCAGTTAACCGGCAATAGAGAGTTTTTCCTCAATCGAATTATCAACATTTTCACAATGAAAATATGATCAATTCGGTTTTTTCTTGATTTAAACACAAACTGTCACCCACTTACCCGTCCATAGCTAACCATTTTTTTCCATCGCGGGCGTTTCATGATTGAGTTCGATTTGTTTGCCAGTGTCTAAAATACAATTTCAATATTTTTGTTGAATATTTATTTTTCGATTTAATTCGCTAATCTGAAGATTGGCTTTATATTATCGGCCTAATATTTAAGAATGTCTGACATTTGTCACATTTCTGTATCATTGAAAAATTAAAACGTCAATATGTTTCAGAAGATGAACAGGGTAAGTGAGTTGTGGGCGTGATCTATTTCTATTAGATTAGGTTCTTCAACTCATTTCATGAGTCATCCACCTCATACTTGATAACCTACATTCCTCCAAATCCGATTTTTCATGCATGACAATTTTGATTTTCCTGTATTGTATTTTTCTCAATGGTTTGAAATACATTGTACCCCACATTTTGGTAACATTGGAGGTTGAGGTTATTTTTTATCAAATTCCCTTTTACCGAAGTGCATTTATTTTGGGGCACACTGTATGATACTTGGACATTATTGTGTTTGTTTGTAACTTGCATGATTTTTTTTTTTGTAACTAACATGTTTTTTTTTGTTTGCATATGCTGCATTTTCAATCCTTCATACAAAACATTAATTCAAAGACCAAAACCTGTTCTGAAATTTGAACTGCGTGTGTTTTCAGTCCTTCTATTCTTTGAAACATCTTTATAGTCAATTGGTGCCTCTCTTCAATTCATGGATAGAAAAGTATAATTTCAAGATCCGCGAATTTCAACTATAAACAGGATGGTGAATTTTTTTGGACCTCGGAACTAATGCGGAGACAGTTTTTTTTTATGAAATCAAAATAATTAAAAAATTCACCACCCTGTCTATAAAGAGTGATCGGTGAATGATTCATAACAGAAGGCAATCGAAGATGTTTGAAAGGATATTTATTATCTATCGGAACGATCTAGATGAATGTTGTCACGTGGTCGTGTAGTTAAGTCTGATTTGTTTTCAGTATTGAGAGGTAACTCAAAGGATGGCATGACCCACGAAGAAATGCGCAAATTAATCGAGAGGTCAGTAATAGATTATAATTATCTGGAGATCTCCATGTTTTACCATTGCAATTATATATATCCATCTTACATACCTACTACAAAATATATCTCAGCTAGAATTTGACGATCATAACGATGTTTCATTGAGAAAAATTGGAGATAAGCCGGCTAAAAAGTCGTTAGAACCCTGGCGGCAAATTCTACCTGGGACGAGCTGTACAGTATTTTAACTGAAACTCTTCTGAAACTTTTTTCATCAAATGTTTGGAGCTGTAACCAACCTGCATGGATTTCAATCAGGCGAGAATAAAATCAAAATGGAGAGTCTTGTACAAAAGTGATGACCAACAGCTAGGGCATTTTGTCTCTTCTGCTTGAAATCTGTGTATACTGGGTGACTAGGGTTTCAATACTTTGAATATACTTTCTCCGATTAACGTCTTCGGAAGGCGAAGTAGGCAATAAAACGTTGGTGGGATGCGACATGCAGAAAGGGCTATGTCGGATATCTCCAACGTTTTATTGCTTCTGTATATGATCAAGGCTGTCACCTAAACTGTGTTTGGAATGAGGAATTCTCCTTCAGACGATTATGAAGTAATTCTTATTAAATATCTTCAAAACGTCGCATTTCAAACTCATCATTTCAACCTTTTTCCGTAAAAAAAATTCGAGTGCTTAAAAAAAGACTTGATATGGGGATTTTAATTTTAAAGTACCTTGTTCCTATTTCACTATTTGGCAACATCGACTGCATATTCCATTCATAATAGAGGACAACAAATCCATTACGTTGATTAGGTGAATAAAGATAGTCATATTTTGATCAGGTTAGAACACGGATCACCAATAAGTTCTGTGGGTTAGATGTCATTCTGCTTATTTCTGTTCCATGCTCCTCAAAAGATATGCTACTCACTTTTGGAGGTTATGATTATATTTGACTTGTGGATGGATTGGTATTTTTGTTGGACTGGAATTCATGTTTTGACTGATTATTTTTTTAAATTAGCAGTTTGATCCCTGAATCATAAATTGACATCAAGTGTACATAATGAAAGTGTGGCCAAATGTGAGTTGTTGTTCTTCTAGCCTACTAGGCGCTGTTGCCAATTTGTAAAGTAAAAACAAAACGATTTAAAATTTGAAACCCCATACTTTAATTCAGATAGTATCCGCAACGAATTCGAAAAATTCATGAATGAAACTCATAATCAATAAGTTCATACTTGCATTTGCTGTAATAAACCGAATTGAGGGATATTCCCCAGGCGTGGAAAGTATTTCATTTTTTTTAACTGTCGAAATGGTAATACCCTACCGGTCACTTGTTGTGTTGGTGCACCCACTTTATCCAGAAGAGTATTCGAATCATTCAATCATCTCACACGCTTCAACAACAAACGATCAAGCCAAAAACTAACTGATTGATTTATTACACGAATTCCTCTCAAGCAGGAAACTGTAAGTCAGCACAGTAATAACGCTTTTTATCGTTGCTTGCGATGTGTTGTACGTTTTTTTTTTTGTGTTATCCTTTGCACCTGTGAGATTCTAACCCACTTTGAGGAATGCTTTTTGCCGTCTCTAATATCCTCGAACTCGCCAAGTGTTTTTTGCTCACATCGTGCACGGTTTTCTAGAAACGAAACAGGGAAAGCCAGCCCCGCCCACGGGGGAATCACAGCCTACGATACTGTGGCAGTGTAATTTGTAAGCGGATTCTGCAGACTGGACGGCCGACCCACCTGCGCCGTTCAGTTCGACACCGGCAAGCCGATACACTCTGTATGCGCTGGATACTCGCCCGACATTAGTTTGAGACTGAATTTTCGCCCTGATTTGAAGCCTAGTTTGAAATTGACGAGAGCGGCGCGAGTATTCAGTGTCGATGTTTTTTTTTCTCCACCTCACCAAATGTTTGAGTTGCTGAGTTTGTCCGCCAGAGCCGCTATTTCGAATACGTACACGTTCTGCCAAATTGTGTGTATCGACCGATGTGGTCCTATTTTTGTTTCGTTGTACAGGGGCTCAATGTGTCATGTGATATTTTGTGGTTTGAGAGCTATTATTTGGGTTATAATGGGTCGGGGTGTTTGTTTTTGTTTGTTTTTTTTGTGATCGAAATGAACCGTTGTCAAAGTTGGGAATCTCATGTCATGATTGGCGAAATCATCTAACACAAGACGGAAATTACGAGGATGTCTACTTTCCTGGCTAATATCACGCATAACTTCGTATTATATCTATTCAAGGACAGTTGCATTAAGTATTTATCCAAATGAATCAATGCATAGACTGCGAGTGGTTATAATTCGATGTTCTGAGCGGTATTATCCAGGAAAGTAGTTTGTTTCTGCTGGGAATGCCTTGGTTAACCCTGTCAATCTACGTTTCACAGTGGAGGAATATTTTCCCTCACTGTGAAACTCCCGGGAAAAATCTTTGATAACGGTTCGTGCAGACTTTTTTGTATAGGTAGCTTGTTTGATTTAGCTTCATTTGATCGTTAGTCGACAGTTGGCGATACGGTTTCGTTATTTTCGTTGTAAAATTGTATGAAAAAGGTTGTGCGTCGCCAATTCGTTGTGAGACATAATAATTATATAAATGCTATTGCGAAAAGTGAAATGTATAGCTGTAAAAGGGGTGAATGTTGGCAGGCCCGACACGTTCCAGTCCACGTAGCCATGTTTTTCGTTCAAATTCAATTGACCCTTCCCAGAATAGAGAGTTATCATGGCTGATTTTGACATTTGACAGATTTAGGGAATAATCTGGGGAAAAACTTGACACTTGAGAGAATAAGCGTTCCATGTCAAAATTGAATTGAAATAGAAACAAATCCAAATTCCATAATATCGATATTTCTTAGAATAAAAAGGTACAAAGAAAAAGGATATTATTCTGGAATTTGGATTTGTTCACATTTTGATTCAATTTTGACATGAAACACTCACGTATTTTGTCAACTGTCAAATTTTTCCCTAGATTTTTCCCTAAATCTGTCAAATATCAAAATCCGCCATGATAACCTTTCTATTCTGGGAAGAGTAAATTCCTAGAAACACGATCGGGGGCTGTCTGACGTTTCACCCTCATTCATATTTTTTTTTCGTAGATGAGATTAGGCTAAGATAATCGATTCGTATCTGTGTCTTTGAATTCGTTTCTGCATTCGGAAAACATGTGTAGATGTTTAAAATCAATGATGTTCTCGAATACTTCTGTCTACTATAATATATTCAGTAATAATAATAATAATACTCAACAGGCAGGTATAGAAGGCTTGTATTTATTTAAGTAATCCTAAGGTATCAGTAGATATAGTTGTGTCCTATAAAGCCTATAAAGTTTACCAAGGTGGCATTTTAGACTTCGAAGAAATTGATTCGTATTCTAGCTGCTCGTAGATGTTGATTGAATTGAATTCGCGTCGTCTGACAAAATCGAATAATTTCGTTTACATTACAAAGTTGAAGTTCCTAAGTAGTTGCAGTAGTTTCGTTTCGCGCTCTTTATTGACACCGAAATATTGTTAATTCGCCCTCTTTTCGCGTCAACAGCTAATCATCTGTCAGTCCGTGGAAATGTCGTGCTTAGGAGCATAACAGCTGCATTAATGACTTTTGATGGTTTTCGTGGTGATGGTTTGAAATGCCATTGATTACTGTAATTGTATTGTGAGTGTGCTGTATAATCATTAGAATTAACCGATAAATATTTACCTCTTATTGATATCTCATTGTGTAATTTGATTATAAATTTCCGCTCGACATTTAAACAATAATTTATATGTAATTTACTAATCCTTTTGTACACAATTTTCCTCATTCAATCTCACTTATTTGGATTGTAGCATTTCGATGGTATATACTGTGTGTTTTATACAAGTTTGCCATTTATTGACACTAATTTCTGAATGCTTATATACCAAAGTTAATTTTGGTTGAATAAACTGAGTAAAAAAAATACATTTCGTTTTATTTTCAAATTCCGAATGATGAATCCGGAGATGGCGCAGTTAAGTAAGGTTATGAAATGAAAAGTGAACTTTTGTACTCACCGGCACCACTTTCATCCTCTTCACAATTGTCGATTCATCATCCACAAGATTCTAAAATTTTACATTGTTATATATAACCATAGATTAAATACTCCCTAGATATACATCGCCCGTGTATTCTGATTGTTTGGACCTGGTTTGGGTTTGGAATTTTTGGCCATCTCTCGCCGCTTACATGAATTTTCACAATAACTCGTAAATGCAGCCGTATTACAGAATTCTACGTATTGCCAGATGATCATTTTAGTTGGACTTATAATATATCTGGAGATACATTGAATAATTTCTTCCACTGTATTAATTTCAATAAGTAGTTTTTTTTTTCGAATCTGGGGCATTTTAGACAAAATGGGGCCGTATCTCCGAAAATACTTGAGACCGCCGCGTTTTGATTCGTGATCAGGTCAAAATACGTAAGTTCCACCAAAAATTATTTCCGAACTCATAGGAGTGCGATAAACGAAGTTTTACGACCCTCCTATTTCACTAATTTTCCTGTTGACCGAATCGCTATGCACGGTGTATATCTAGGGAGTATTCAATCTATATTACTCAAAAATGAAAAATTTTCATTACAATATCGTACAAATATGGAACATTTTCATGTGACGATATAAGGCGCCACTTTCATCCTCTTTGCAATCGTCGAACGACAAACTATAAAAGTAAACTCGCTGTATAGTGGTGGTTGGTCAAGGACGTGGAGGTTAGGTTAGGTTTAGGAATAAAACGTTCCAATATATTTTTGCATATTTATTCAGAGTGAAATGCACAACTAAACATTTATTCAACATAAATAATATCAACACTAAATTCAATTACGAATTGAATGCTAAAAATATGTAAGAGTAAGTGTATAAAAATTGTCTTAAATTTTTCAGTTAGCCTGGATCGATAAAACTACCATTTTTAAACATAAGGCAAGAATACTGGTTGTAAATCGTTCGAATTGAATTAAAAAACAACAAATAATTAACCTAACAAAATCCCATTCTACATAATACGATTAAGTAAAACCATCACATTTTTCAAATATCAAGGGTCGCTTGCATAAACCGTTCGACAAAGTTTCCAATATTTGATGACAATTGGTTTCCAGTAGAGACATCGAAGCGTTCCACACAACCGACCTTAAGTGTGTACAAAGTTTCAGCTAGTTTCAACAAAAAAATATAATTTTAAGTACCAAAATGTAAAACAGTGTGAATCAAGATAAACCGTATGTGATGTTATAGCCAAGTAGACGAAAATACACGAAGACGGACCTTCGTGTAAATTCGTGACAGAAATTCAAGCCAGCCCCGCGTCCTTGGACATGCTGTAGAATATGGACTCGCTGTTGGCCAGCAGATTTTTCGGACTATCGAATTCGACGATCCTACCTTTGTCGAGCACGATCACCCTGTCCGAGTCCATGATGGTGTTGAGCCTGGAAAAATAGATGATAACGAGCGAACCGTACAACTTTTAACGATCTGAATCGGAAATAGCGAAATTGTCATAATGGAGACGAACTACGGCTGCGCAGAAGCGTACCTACCACCAAAGGGTTGCCTTAGATTCCATCATTTCGTCAAGGCAAACTGAGAAAAAATCCACGAAAAATTTTCGTTTTCAAATTATTTGAAAAAAAATAGTTTTATTCGAATACCATTATCATTTCCGTATATTTCCCAAACGGTTGCATAATGGTAGAACTCAGAGAAGGCTAGATTCCTCTCCATGCCTATTCGAATTTGACAGGACGATGGGATGTCACAATATGACTACTTCGAACTGTCATTATTACTCAGCAACATATATCTAATAATAACTATATAGGTAACATGGATACCAGAGCTGAAGCCGAAAAATAAAACAAATGACAGTCTGCGGGACCAATCGCGAATATGCGCATGCGCAAGTTTGAATTAAGAATCGACATTCGTTTTCATCATGGAGGAGAGTAGCTTTCTAGTGAGCGACAAACGTATGATAATTATTAAAAATCAATCAAATGTGTCACGTAACCTTCAATTCGATGTTTTTATTTTGTCATAACATATATTTTTCAAATATTCATTTATCGATGGATTGTTGGACAAATTTGGATAATAGTTGATGATAGATGCAGAAATGGATGTGTTCTACAAAGCGATACTTGCGATTTGCATAGAAACCTGTGACGATAAAGTCATCGGAACAAGATTCGTGGGCTAATTTTTGATCAATCACTGTTATCACTCACTAATCACTTCTGTAAACAATCAGAGTTAGTACATTAATAACTATATTAACGCCCTTTCACATAATTTGGGTTAACAAACATATCTAACCTATGAGATTCTGAAAACGTCAATGGATTTCAACTCGTCAAAACCCGCGCATGCGCACAATTCATCATTAGCAAGTCAGACAGTCTTTTGTTTTTCCAAAACTGGCTTCATTTTCGCGTGAAGAGAAGAATAGGTGTTATCCATATAGTTGTTATTAGCAGCGATATAACATATATATGCTCAGCAATGACTCTGTCATCAACTATTGAAAATCTAGTAAGCAATGGACGATATACTTAATAGTTGTAGTCAAGGTGGATAAAGGATGATGAAACAGCTCGTAGACCATCTGAGGAAAGTAGTAATATTTCCACGACTTGAATGAAGATGGCGGTAAGCTCGATTATCTGTGGCGTCACTGGTCACTCAAAAATCCATGATCCAACCACCGAACTGTGCTGACGTCAAGCAGCAACCCTACGACAGCGCCACCCTGAAAGCTGTCGTTCTATCGTGTTGACAGTTGACATCGGCGCGATGACATATGAACCCCTTGAGACACATGGACCAGTCCGCCAATTCATCACCATTTCGTTTCATGTTCATATTAATTTCTGTATCTGTTCTGTTATGTTATAATTGTTTTCTTACATCACCCTATTATGAACATGGAGTACGACAACCTCCATATATCTATGAAGATTTTTGTTGCTATGTATTTCTGTGGTTCGCATCTGACAGGCGTGAAATGAAACTAAATCAAAACAGTAAATCTGGAATAATCATTGATATGCTGACTCTTGTCCGTTTGTTTTTCCCTAGAAAAGATGACACTGATGAGATGACAGATGCGCAGTTTATGTGTTACCGATACAAGGTATAGCGCCATATCTGATAACTTTAGTGAATATTACTACGGTTTGAAATCAAACAGGCAACAGTTTCTTCTGGTGCTTGTTAATACGAAGCTACTTCACCGTCCTATATCCACCTCGGCTGCAGAGAAGATCCATTAGGATAGAAGGATATTGTGTTAGCACACAGTGACAGGTTGTAGGTTGAATCCGTTCCGTGTATGGGAATGTCAACTGGTGCAACACAGTCTGTTTCGGCTCACCAAGCCTCATCAATGCAACTGCAACCTACAACCTGTCACTGAAAATCCATTATAATAATTATTACCTGTGTGCAATGGTGAGCACGGTGCAGTTGGCAAACTCGGTGCGGATGGTGCGCTGGATGAGGTCGTCGGTCTCAAGATCGACGGCGGCCGTCGCCTCGTCAAGCACCAGCAGCTTGGTCTTGCGCAGCAGCGCCCGCGCCAGGCATATCAGCTGCCGCTGCCCAACCGACAGGTTTTCACCGCCCTCGGATACCTCGTGGCTCAGACCGGCCGAAAGGCCTAGGAGACACAAGGGCGGCTCTCAGAATTCATGATGCGAATTTGTTTGTTCCAAAATGGAGACAGACAATTCAATTCATCGAATACGTATTTTTTATTTACATCGTGCTATCAAATTTGACTTGGAAAAACATTCCCAAAAATGTAGTTACGGCTCCTCCACCATTCTGATGACGTACTAATTAGAAGAGCCTTGACAGAGATGGATACATATTTTTATCATTGTCTTGAGGCACGCTAGAAGTTTTGCGCCTGTACACAGTTGCCGGAAGTATCGATATGTCTAAATAGTAGGATATTCTGCATTAACATCTTGGTATATTGCTGTGATATTCAATGTATCATTTGTTCAATAATTCAAGTTGAAACTGAATTATACAGGGTCACTCACGGTAGATGGTACCTTAGACGTTTACGGAGAACGGGACGTAGGATTATTCTGAAAATTTATTGGTTTATTGCGGGTAATCAGTTTTGTTCTATCGATCTAAAATACTTTCAGCGTTGCCGCTTCTATCAAAAAGTAGCAACAACTTTGTTATTTCAAATGGAACACCCTGTATTTTATTTCATTTTTAGATTCTTTCTGAAGAGCTGATTTCGTCGATCTATCATACTTTGGGTATAGCGCGTAATATTACAGAGATATAGGGTGTGAAAAATCGAGATTTTGCAAATTTAGGAATTTTTTGTGCCGAAACTATCCATTCTTGCTCAAAACGGCTTACATGTCCCTATCTCAACTTTCCATTTACTATCGATTGATATTTAATTGAAACAAATACGGGTGGTTCAAAATTTTGAGTTTTGCATCACCCTCTATTTGTTTCTATTAAATGTCAGTAGATAGTAAATGAAAAGTTAAGATAGGGACATGTAAGCCGTTTTGAGCAGAAATGATTAGTTTAGACACAAAAAATTCCTAAATTTGAAAAATCTCGATTTTTCACAACCTATATCTCTGTAATCTTTCACGCTATACCCCAAGTATGATAGATCGACGAAATCAGCTCTTCAGGAAGAATCTAAAAATGAAATAAAATACAGGGTGTTCCATTTAAAATAACAAAGTTGTTGCTACTTTTTGATAGAAGCGGCAACGCCGCAACGCTGGAAGTATTTTAAATCGATAGAACAAAACTGATTACCCAATAAACCAATAAATTTTCAGGATAATCCTACGTCCCGTTCTCCGTTAACGTCTAAGGTACCATCGACCGTGAGTAATCCTGTATTTTGAAATTTCATCCAGGTCCCAAGGGAATTTTGATTATAGACAAGATAAATATTAAAAAGAGTATTTTTTCTTTTTCAAATAATGGCCAGGTAAAAAATAATTTTGATATTGGCAATTTTTCTTTGAAGTTGATTATGCTAGTCAAATATTCCATGTTTTCATGAATATTTCGATTCATCCAAGAAATTAGTGACTTCAATCTGGCAACAGTGCGAGCAAAAGCTTTCTACTTCTTCTTTTTTCAGTCCGTAGGCTCAATCGAATTAAGTTCAGAAACTTATAACCAACAAATATCCCCAAATGTCACTAAATCTAATTAGTACGTCATAGTGTTCCGCCATAAAAATTTAATATCGCTGTAATTTGAAAATTAAAATTATTAGGATGATTCCAACAGTATTTATAGACAGCGGAAACATAATACTTGTTAATCAAACAATAATTTCATGATAATTAGTCCCAAGAAAACTTCCCCATTGTTGCTCCCGATATTCGTGAAAAAGAGATTCCTATCGGAATACAGTAGTTGGAGTACCAACATTGTGGAAAGAATGACCTGTTATTGAAACAAAAAACGTCCAAATTGGGCAAGTGGCTTGGACAAAACTCTTGGATATCCTTCGATGGTGCGTTAATAGCTCTCTACTTCTTCTTTTTTCAGTTTGTAGGCTCAATCGAAACAAGTTCAGAAATTTATAACCAACAAATATCCCCAAATGTCACTAAATCTAATTAGTACGTCACAGTGTTCCGCCACAAAAGTTTTATATCGCTGTAATTCTAGACAGCAGAAACACAATACTTGTTATTCAAACAATAATTTCCTGAAAATCAGTTCGAAGGAAACTTCCCCATTCTCCGACAAATACCTTTGACAAAATCCCTGAGATGGGCGTGCTCCAGAGACCGCCACACCTCCTCATCGGAGTGAGCGTCGAAGGGGTCCAGGTTCATGCGGAGGGTGCCGGAGAAGAGGACAGCGTCCTGTGGGATGATGGTAAGGCGCGACCTCAGCGTGTGCAGCCCCAGCTCGGCTATGTTGACGCCGTCGATGAGGATCTGCCCTTGGGCCGCCTCGATGATCCTGGATGAAAAAAAAAAAGGGGAAGCTAGGATGATGACGCACCGTTTCGGGACGGGATCTAGATGAACACCTAGTAGACGGTATAATGTTGTCTGTTCACTGGAAACAATGACGTCACTTTTTCTGTGAGGCAGTGACATCTTCTGATAATAACCGTGAACTATTTTGAACTTGAAGTGTCATACTGGGCATAACCTGACATTTTTATTTATAGAATCAGGAAACAGAAAAAAAATGCATCTTCAGTCAGTGTCAGTGATATGGCTGTGAAAACGTCCTTCAAAACATTTAACAGAACCGGGCATGAGTTTAATATAATTAATTGCCAAGAATAATGTGTACAATTCATCAGGATGCAATTATAGCTAAAATACAAATGGATAATAGGAGTTTATCAAATGATAAAACACACTGTATTGAAAAATTACTAATAGTCTAGATTCTAGATAACCGAGTGAGGTGAGTGAAACATATTTTAGATATGAGAGTTTCCAGGCTATTTCTAACTTTTAGGTAGGTTACTTGTAGGGATATCTCGTGTTTTCAAAGAACGATACATTTTTTAGAAAAAAATATTATTTCCGCTAAGAATTGTTCAAAAAAAATTAAATAATAATAATAATAATATTTTATTGCCCAACAGTTACCCATTTACAGGTAGTTACAACCATTTAGATGAATAAATTACAAGAGTATTCAAATATTCGCGAAAATCACGAACCAATAGATGGCGCTGCAAAAATGTCAAAAACTTGACATGAAGGTGATAAACAAACATTTCGTTATGTTTTCAATAATAATTTGTCAACTTTTGATTCACATTTTAGGAAAGAATTAACGAATCCAAAATATTTGAAAGGGTGCTATCGTTTGGTTATTATTTATAGAACACGAAACAGGTATTTTATATGAGGTTTATGGATTTATTATGTTTTTATAGGCTTTTCAAACCACCTCTGCAAAATCAATGGGGCCACTAAGGTATTTGTATTTCAATGATTTATCTTTATATTGTTATATTTCCAGAATGCCCAATATTGGAATGAGTATCTAAAGTATATCAGAAATAAGAAGAAACCATTAAAAGAACGAGAAGCATTGTTCAAAGCTGGTCACATCATACTTTGTGGGATAGATATGGAACACACATAAATAAACTACTGTTCTCAAACTTCAGCTCTAAGGCAGCCCTCATATGAAATTAAAATGATTGTATGGAGAAGTTAGCAGTGGAAGTGTGAATATATCTGTATTAAGCTGTAATTTTATTCTAACCCAAAAAATAAAAACAAAAAATGTATCAATTAACTTTATTTTATGAGAAAAGTAAGTGTAGTGGTGCATCTGCTCATATTGAGATATCTTAAATAGGCAACACAAGTTATTATTTTCGAATTCACAATGTACTTATAGTCCATAATAATAAGTATTTTGTATAGATACATAGATAGATAATCTCTGGTATGTACCAAGGAAGTTAGAGATCTTATGGTCTACCAGTCATTCAAATTCATTTCTCTCAATTAATACTTATCCAATTCATGGCTTATTCATTTTAAATAAAAATTTGATTTCATCAAGCCTACATTGTGCACTGTTTCCATGTGATGACTTTGAGATGTTCATTGAAGTAATTGCATTCTTTTTGAGCCTATCTCTTGGTTTAACTCTCCTTCTTGATGGTCCTGAAGTGAAATCAAGGTTTTCATCACGAACAATAAAATAGACAACACAACACCTACCTACCTGAAAAGAGACATACCATACCTACCTTCAATTTGGCATTTACTTCAGAAATCTACTTCTAGGAAGTGCTTATTACAAACGTAAATGTTTGTGGTAATAAGTTTTTCTATTTTCAACATGATATTCAATTTTTTACACAGTGGTGAAGTTGAAATTTTGGATTTTGTGCCAAGGGAACGATGTCTGTACGGTAGGAAGAACGCTGAGGTACTGAACAAATCTTTCTCGATTTCGTCTTTACGACCATGTGAACTGGCTGCATGTTTCAATAATATCAGTAACCAGCTGATAAGCACGAAAAAAGTCCGAAAACTATTCACAATAATTCAAATTCATTGAAAATAATGCGAAAGCCTAGCAAATGCAATGCTAAATTGCTTCGTTTATCTCCCTCGGAAGGCTTCGAGAATTCGACACCAGAGGCCACCCACTTCGTGATTTTCGCGAATAGATGAAGGAAAGAGAAAAAAGAAGTGGAAGAATGAAAATATTACAATCTATAAAATATGAAATAAAAAAATATAAAAAAATAAAAACTGCTACATCTTACATAATGTTTTCATTCAGATATTGAATAGTCATATTTCCTATATAATTCAGTGTATCATGCTGAATATCACAGTAGACAGAAATTTTATTAAAGTTTTCACACATGGTATATATAGGGGACTTCAGATATAAATTTGTCCTGGCTTTATTACAGTGAAACGTCTTAGTGTACCTAGTTCTAGAATTTGGAACAAAAAACTTCAATTGAGACACTATATTACTTGCATCAATTTGATAGTGCAATAATTTGTATAGAAAAATAATGCCAGCACGGCGCTTTCTTCTTACGTCAAGAGTTACAAAATCAAAGCGCGATATTAAAGTTTGGTATGGTACGCCCCTTTCGGGATATTGATTATCGATTTTAAAACATAAAAACTTCAAGAATCGTCTCTGAACTCGTTCAATCATCAACCTGTTACACATATAGACAGGATTCCATATAATAGAACCATATTCCAACTTAGATTTAACGTACGCATTAAACAACGAACATAGAGCTTTGAGATTCCAAAAAGATTTACAATTTCTTATTATGAAGCCATAGGATTTGAGAACTTGGTTTACTTTTACAGAATCAGTAAATGTACGTGTGTGCGATGGTTTGGTTGAAAAAAACAATTTTATGATCTAGTAGCAAGTTCAAGATGTCAAATGGTATATTCACGATACTAGCGTTTCGCCTTCGGATTCTTGTTCAGAAGGCCAAAATACGAGAGTACCTTCAAATTTTTTTTCTTCTTCATGTGATTCGATATAATTGTTCCTAAAAACTGGTATTGGACCTATTTGAGTAAAAACATGTACATTCTACTAGGTTCCCATTCGAAATGACAATCCCTCACCTGAAGAGCGATAGCGTCAGACTGGACTTGCCGGCACCCGTCCTGCCGACGATGCCGACCTTCTCGCCACCCTCGATGTGGAAGTCGACGCCGGAGAGCACCAGGTCGAGGCCGGGCCGGTAGCGCACCGAGTAGTCGCGGAACTCGACGGCGCCGCTCTCGGGCCACGAGCCGGCCGGCCGTTTGCCGGGCACGTCCCAGGCGGCCTCTTGCGGCGCCTCGCCGTACTCCTTGATGCGCTCCACCGCCACGATGTTCGTCTCCACGTCCGAGGACATGCGCACCAGCCAGTTGAGGGTTTGCGTTATCTGGAAGCCGGGTTTTCGGTACAAAGCGACAAAGAAACTATGGTTTTCGTTTTGTTTGTGTCTCTCGTAAGGAATACAATAGTACATTGTTTACCGGGTAGGAAAAGCTTAACATTCCTGGGCGACTGTGAAGATTGCTAAGTCGAGGCGCAAGCCGAGACTTAGCAACACAGAGTCCAGGAATGTTAAGCTTTTCCTACGTGGTAAACATACTATTTTTCCGCAAATCGTTTAAAATTCGACAGATATTGATTGATTTAAAAAAAAACGCGATAATTTTATTCCCAAATAAATGGTGCTTTGAAATTCCTAATAAAATTACTTGGGCTACTATGGAAACGTATTGAGGTTGAATTGTCAAACTTGACGCTTATAAATTTAATTGCTGGTGTTCTCGAAAGTAAAATGATAAGTGATGATGAAATTTCCATTCCTGGGACTCCTCCAGAGCTGGTTGAGGCAGTGAATACTGCTTCATTAGAATTATTGCCAAAGAAATCAAGAGAAAAGTACGAAAATGCATACAGACGTTTTATGGATTATCGCATGAGTAAAAATACGAGTTCTTCCTCAGAAAATGTTGTAATGGCATACTTCCTAGACCTTTGTTTAAAGATGAAATCTTCAACATTATGGGCCAATTATTCAATGCTGAAGTCAACCCTTGCAATTAAACACAATGTAGATATATCTACATACTCAAAACTTCGTTCTTTATTGAAACGGCAAGCTCAAGGTTATAGGGCAAAGAAATCTAAGATTTTAACGAAGGAAGAAATTGAAAAATTTATCCAGGAAGCTCCAGATAAAGAAAATTTAATGATTAAGGTAATTTACAAGGTTTTAATTTCTATTTAGATTGTACCTTTATTTATTTTTTAGGTGGCTGTAATATTTGGTATTTCTGGGGCCTGTAGAATGGATGAGTTAGTCCGAATGACTGTACACGATATAGAAGACCTAGAATCTAAGCTTTTAATCAGCATACATGATTCGAAAACCAACAAACCAAGATCATTTGTAATTAATCAGATCTACTTGAATGTTTATCGAAAGTATGTTTCGTTAAGACCAGAAAATATGAACAGTGACCGATTTTTTTTTAAATATCAAAGCGGAAAGGGTTGTTGTAGACAAGTGGTAGGAATTCATCAATTTAGAAAAATGCCCAAAATAGTTGCTACTTATTTGAACTTGGTAAATCCGACAGAATACACTGGTCACTGCTTTCGTCGGTCTTCTGCAACAATATTGGTTGACTCTGGTGCCGACATAACTATAGTTTAAAGAGGCATGGCGGATGGAAGTCATCAAACGTTGCTGAAGGATATATCGAAGAATCGCTTAACAATAAGGTTGAGGTGGCAAATAAAATTTTCACAGTACAAAATATTCAACAAAATAACCCTACCACCCCGCATGTTGTCCAAAATGTTTCTCATTGTTCTAACAGTGTTCCTCCAATGTTCAATAATTGTACTAACTGTCAAATTACTGTAAATATAACAAATTGATCAGCAATGACTTGATGTTTTCAAAATATAAATTAATTCCTTATAAGCAATGTGTTTTCAATCATTTATGTAGAACACTAACAACTGTACGGAAATATCATTTCCTTACAGTAAGGAAATGACATTTCCTCACAGTAAGGAAGTCCTGACTTTTTCTTCAAGAAATTTTGACAGGAATGTCAAAATTTCCTAGCGATTTGCGGAAAACATCATTACGAAAAACAACGAAATTATTGAGAAAACTGAATTGGTAAAGTGTTTGAACAAGAAGCTGACTAACCTTTGCTTGTTAAAATTATACGGATGTACTGTACTGAGTAGATTTTGCTGTTTGGAATTATCGATTTGATTCAATCAAATTCACTGTAGAGAAGGAGAATAGAGGTAGATTGTCATTTCTAGATAGATCAGTTATCAGATATGACATAAAATGTATACATCTTACATATGAGACACTCCGCCCATTTTGTTTCATGTACCGACATCCGTTTTCATTGACCTCGGACCTTTAAATTTTGCGCTTCGCATTTGCCAGATAGTCGTTGTCACCGCTGAACACCAATATAAAAGATCTGTGATTAAATATCACCTACTTCTAAGTGATTTGTTATGAACAAGTTGTCATCAGAAAAAAGAGTCTATTAGGAATAAGATGCATAATGAAATTGGAATATTTTGAAAGTAGCCCATTTATTGTCATCAAGAAAAATGAAACACGGTTCAATTATCTAATAAATGATCAGACTCTAAATTCATCAACTTGAAATATGATATAGTAGTATATGTATAGCAAAAATGGTGATATTCTCAACAAATGGAGAAGTTTGAAATCAATAATATGACTCAATAAAAGTACTCACAACTTTTCGTCCTGTAATGTAATTAGATATTCCCTGATTTATTTGAAGATAATTTACAATCTTCATAACAAAGTAATGATTGCCAATAAACATAAACATATTATTGTACCTGATTCACATTCCAGACAATAAAGGTATATACCTTTGATCACAGGTTGTTTAATCTGTGCTATAATAATCCTCAAAACCTTAATCATTTTTCCTTTTGAATTATAGTTTATGGAAAATATGTTATACATTGTAAGAAACTAGAAGTCATTCGAAATATTGGACCGTGAATCGTGTGAAACGAAAACATTTCTAATATAACCAACAAAATTATGACAACGATGTAAACAAAACTCGATCAATATTTTAGCGCCTGCGCATATCTATGACTGGACCTTTAAATTATGCGCTTTCAACATCTCTCTCTATTTTAGTTGCTCTGCCCAACTGTCTAATCTGTAAGGTTTTCTAATCTGTGCCAGAGATAAGTAACCCACTAACAAGATGTGCACGTCAATGCTATAATTTGGCAATATATTTTTCATGGTTTTGGAATCAGCCACAAGATGGAACTAGAGCCGTTGATTCCAAAGAGTGAACATAGCTTTTTCAGCTGCCATATTCAAGGTCAGGTTTTTCTGTCTTTTTCTGCATCGGTTTGTCTTTGTCTTTTGTATTCAACTGTCTTCCACTTTGTTTATTTTCATTGATTTTTATCGACTTTTCGTACGGTGTATTTGTTCCCAGCAGTTCTCGTGAATATTATGGTTTTACATCAGAATTTCATCCATATCTTTATCAAAGTACTATTGAACAATATGAAATACCCCAGTTGCATACCTAATCAATTTATTATTGAGAAATACAGTAACAGTGGCAATAATGTCATGATCAGGAAATAAAAATGTGAGTACCTACCTGAACTGTGAAAGAACACGTCGCCGAAATGAGGATTTTGTTTCCCAATCAAAGATTTGCTTCGAACAAAAAAATGGATCGTTAATTATTCAGGTACGTCAAACACTACCTATTTTACACTATTTACTATGTTCTGAGTGATATACTTGATTATTCTTTTTCTGTTACAGGAGATGTTGAGCTAATAGTTTCGAGTTGGGTAGAACTGCACAAAGGGCTAGTTTGTTAATATAATTTCACTGACGATGATTATTATAGAAATCCATTGCTCAAGAATAGATTGAATATATGAAGCACCTATATATGAGAACATTTTGTAGACCATCAGTATGATAAGAAAACGTTAATCAATTGTTGAGGAGAGGGAAAGCAATGCATCAGCCAATGTATCTTCAACTAGTCATTATTATTAAATAATTACCACTTCCAATGTGTTATTAAAGATTGTATAAAAGTAATCACTGATAATTCAATATTTATTCATATTACAAAACAGTTAAAGGTATTTTTCATAATCACTTATATGCTCATGTTTTTTTTTCAAATTTATAGGTATTCTATATTATTTGTATACTAAAGTGGCAACTGAAATTATGATCATATGGCACCACACCAAAAAATTCCTGAAGTTGATGTCAGCAATTTTCAGTAGTTATTTCATTTGAATCTGCTTCAATGGCGAATCTTCAATGCAGAGCTCATATTGAGAAAATTTTTTCCAATCTTCAAGTTATTATCTACATTTGTCTTACGTGTTAATTTTGTATAGACCAGGATGAATAGATATCAATGAAAATTGAAAACTCTGTTATCAAACAAAAATGCAATCTATATAAGTTCGTGAAAGTTCGTAATTCGAATTAGCTGCGAGATTCATGCATTAAACGCCATCTGTGATAATACATTGAAACGAAAATCAATCACGTGACTATATTTCCAAATCTTCCATAAGACGTGCACATCTTGTTAGTGGGTTACTTATCTCTATCTGTGCTCTGGGTAAAAATTTCGAAGCCATATATCGCAGCGTTCTTCAAGAGGCTCAGCAACAGTCCGGCATACCAACCCCACCCGCACTCACCTGCAGAGCATAGGTGATGGACAACCCGACCAATCCTGGCATGGTTCCTCTACCGATGACGGCGAAGAGCGCGGCGAACAGAATAATCAGATTGCCGATCATCTCGAGCCTGACGGCCAACCAGCGATTGGACACGATGCTCGGGTAGTAGCACACCTGGTTGAGGTCTACTTTGCGCTCCGATTCGGCGATGAAGCGCTCCTGTTGGCCGTATGCGCGGATCGCGTGCGCGCCAGACACCGTTTCGCCGAAGTGCGAGTAGATCGGCGATCTGGTGATGGATTCGAGGCGCTTCAGCTGTCGCGACGTTGCCACGTAGAACCTGATGGAGATCGTTCGTCATCGAGCCGGTTCATGCGACATCAAATTTGAAAAAGCCTCCCCAAACCAACGCGAAACATTCGTAGCAGTCGCGACGACGAACCACTGAACTCAAACAAGAAATGGAACGACAATATAGCAGGATGCGCGAGGATTATTTACGGCCAACAGGCGAATCATAAACCTTGAATCGAGCACATGCGCAATATGTGCCAGGGTTAGCTGGGCATGTCTGAGATTACGTTTTTGATGTGTTATGTGAACGTATGTCTGAAATTACATATTTCAGCCACAGAACCAAGAGTTGGCGTCAGCCCACTCGTCAGCCTATAAGGTTTGTTTACATTGTATTTGATTGCTCTTTGTTCTCGAATCTTGTCCATTTCGATTTACAGCAAGCTTCATATTGTGTTTTTTTGTTCTTGTCGAATTATCTGTTGTTTAAAAAGCTGTGTTATTGAGTTTGTCATCTTTAGTAGTGCCGGTCCTGTGCAAAAGGTTTCTGCGCATGTTCCACATTCAATTTTGCTATATGATCACGTGGTATGCGCGAATTCAATTTAGCGTAAAACTGCTGAATTGCATTATCGTTCCATTTCTTGTTTGAGTTCAGTGCGACGAACAGGGTGGAAATAAGCTTCATTAATTTTTAGTTGTTTTCAAAGTTGTTAATTGGTGAGTTCACGTATCTGGATTGTTGTTAATCCTTACTTCAAAACATGATGAAACTAACATTCCGAAACATAAACTATAACCTTATTAACTCTCTCAGTATGATTAATTTGAGCATGATACCTAGCATTATACCAAACTTTTTTATGATATGGTCGAAATTCTACTAAAATCGGACAAGAAATAAAAATTGTTATAAGATGATAAATTTGGCACTTTTTTGTGCCAACCACAAATTACAGAACTGAAAACCTGCCGCTAATATTTTATTAGCAGCTGATTTGCTGTCCAGCAACCAGTTATTTTTTTTAGATTTCCCAATTGACTTTGCGAATACTATAATAATTTATCCTGCAACAGAATCAACATTCAATATGGATATTCTACAAACCTTTGTATGAAGTAGTAGATGGCAGCAATCGGTACAATCACCGATATAAAATACGGCGTCGTATAACTGATAACAAACAATGTTCCTACAACCTGAAACATATTCCATTAGTAAATTCTTTATTACATAGCCACTCAGAAAGAAATGCTTCATTCAGTTCATTTTTAAAGACCATTGAAAGGTAACATTAAAATTGCTAGAGGCAAGTCAACATTCTTACAGTCAGCTCAGCGACATTTTCAACATCAAACTATAATTCTGACAAGTGCTGCTGGCATATTTTAACAATTATATTTCAATAGATTGAAGAATGATAGTGGAAATAAATTAAATCAAATATCTCAATTAATTAATTTTTGGTTCTGGTATGCGCAAGCTTTCCTTTCTGTGGCCTTATAATAATTTATGGTATTGACTCAACAGTATGGGGTCCAACAGAAGCGAAGCAGTTATATTCAATGTTTTTCAACAAAATATACCCGACAGAAATGAGCTTTTAAAGTATAATAACTGAAAAAAAAGTAAAATAAAATAACATGGAGGTTCGGGAAAAGGATGAGGATACTTTGGAATACTGATTTATAATTTGTATTCATATTTGTATTGATTTCTTGACACATAACATTCAAATCTATACAGGGAGTCGACCCAAGCGCAATGCCATCTTTTTATCTAACATAAGAAGATTAAGGTTATGGTCGAAATCTTTAAGAATTTATTCATGTTCTCCTATTTTATTTTCGACGTTCCAATGAATCTGATAGCAATAGTCGCATTTTGAGTACCGATTGTAACTGCATTATGTTTTTGTAGTTGTGTCATTGGAAGCTACGAGGAGTGTTTTGATCATCTCTGAGAGTTTTGGGTGAATGAACGCATTTAACTAAACTTTCCGTTTCTTCGAGACCATAATAAAACCTTGAAAACAAAGAGTATCATTGCAACTGTGAATTTATGTAGAAGTTTCAAGTCTCAAGTTATAACAAACATAACAATCAATGTTGAAGAAATACACCATTGTTCAACGTTTTCGAATTAATTGTCTCATTCTCCTTAGAGAAGCAACCGTCAAACGCCTGTCAACGCCCCCCCCCCCCCCCCATCTAAGCTTTCATCATCTTTATTACCACCCGCAGGTGAAAAAACCATCGACCAACATGAAACCCGGAACAAAAACGACCGAGCTGCTTTCCTGTACCTCGTAGATGCAGAACATTGATTCGGCAAGAATCCACGCCAAATCATCGTCGACCGTTTCGATGTCATCGGAAAAGCGAGCCAACACCCGCCCGATGGGCACCGTGTCAAAAAAAGACATCGGGGCGGCCATTATGCCGCCCAGCAAACCGCGGTGCAATGACACGGCGGCAACCAGGCTGCCCAGCTGCGTTGCCAGGTCGCCGAAAATCAACGGCATCGCTGAAATTACCGGGAGGTTATTCGAAGCGGACCAGGCAATTTTTTTACCGACACCGGTGATTTTGGCTTTGCAACGGTCGATCTACGTCATTGTCATCTCATTGCATGGTGATTCGGATGCACTTTTGACTTTTCTGATGATTCGAGAACAGGGGAGTTGTTTGGTACAAGCAATATAAATTACCTTACATATTATGGGCATGTTTTGCCCAATTTTCATATGTGATGTGAGTTTGAAAAAAATTCTTTGTTAGCAATGAAACACCACCTAACTTATACGAAAAATATCATAGATTTATACTTTTTATAAATTTTCAACTATAAATTTTCAGAGCGTGTGGTTAATGTGAGAGTCAGACTATTCAAAATAACAGAGAAAACATAGATAATATAAAGCACCTTTACCAATGAGCATATGAAATGAGACAACAATGGCGACCTACAACCAAGGTGGATATAGATATGGTGGCACTAGAAATATTTGTAGACTTATGCCTACTTGATTTTGTTGAATTTCAATCATAGTTTCTAACACTAGTAATACTTCCACGACTTCATATGGATGGCGCCACGTCTGCTGATTCCGCATGATGAATATTAATTTTCACAATTCCTCATTCATTTTGATTTTGTGTGTTTTGTTCAATCAATATCATGATTGAATAATCGAACAAAATTCATATTTCAAGTCAAAACCACAATTATCAATGATCTGTCACTGTCACTTGAACACGAAACCATAGAATACGGATATTAATAGTGTAGGCATTTTGGTTAGTTCGTGATAGAAAGCTGGTTAGGTATGAGGTTAAGTTAGATTCAGAGCTGTCATAAACGAGAGAAGAAGAAGAAGAATAACTTAGGTTAGGTTAGGCGGGAAAATAGACAATTAGAGGTTAGAGTGGACTAGTGGAGGGAAGAGAGGTAGAGAGTGACACTGCAAGTTAGTTAGTTTTTGTTAAGTCTTTATGAGAGATAAAAACCGTTTGGAGGAGAAACATTTTATTTTCACTGTCCCGAATCCTGGAAGCGCCCCACAATAGAGAACTGAATTATCGATATTGATATCAAATGTGATATTAACGCCATCATCGAACGATCAGTGAAATATTACCGGTGTTATGATCTTCGCTAAACCGGTCTACAGGTTTTGACGAAAAACAATTGAAGAGTCGTTTCACCATATCTATATCCACCTTTCCTGCAACTCATCTACAATCTCTTCGTACGTGCAGGTACGTGAACGGCAGCTCTGCTATGCCATATTTGCTGATAATCCTTTCCTGCTATCCGTTTGAAGTGACAGCGTAAATAATACAAAAGCATTTCTAGCCTTATGTGGTAGAGTATTGTGCATAGGTTTAGTAGGTGCTTGGTACCGCATTTTCTCAACCTCGAAATCGGCAGACAGACTCGTAAATAAGTTATTTTGGGGACACCCCAACTTACAGTTAACCTTCGAGAAAATCGAAAGAGAGAGTGATAGATGGAATATTTGATGTATAACCTCAAATCTATATTCCCACCCAGATTCTAATTTTTTGAGTAATATTTTGGCGATAACTTTGTGTTGTTAAACATTTCTAATCAGGAAGCATTCTTAAAAAGTATATTCTTCAAATTATTTCTACCACTGAAGATACGAAATTTCTGAATTACCTTGACACCAATATATTCGTTATGTTATACTTCACTTGGTTTCAATAAGATAAATTCCGACTTTACATAAGGTAATCGATAATTAGGTTGGTATGTTGAAACCCACGTCACTAAAATACGTCAAAGTCAAAATAAACGAAGAAGAAATATCTGAATACTTCAGTTGAAAGTTGTGACAGTTGACTTTTTAGGCACTAGCACTGTATTTCTGATAGGTACACAAGGGACACACTCAGCTAAGAGTAAGACAGATTGCACAATTCACAAGTTGTTCGGTTACCTCGTAGAGACAATAAATCCCATCCGAACAAGACCGATTCAGTTTCTCGTCCAGCACTTCAATATCTTTGGAAAAGCGAGACAAAATTCTACCGGTGGGGACGGTATCAAAAAATGCCATGGGGCCACGCGAAACGCCGTTCAGGACGAAGTTGTGCAAGGTGGCTGCGGCAGCCAAACAACCCAACATGATGGCCAAATCGGCCAGTAAAGTTGACAGGGCTGAAAGATTGATACGATATAAAACAGCGGTGCGACAAAAAATCAAATGATGTTGCAATATGAAATTGATATCGATGAAAATGAGGTATGCATTGGAATGGAATATCCATATCTTATTTTAGGAACAGTAGAAAAATGAATTGCCACATGAGACCACCCCAAAAAGAAGACACTGCCGCATATAAGCATCCTTAGGACCACAAAGATGACGCACACAAATGTTAGTGAAAAATGCCAGAAAGGTAGTATTATTAAAAGACTGATAAAACACATAGACAGGTCATCCATATTTTCAATACATTGCATCAATTGAAGGCGGGATCTGTCTATCTCTCTCTTTATTGAGTGAGGGACTGAAGAAGAGAGCGGTCAGTTAATGTTGACCTTGTTCAGAGAACGAATGAAACACGAAAGGATATTTGACACATCACAATGGCTTTTCCATTCATAGGTATCACCTGAAATGCTCATCCCCACATATGAATTCTTGGAATACCTACCAAAAGCAATGATAAAGTTTCTGCAGATCGTATGAAATTTTTAATATCATCATCAGATTAGCCAGCGAGCTATTCCGATAATTTACGAAATGATGAATGTTTCACATGGAGACAAGAAAGAGATGATGAATGTGCTGGTATCTTGAAAGAAAGAGAAGACCCAGGTCTATGTATTTCGTTCGTCTGAAGGCAATTTGTTCCTGAGAATAGAATGAAATAGCTTGAGAGCTTCACTGCCGTTAATATGCTCCAGTCATTAGACGCCGTGCATATGAAGAATGATTAATTATGTTACATATGTTACATACGGATATATACAAATGTAATGTATAGGTAAATTGTCCACTACTGACAGAAGCATCCAAGTTTTGTTGGTACAAAAGTCCATTTCTGACACAAAAAAATCATCTCATCTAGTTGCTTTAGTATGTTAATTTACATTTTTTGTCATAAACATGCATTTGAAATTGCTGAATCGATTTCAAATATCGTCATTTCGATTCAATTTATATAAGACAGATTTATCAGCGTTAATTTTAGGTCATTTTTTATCTGTGTTCAGGTGTGTAGCAAGGGTCAGTATTAGTTGAGATGCAGATGAGAGACATGATAATTCCCACTGATTTGTCATGGTCTTCATTCAATACAAATATGATTACATCACGATCGAAGTGTGGTAATGATCACCAACTGAGGTATTTCCTGCTGCCTATAACCTTCGCCCGCACGATTTTTCACTCACATTATGTTTTCCTTTCGTGAAATTTTTTTTAGAAAACTGCCGACTAGCCAACACGAAGCTGTTACTAGACCACATGTGAGGGAAATGATGAAAAAACGTACCCGGAACATGTTACTCATGATCATCTGAAAAGACCCTGGCAAACGCATGTCGACACCGTTGATGTCGTTTGAGAAACGACCGAGCAGGCGCCCGATTGGGGTCACATCGAAAAAAGCCATCGGCAGGCGCATAACGTTCGCGATGAGGGCCCTGTGAATTCTGATGGCTGCGTCCAAGGAGCCTTTGGCGTGTATCAAACTAGATAAAACCACTGCGGTTACTGGAAACAAAAGAAAAACACACGACTTAGAGTCGGTGGTCCATATTTTCGAAGCTCCGATTGGTAAACCTCGATATTTCATCTTCTAATTTCATATCCAAATATGCAGCAATCCATTCTTACATACAGGGTCACTCACGGTCGATGGTACCTTAGACGTTTACGGAGAACGGGACGTAGGATTATTCTGAAAATTTATTGGTTTATTGGGTAATCAGTTTTGTTCTATCGATATAAAATACTTTTAGCGTTGCGGCTTCTATCGAAAAGTAGCAACAACTTTGTTATTTCAAATGGAACACCCTGTATTTTATTTCATTTTTAGATTCTTCCTGAAGAGCTGATTTCGTCGATCTATCATACTTGGGGTATAGCGAGATATAGGGTGTGAAAAATCGAGAGTTTTCAACTTTTGTGCCGAAACTATCCATTTTTGCTCAAAACGGCTTACATGTCCCTATCTCAACTTTCCATTTACTATCGATTGATATTTAATTGAAACAAATACGGGTGGTTCAAAATTTTGAGTTTTGCATCACCCTCTATTTGTTTCTATTAAATGTCAGTAGATAGTAAATGAAAAGTTAAGATAGGGACATGTAAGCCGTTTTGAGCAGAAATGATTAGTTTCGACACAAAAGTTTCCTAAATTTGAAAAATCTTGATTTTTCACACCCTATATCTCTGTAATCTTTAGCGCTATACCCCAAGTATGATAGATCGACGAAATCAGCTCTTCAGAAAGAATCTAAAAATGAAATAAAATACAGGGTGTTCCATTTGAAATAACAAAGTTGTTGCTACTTTTTGATAGAAGCGGCAACGCTGAAAGTATTTTAGATCGATAGAACAAAACTGATTACCCGCAATAAACCAATAAATTTTCAGAATAATCCTACGTCCCGTTCTCCGTAAACGTCTAAGGTACCATCGACCGTGAGTGACCCTGTATATGCTGTAGTAATTTTTTTATGGAAATATTGAGAACACCAACAGAATGCAACATGGATTCCGGTTAGTCCTGCGGAAATTTTCTGTGATCTCAGTAGGTCTTGCTACAGAAAGGTTCTGCTCCTCCCCATGCTGAAAATCAGCTTATTCGTTGTCTTTATAACCCATATGTGCTTGTATCCAGCCTTTCTGTCTTGTAGGTAGTCCAAAGTGGTGAAATATGAATAACTTCCGTATAAAATAACATGGACATGTTAGAATCTTACAACCAGCCGATACTTCACAGTTTGTTACTAAATACATATAATACAGATTAGCTATTACCGCACTAGTGATGATGTGGAAAAGCAGGTGAAAAATAAAAGCAAGCATAATAACCAACGGAAACTTCAACAAACCGAATCATAAATGAAATAAATGAACAAAAACAAAACGAGGAATCAAAAGAATACGGGCGAATAGAAATATAACTGCTCGTCAAGAAACACGAAATCTCATCGTCCGACAACGAGAAAACTCACAATGAACCCACTCTCGATGACCTCGTACCAGTTGAAGGGCAGTTCGACGTCGAGGTCGGCGAGGTCTTTGGAGAAGCGGCTCAAGATACGCCCGACAGGGTAGATTTCGAAAAAGAAGACCGGCTGCCGCATCACGTTCACCAAAAGGCCTTTGTGAATGCCGGTGGCGGCATTAAGTGCCGCTATTGTTAGGTTAACCTCGGACGAGCACACCGAAATCGCTGGAAACGTCAGTCAATGGATACTCCCGGCGAGCCATGGTCGATCTAAATGGAAACGCAGTCACAACGTCACAACTTGTGGGCGAAAAAGTTTGGACATCAACTACATACGCCACCTTTTGAGCAGCACACGAAAAAGCCCTGCCCTGACAGGGAATCAAACCTTTCATTAAGTCAGATACATCGATAAAACATTGGTAAAAGATTATTCAGGTATTATTCTGAAATCTATGGAGAGTCAACCTCACTTCACTCTTTTGACATTAGCTACAAAATCACTGGATAAAGAAATATCAACCCAAGCTTGAGTCAGTGATAAAACAGAAAACCGATACGAATCAGCATTGGACAACTTCTCTACATCATGATAACTAGGTTTCCATTTAAATCGACAATGGACGAGCGCTTATTTGTCGCGATAATGGCTTCTTCTTCTCATCACCTCTCGCTCACCGAAGATCCATGAGACAAGTAATCAAAATCTTTTCGGTACGATGTTATAATTTGGAACTACATAAAGACATTCCGAGTATGACTGCAAGCAAAGTCATACAACTAAGGATAACCAGCTAACGTGAACTACTCTCATGAAGCATAAACAACAACAATCTTCAAGTTTTGTAATTTGCGATGATTTATGTATATGTAAGTGTGTTTTTCATGTCAGTAATACGGTGATTGAAAATGAATATGTTCGAAGAAATTACAACAAAATATTGATTGAAGCTAGGAAGGGAAGGGTTGGAACGAAAAATATTTATAAAAAAAGCGAGATTAATTCGTCCATTGTTCCAATACAACTGCCTGCTCATAATTGGAAAATATTGCGGAAAGTCGCGATTCACTTTTTGTTTTCACTCAAAAGTTCAACAAAGTGCTCAAGCTTTCAACAATGCATTATGAAGTGTACAAAAAAGTGTGTAAGAGACATGTTTCATCAGATAAAGTACATCCAAAAAAGGCGAATGAGAATATTTCGACAACATTAATTTTCATTGTCTCATATCAACTGTTCGGGTACTGTCAAATAGGTTTGATGGTGATAATCTGATGAATTCCATCGCCTTCTAATAAAAATCACATTTGCCACGGCCTGTTTGAACCACTGAAATATAACCAATAACTGGAATGCCAAAGGAACTTCTCAAGCATAGACCGCCCTTTTGAATCTCGCGCAGACTGAAAATAAATCAGGCTGGGGGCATGCGCACTATTAATGTAACCAGGTCCGGTCTAGCCTTTGGTGCACAGACCACCTCTGGACTGTGCTTTGGGACCAATTATCAACATTAACATCTCTGAAGAAACATTACATAAAGGATTATTTGAATTAGCAGTTCCAGGGTGAAACCAAAGTTTTTGGAGCGAATTATGGAAATCATTATACAACCGAATTAAATCGATTTTTTCATATTTTCAATCAATCAAATGTTTGTATTCTTTTGGATTTATTATCTTGATTGTATATTTCTTAACGTTCTTTAACTATTCCAAGTTTCTATGTATCTATCGTTTTATGTGTATGTAAAATTCTTCAGCGACGAATAAATTATATTCTATAATCCTTGTCCTACAGTAAATAAGTTTGTGATCAACCAATCTTTGTAATAATAATTTTAGTTCCTGTGACACAATATGGTGAGTAAACAGGCACAAAAAAAACAATTTCCATATAGAATAAAGCACATTATAATATATGTATTTATTCTAAACTACACAGCACTAATCACGTCGCACCCCGAAATTTTGCCCCTGTTGAAATCTGAATAACTTTTCTCTGCTTTGAACAATTTGAATTCTGTTTACACTGTCCGCTGGATAGTTGACAAAGGCTTTTGAGGACCAAGATTCAGCCTGGGAACTGAATCACGTTTCAGTCGTTTTTTATCACCAGAAGTTATATGATGTCATCAATGATGAAATGTTCTTCACAAATCACATTTCCATAGCTCAAAGTCTCGATATTTGGATATCTACCAATATCTAGCTCTCTTTCATGAGCATCAATGTCTATTCTTAGTTAAACTGAAAATGGATGATTTTAAGATAAAATAATACAGCTTAAGTATAAGTATCAATCTCAACTCACAAAAAAAAGGTTAAACTAGAATTAGTACTGCAGTTTTTGTTTATGAAAATGTTATCAAACTATCAAACAGGGCAAATTGACGATATGGAACAACTTCTCTTTGATTTGGATTTGGCGAATGACCATTTACCACTTGACCATCAGTGAGAATTAACACGAAACAAAAAGTGCCAAGCCGCGTCTGATTTAGTGCATCTTATCACAGACGTACGTCATCAAATGTATACAGTTGTACTGATCAAAGACATGATTTTCATACTTTTACCTTAACTGCGTCGGCGCATAATCTGAAATCTCAGTTCGCATAGTTGGAATCATAAGTTCCCCACACATTAACCTATATTAGTGTTCCAGTTATTGGTTATATTTCAGTGGTTTGAACGTACGCGAGCTAACACCTTCGAAACACTAACCGAATAAAAGCACGTGATCCACCCGCGAAACGTCATCGGCAACACGTTATCCAAAGTGTCGACGTCTTTGGAGAAACGGTTCAGAATCCTCCCGAGCGGCGTGACGTCGAAGAAAGTCGTACAGGGCACTCTCAAAATATTGGCGAGCACCAAGTCGTGCAGGGCCTTGGCCGAGTTCAAGCTACCGACAAATAGCGCTAGCGAAGCCAAGAACGTCATTATAACTGAAAAGCCGAGAGGAATAGATCCATTATTTTCGCGATGCGAGAAATTGTAACATATGCATTGATTCCATCCATGGAAATCAAAATTTCAGCAATAGTTTTTTGAAGAAATAAAGCAAAATCTTGGAAAATCGGCGGTGAAATAACATAAAACAAACTCAAGCATTAGTCAACCCAAGCATGTGGACAGGATAGATGAGATGATTTTATAAAAAAAACTTTTTTTTCAGGGTAGTTGACTCGATGAAAATTTCAACAGTAGAACCGAGAATTGTTGTTTCCTGCATTAATCATACTAAAGTGTGTGCGGTAGTATCAGATTGTTGAAAAAAAAAAAGCAATTGTACAAGTGTGGTTCGCATCCAACTATCAAACTACAGCAAATTCAGTTTAGTTCAAAGATATCGTGCATTGCAACTAAAATAACAAGCAAATGATTGAAAAATCAGCGATTCAATATCAATGAATTATTGATTTTGATGAACTTTCAACAATAAAATAGTGAAAATATGCAGAACTCCTACACCAAGCTGTGCTGTAAATAATCATAAAAAATCAAATGGGTAACACATTTATGAAACTTAAGAAACTGAAGTGAGCCTGTGAATTATAGATATTTCAGATGACTGTCAAAACTTATAGTCTCTTCATTGGAAACAATCAATTGACAAGTTCAGCCAGCTTTGAGAGAGAAAAAATATGTCTGCCCTAGTGTTGTTTTTGTTGTCAAGATTGCAACTTAAAATAACGAAAATGTTATGATTGCGACGTAAAAAAAGAGATGAAATCTAATATACAATGTAGTTGAAATCATTCAACAATTATAAGCTAATAATGCTAATAAAATATTCTAAATAATTGAAATAACGAAAACAAACAACAAGAAAAACAAACCAATTATATACAGGTTATATCAGACTTCTTCAAGTCCCAATCATAACATTTTCATTATTTAAAGTTGCAATCTTGATTACGAAGACAACTCTAGGGCAGACAGATATTTTTTCTCTCTCTGGCTGAACTTGTCAATTGTAAAAATATTCCTCATTCATATATACTCATCTGAAGTTCTCAAATATTTCACACACTTTCACCTCTATGGCTTCATTGATTTCTAGTAACTAATATGTAGGATTTTCCAATTGAACTAAACGGTTGGCTCAGACTGAATAATGTGGGAAATAATATGGTGTGATTATAAAATGACGAGGATGATCCTTTTCTTATTGGCTGCACGATAGAGAAACAAGAGATTCAGCAGTTCCCCACTCCTTCAATAATCCCTCAACATCCACCAAACAATATTTATCCCTTCACCAAAAGACGAAAACCAAGGCTCAACTCAAATGCCTTCGGATGAATGAATCTTCTAGTCATTCGCCGGCCGGTCAATCGAAAAACCCTCCACTGAAAAAAAAAAACGACTCGCATGCCAATCACTCACCCTGCCCGATGCCCAACGCCCCGTACACGCCCAGATACATATCACGGCGGCCCGTATCGGCCACGGTGGAGTTGTCATCCGCCCACTTGCCCAGCCACACGTTGGCGCCCACGCTGAAGCCCTGGTACATCAGGTTCAGCAGCAGCGTCGACAGCAGGAAGAACAGCCCGATGGACTTGAGGTAGTGCTTGTAGACCGCCCACCTCACGTTCCCCGTCTCCGCCTTCTCCACCTCTGTGAACAACGAGATTGTCGAGACATTGTCATTCTGAATGGAAAACTAGTAGGCTGTCTTTATAGAAGTCGTTCGATGCTCATTTGTTTCAGTTTTTTCTCTGTCGGCACACATTAAGAACCTATCCTAATCTGACATATTTTTACTCAACTAGGTCCGATACCAGTTTTTAGGAACAATATTAGAATCACACAATTCCTCCTTCCTAAAACACCCCACACGCTTACATTTACAATTTACTTGTATTCAACACTTTTTAGCAAAAAAAGAATAATTCTACTCAAAAAATTTAAATTTCCTCGAAACGTTAAACAACACGAGACTGATCTGCGACACTGTCGCATAGCGTTCAGCTTTCATCAGGCACGGTTCCCGATGGGTTTTTAAATGTTTTGAAGGGCGATTTTTTCAGATATACTAGTTTTCTCTGCAAAAAATCGTTGAAAACAAGTGAATGTTGCTGTGAGTGGTGTTTTAGTTGAGAAAAGGACTTGTGTGTTTTCCATAGCAGAAATTCGAGATGTCAAATCGTGTCAAATGGTGTATTTCCGAAACAATCGCAACCCATATCTCCGAAAGTAGTGAGAATGCCGCGTTTTGACTTCAGATTCGTGTATAGGAGACCAAAATACTTTGGTACCACCTTTTCAATTTGTTGTAGTGCGATTAACGAAGATTTACCCAGCTTTCTTCCTAGGGTATGAAATGTGTGAAGCAAATATACAACTCAACGAAAGTGAACGAAAGGATTATATCAACTATCGGACATTCGATATGCCAATAATTTCATATGCCTCGCATGTCAGCTTCTCAATTTTGAAAACATTCTTTCTACTTTGTCACAGTACACATTTTTCACAATCCAATCACCGACAACGACTGACGATGTTTTTTCTGGTTCCTGATCATCTGATCAATGAATCAATATGATATTGAACAATTCTGTGCTTGGATCAGGAACTTCATTGTACTAAAAGAAGCGCGTAAATAAAAATGCAAATAAAAACGATAGGTTATGACACTTGAAGTTCAAAATAGTTTACGGTTATCATCTGTGTCTATTCATCGAGGCGCCCCGACATATTTGAATAAAGTACTCTGCCAGTTATAACGGATTATTTCTGTGATTGTTGTTTTTGTTGATAGTATTTTTATTTCGGAATTCCCGAGCTATAAGCCAGCCTCAACTATATTTTTCAGCAAGTGGAGGTATTTGTGAAGTTCCCAAAATATAACCCAATCATATTATGACAATCGACATTTGTGTTGCATACCCGGTGTTTTTGAATAGATACTCTGAGTAACCACCAGACATACATTTCTGACCACATAATCAAACTCTCCTCTACTCACAGGAGTAAATTTTTGATTGCAGCCCAGATGTTAAGGTGGGAGTCCCAACATCCTTGACAACCTACAACGCAAGATGGCGATGTTCAAGTGCGCCATTAAAATGAAGTTTTATGCAACCAACCCAATTGGGAATGCAACGTTGTCGGTTGTTGTAATTTAGTTGTTGAGTCCGGGTATTCTATTGAATTGGTAGAAAAACAATAATAATAATTGTATTGAGTGATATCGTTTCAAAAATTTGTAATCAATTTTTCAAGTCGACATTCAATTAGATTCGAAATCGTGTTTTCGGGATCAAAATTCAGAATTTCAAGATGGCGGACTTTTGTGATTATGGTCCAATTCGATTCAAAATTGATATAATTATATGGGTTCTCGGGGTCTGAGATTATAATTTTTTATCAAAATTTATGAATTCGAGATGAAGGCTCCAAGATGGCGGACGAGTTTTGATATGTAGGGGTTTTCCTCTGGGTTTTCGGAGTCGAAGATTATGAATTATTTATCAAAATTTGTAAATTCAAGATGGCGGACGAGTTTTGTGCTTATGTTCAGATTCGATTTAAAATTGATATGAAGGGGTTTTCGGAGTCGAAGATTATGAATTATTTATCAAAATTTGTAAATTCAAGGTGGCGGACGAGTTTTGTGCTTATGTTCAGATATGATATAAAAATTTGTATGTTGGGGTTTTCGGGGTCAGAGATTATAAATTATTCGTCTAAATTTGTAGACATTATTGTCACCAGAATTATTAACACCCACCAAATTTCAAGTAAATCGGACAACTAGAAGTAGGTCGAAATAAACTTGGCGAGAATAACAGCACTCGAGTAAAAACATAATTTGCATATCACAAAAACCCCCAGATTTGAATACGAGAACTTTTCCGTCAGATTGATTTTTGACAAAAAAAAAATCATACCTTCCGATCCAAAAAAACCTATATACAAATTTCGAAATAAAATATTATAAAAAATCACAAAACCTATCCGGCATCTTGCATTTTCATCATTTATTAATCGTTAGATCGTATTGTATTGACGTGTTGACGACATTCAGAAATAAGACGAAATCGTACACACATAACCCGAAAATGAACATGTTATGAAAATATCAATGGAGTTGAAGATCTGGCAACGCCTGGTATGATTTACAATGACTCTGTATGATTTTAGTGCAATGGCCATCTTGCTGTCAGTAGCTGAACTGAAGTACGTCATGAAATGGACCAGAACGCATTAAATCGCGTATCAACTTTGTCATGTTCATCCTGAAAAATAGATCGTTTTTCTCCAACTTTTCTGTTTTGATGCATTCTTTATACTCTGAGTGATGTCATTAGCTAATTCATAAACATCAAATATATTTCTAGAATATAATTTTTGACCACTCAAATAACCTCAAAATTGATCAGTTTTGAGAATGTTTTTCAGAATATTCATCCATTTTTAGGAATTGCCATGGGTCAAACGGCAAGTATTGATCCTTCATCTATCTCTGTAGCAAAGATCATTTCATTCACTCCAACCGTTCGTTCACAGAACATGACAAAGCGAGCCGCTGATACCGGTTCAAAATTGTCCGTTGCGACTCCCACCTTAAGTCAAAAGATTCTGTTCATAGGGGCGGATGGACAGCCAAAAAAAAAAATCTCACCGATCAACTTGCGCCCCTTCTGCGGCGTCTTGGGCGCCTCCTCGACCGCTGCCGAGCTCGACCGCTTCCTTAAGGCCTTCTCGGCGCTATCCGACGACCTCTGGCGCTGCAGCGACCCGTTGCCGAGCCGGTCCGAACCAGACTCGGACACCGACTCGGACACCGCGCGCGACCTCAGCCGGCGTGCCACCTCCTCCGACAGGGGCGTATCCACCAGCTGGTCCTTCAGCTCGTCCAACTCCTCCTCGTCGCCAGCCCCCTCGCTGATGTGCTGCACCAGGAACTCCGCGAACGCGCCCTTCCTGTCCAACAGCTCCCGGTAGGTGCCGCTCTCGGACACCTTGTTGGGCCAAAAATGAACTACTTACATGGCGATCGAATCCTGCATGGCGAGTTTTGGGCAAGTAATGTATCTTCTTCAAATCAAATCAAAATATACTTTTTCTATGACAACCTCGATAAATGTTCATTTTATAACTGTAACTTCAGTCATAAACAAGCACATTTTGTACAGAATTTCATTTTTGCATCGGTTGCTAGGCAAGTTGCTAAGCAACAAATGCGAAATGAAATATTTCGTCTTAGGTCTAGGTTCACTCTAAAATCACGATGTCAAATTATGACATCCAGCGACAAATTGTTGAAATATTAAGTAACGAGTAATTTCATAGTTCTTTTCTATAAAAACTATTCATCAAAATGGAAACTGTTAGTGATATCGACTTAGATTTGACACATCCAAACATTATAGAAGCAGCGAACGTAACAACACTTAATTTATTACCGGAAACGTCGAATAGTATGTTTTTGCAATGTATGCATGTATTAAACGTGAACGATATGTTGTCATAGAAAAAGTATAGTATGCAACTCGCAACAAAATGGCCATTTTGTGCTCATTGTATAATACACTATTATTGTCTGAAGAAGAAAATTCTCATTGACAAAGTCCATTACAAGTAAAAAAAGCACAAAAAAGCACAACATTAAAAATTTATCACATACATAGGACGCAATAGGCGCACAAATAAGTAGATAAACACTAGTGTAAGATATAATTGTCACAACCAAACATTGCACTTAAAAAAAAAAGTGTTGCTCAACTGAGGTAAGAGAGAGACAAACACTAACAAATTTCACAGTAGTATTCATCCAATGAGTAAAAAGCATTCGCCAGTAGAAACTTTTTCACGGAACCCTTGAACTGTTTATTGTTACCAATATTTTTGATCTCGGTGGGTAGGTGATTGAATAATTTTTTACCATTATAAATTATGTAATTTTCAATTTGTGTCGATATTGGAATCGGCAGGGCCATATTCAGCGTTTGTCTGGTGTTATAATGTTTTTCATTATGGATTTCATTTTTGAATTTGGTAATTTGGTCTCTTAAATAAAAATGCAAGGCAGTGGTAAAATTTCATGTTTGATAAAAAGCGGTTTGCAAGAATCCTGCAATTTAACTTTGCACATATAGCGTAATGCCCTTTTTTGCATTAGATCCCAGGACATATTACATGAATTCACCATGATTACTGATGACATTTGTCTGAGAAAAACATCATAAATATGCAATTTTCCTATTATTTCACCAACTAGGCTATATAAACAACGGCCATTTTGAAAAGCTCTGTGCGAATCTTGAGCGAATAAAGGTGGATTCATAGTTGCCTTATGGCAACAGGAGTCAGTGATATGTGTTTTCTCTCTTCACTACATGTCAAAAAGAAAGATAGACATCAGTAAAAAAAGGTGAAATTTCGAACTTTGGCATCGATTATCTCGAAAACTACAGATATGTTCACGATAATATTATGAAAGTCAAAGTCAAAATTCGTAAGTACCAACAAAAATTTTCATCAAAATATAGAACGCATGATAAATGCAAAATTACCACATCCACAAATGGTCCGATAATTAATGAATCATGTGATGTTGAAATTTCCTAAATCCATCTAATGGTGATCGATAAATTGAAGTAAAACTCCCAACTCGCCATGCACTTGATTTCAGAAAGGAATCAGGATAGATTATCGAAGATCGGAAATCAGTCAGATTTCAGGAATCAGTCAAAGTGCCATCCGTCAATTGATAACTGTCAACCCACGGTGCAGTGACAACATTTCAAAAACCTAACCCATGTTCGAGATGATTATGGGACGTTTAATTGTTGTGAGTAAACAACCCGATAGCATGTATTTTATGGCGTATGCTCAATTTTTAGCTATTGATATATCCCGTCTGATAGCTGTCACTAATCATTCATTATTGACATTCAATAATTAATTTATCAATAGGGTCATCAACCTCTAAAGCTTTAGCAGAATTGATTGTCGTTTTCCGATACCTTACTAAACTACTACCGATATGCCAGCAAAATTAAATCGGAATTTTCTGTTATGCTCGAGAAAATCGAAATCAAAAATAATTATTTGACAGCACCATATTTCTGCTGACGTCACCTGGTAGATCGGGATGGTATCGTAAAAATATCGAAAATGATAGGGACGAAGAATTTTTTGACATAAGTGATGGCAGATAAGTCAGATGACAATATGTCAATTTTCAATTCAAATTTTTTTCGATTACGAAACTAATTCAAAATATTCAAAAGAGCGCATTAATTGATTGTTTATCATCTTTATAACGCAAATCAGGTATTTTATATGAGTTAATAATATTCCTATAGGATTTTCTATACCACCTCTGCGAAGTCAATGAGACGATTGAACATACACTATAAAATAGACATAAAATTATTGTCTGGGAAAAGTAGGTAAGTGTAGTGGTGCATCTGATAATATATTAAATAAACAACACAAGTTGATATTATAATTACATATTCACAATATAAAGAAGAGATTTCATATAAACTCACATCATAGATAGAGTAGGTACGTACTAAGAATAACTGAGGATTTAGGAAAATACATTTATTATTTACAGAAGTGGTTTATTATCTTATACCTTTTACTAAAATACTTTGTGCTCACACTTCAGGTTCTCATGATGTTCACATGAACAAAGATTCAAAGAATAAGGATAAGAATTTTAACTTAGATCAAAATTATCTTCACGACAGCAATTACTTGCAGATGTAGCTGATGATATGTGTTGTCCTACTGCAAAACACCAAGTTTGTCTCATATTAACACTTGGAGTAGGAACAAATATGTCTTTCGAGAATCCAAATTCGTGTTGCTACCTGAAGAACAAGTCTTTGAAAGCTTAAATTTTCTGAAAATAGTGGTCAGTGAAGAGTGTAATGAACGCTGAACAATGAAATGAAACTCAATAGTAACTTACCTTGAATCATCCGGAAATATTTTCGCAGGAAGAATTAAAATCGCCCAGTAATTTTTTACCGCCATCTGTCAAAGATGACAGAGATTGTCAATTCTTCTTTCACTTCGATTAATGAAACAGAACCTAAACCAATCTACCAGGTGACGTCACATTTTTAGAAAAGGATGGAGAATTTTCGATTTTTGAATGTCGATTTTGGAAAAACCCTTGAAAATAAAAAATATCGAAAAAATATCGACGTATTCTCTGGAGACCCGCGTTTCACATATATAATTTTTGAAAAAAAGTGTACAACCCCCCTATTATATGGAATATGTAAACAATGAAGGGATCGTAATGCTTTCATAGAGGTAATTGATCATGCATAATATTCCCCGGAATAAGGTGAGTACGAAGCAAAATGAGGGTATCAAAATACAGCTAAAAGTGACAAAACGAACAAAGTACGAGGTGCGCAAAAATTTCACAATGTAAAATATAACCGTAACAACCTCGCCGCCCTTCAGCACCACGATCTGATCGGTCTGCGGCAGATAAGTAATCCCATGGGTAACCAGCACGCGCGTCTTGAGCCGCAGCAGACCCCGGGGGCCGATCACCCTCTCGAAGATGTGCCTGCCGACGTGGCTGTCGACGGCGCTGAGCGGGTCGTCCAACAGGTAGACGTCGGCGTCTGCGTAGACGGCGCGTGCCAGGCTGACGCGCTGCTTTTGACCGCCCGACAGGTTGATGCCCTTCTCGCCGATCTCGGTCTGGTCGCCGGCCGGCAGCATGGCCAGGTCGGGGTTGAGGGCGCACGCTTCCACCACGTTGTCGTAGAGGTCTGCGGGGGCGTCACATCACGAAATATTAGTATATTGTTACGAAGTGTGCTTCCAAGAATACCGGAAGGCATTATCTCGGCGGCTCGCCACAGGCTGTGATTTATGGCCTCACGATAACATCGGTCGCCGACGTACCTCTATAATTAGCGGATGATTTATTGCCGGTAATTCTTGGATGTTCCCGTAATTTCCGGAGAATGAGTCATTTGGCTGGGCAATGTTTTGTGCTTATATATAGAACCGCAGTATCGCGGCAGCCAGTTTGAGTTAAGAGAGATACCGGAATACCGGAAGGCATTATCTCGGCGGCTCGCGTCTAGGTTGTGATTTATGGCCTCGCGATGACATCGGTCGCCGGCATAACTAATTAGAGGACAATAGCGGATGACTCATAACCGTCGCAGTTTCTCGAAATTGAACGGTATTTCTTTTAGAACTCGATTGAATATTCAAGAATTGGCTAGATGAGTATTTTGTACCTATACAGTGTCCTTCATAAAGTCCGCATCATATGGGAAAAACTTTTATTAATGATTTATTTTGAAATCGGTCGCCGGCATAACTAATTAGAGGACAATAGCGGATGACTCATAACTGTCGCAGTTTCTCGAAATTGAACGGTATTTCTTTTAGAACTCGATTGAATATTCAAAAATTGGCTAGATGAGTATTTTGTACCTATACAGTGTGCTTCATAAAGTCCGCATCACATGGGAAAAACTTTTAATAATGATTTATTTTGAAATCGGTCGCCGGCATAACTAATTAGAGGACAATAGCGGATGACTCATAACCGTCGCAGTTTCTCGAAAATGAACGGTATTTCTTTTAGAACTCGATTGAATATTCAAGAATTGGCTAGATGAGTATTTTGTACCTATACAGTGTCCTTCATAAAGTCCGCATCATATGGGAAAAACTTTTAATAATGATTTATTTTGAAATTCGACTGGGGCGTTAAGTTGTGTTTTGAAAAATATGAAAAATGACCTACTCGGATGTGGTCACGTGACTTTCGCTACCTGTCAAAAGTAATATTTGTTCAAAGTAATCGCTGAAAATAGGCTTATTAATTGGAATTTCAAAAAATTTCAAGGAAAAAAGTTGTTTATTTTTCGATTTTACACCTACATCTCAAATTTGAACGTTCTATTGCAACTTTCACTTTTTGTCATTTTTTTGATAATTACAAAATTTCTGGAACATTAAAAAATTCGTAACTTCGACAAAACTGTTTTATACCAGTAGCTCTGATATAAGACTAACTTTCAATCACGAATCATCCAAAAAAATATGTTTTTCTCAAGAAAATGAAAATTACTTGTTAACGTTTCTGTTATTTTTGATGCAAAGTTGACGTATCTTCAAGCATGTAAGATAAGAATTCATTTAAGTGGATATTTTCAGTATTAAAATGATACCAACGTCATAATTCAAAACATCATAAAACTTCTTTACTTCTATCTAACCAAAGTTTACGACTTTTCACGGTACAAATCTCAAATTAAACTCTTACTACTCCGGTTATGAAATTTGAGATGTAGGTGTAAAATCGAAAAAGAAACAACTTTTCCCTTTGAAATTTTTTGAAATTCGAATAAATAAGCCTATTTTTGAAAAAATATTATTTTTGACAGGTAGCGAAAGTCACATGACCACATCCGAGTAGGTCATTTTTCATATTTTTCAAAGCACAACTTAACGCCCAAGTCGAATTTCAAAATAAATCATTAATAAAAGTTTTTCCCATATGATGCGGACTTTATAGGACACTGTATAAGCAGCGCAATGGCGCAGTCAGTTTAGAAAGAAAGCTAGCATTGTGAACATTTGTTATTTGTTGTTTATGTATTTCTGTGGTTCGCATTTGACATACGAGAATTGAAAAACATTAAAAAAGGCAAAGTGATAGATTGCCGCTCAAAAAAGACAGTTATCTTTCGAGAGCAGCAAGACACTGCGCCGAAATACACACAATTTTTGTATCTACAAACAGTTCCTAGATGAGAAAACCCGATACTTCAATCAATTAACTAACATTTCATAATATCTATTATTCATCTAAAATCTAAATCATTAATTCAATTTATTACTCACTATTATATTGAAATTCAATAACAGTAAAGAATGGAAAATGACATATATTTAAAAAGAAATCGATGCTCACCCTTGTTGAACGACTTGCCGAACAGAATGTTGTCCTTGAGGGTGGCGTTTTGGATCCAGGCCTGCTGCGACACGTACGCCACGCTGCCGTAGGTGTTGACGGTGCCCGCCGTCTTGTCCATCTCGCCCAGAAAGGCGGAGATGAGGCTGGACTTGCCCGAGCCGACGGTGCCCACCACGGCCGACAGGGTGCGCTTCTTCAGGCGCACGTTGATGTTCTTCAAGATGGCGTCCTCGCCCCACGAGAATGTGCCATTTTCGATCGTCAGGGGCTCATCTGGGAACACAGAGTGCTTTCTTCAATATCAACTTGTTCGTCACAAAATTGGTTATGGGTGATTCTAGCGATTATCTCATTCATGCTAAAATACACGTTTTTGATTGGTTGAAATGATTGTGTTGATAAGCAATAACATCATGTTTTCGATTTTGTATTTCGGCTCCTGATTGGCTATTGGATACCTACATGCTGTGTTTTCGTTTCTGTATTTCGCTTTCTGATTCGTAGGCACTAAGGCAGTAGGGTAGTTTAATTTAACAACGACTTACTAGTTGCAATCTGTCATAGTATTTTCCGATTCCCTAGTAAATAAATGAATGCCACTACACTAAATTTTCGTCTGAACCATGATAAACACACACTATTAATATGTATCCACTTCATTTTCCACAAATTATGGATAATTTCACCAAGAATTAATCTAATGTAACCTAACCACACAAATTGTGACAACAATCAAAATGGATTTAGCTCAGTAGTACCTAGTGCTTAGGTAATCTTGCCTACATTATACAATGGCATAAATGTATTGTTGGTTGCATAACGATGTGTCGAACTACAATGCATAATTAAAATAACTTATTCCATAAACTGTACGTTTTAATTAACAATAAATAGGAAATCATCAAAATGGCTTTGATTTTATTCATGAAATAATCTGAACAAATACATTTGTGTTATTGATGATCATCGAAAATTCCTTCTCTTTTTCAAAACAAATCATGTTGCTTTGGGAAACCAAGCAACATGATTTGTTTCTCAAAATCGAAGGAATTTGTGTTTCGATAATCATCAATACACTTGTTGTATTACATGCGGAAATCGAACTCTTCATGTTTCCATTACATTGGAAGATCATCGACAAAGGTAGATGTAATTTTTTTTTCCTGTCAACAGTACGAGAGATATCACCTGCGTTCGTTGTCTCCCGACCCGAAATCGAATCGGTTTACATTATCACAAGCAAAAAATCAAATTTGTTTCTGATTTCGGTTTAGCTATTGAACAAATAAGGAATGGAAGAATAGCAAACATGATAAAATGTCAACTTCTTATGTACGTCAATGGAAATGAATTATACCATAAAGTTGTCTCTCAAACAACTCTTACCTTCAGAGATACTGATGAAAATCCAGAAATATTCAAATAATAAAGTGCCATCTATTCGGGAGATAGGGAAAGTATTGAAATTCTGCATAGATGTCAATCATATTGATTCTAAGAGTGTGCGCTGATGGTGTTTTTGTAAAATTTCTAGAGAAGGTGAGACATGTCAAGATCATTTCTCACATCCGTTAACTTGATTATAGTCGCAGTTTTTCATGAAATTTTTTTATAGAACAATCAAACTTTCCGTTAACACTTTATCGTCATCGAATCGCATTCATAACCTGAAAATTGTACCATATATGGCCGAAAATTTGAAAATTTTTTACCTCTGTTATCCTCAATTAACTTTATGAATTCACGGTGGTGAGAATTTCATAACGTGGTGTGATAATTTTATTCAACGGATGATGAGAGTAGACATATCAACTGATCTTAAACCCTTACTTTATTTACAATATTGATTTCAGTAAACAGGTTGATTAAACAATATGGCGAGAACGGAAACTTGCAAAAATAATAAACAACAAAACCCAGATGATGTCTCACCACCGTTATAAACAAATAATTTTTTCTGAAAATTTCGATATCAATGATATAGGGCACTCATTTGGTTCACTCTAGGTAGTTCGATATATGAATAATATTTTAAAAAATTAAAACCGTGACGAAAAAAAAGACTCAATAGTATAAATATTGGGATAATAACCCTTATATTGCTTCTTACCTTCATTGGCGTCGTGATACACGCTGTCAGGGCTGAGTTCTTCTGCGTTCATGAATTTGTTGATTCTTTTGACGGAAACCCAAGTCTATTCAAGATAAATTCGATTATAGGGTTTCATTGTGATGGAAACTTCGAAAATCTGACTGGAATGCGGACTTGGTTCGATAAAAACCAGGCGTTTTTGGCAGGCGAAGTAGGCAATAAAACCCCAGATAATGATTTATTGCCTACTTCACCTTCTGAAAACATCTGCATTATAAATTGACCGCCTTTTCAACGCGAGTATTTTCAGGAAATTAGTTTGGATTTGTATTTCGTGCAGAATTGAAAAATTTATCAATTAATTACAAATCGGCAATCCAGTCAAAGAGTATTGTTATTTCAATGATTATTCATTTAGCATGACTGGTTCTAGTAGTTGATTAAAAAATTGTGCACTATCTACTGTATATTAGTGCAATCTGATAAAAGTAAGTTTGTTTCCAAATAAACCTGATTAGATTTTTCGTTTAGCAGCTGATGAAAACATTAAAAATATTCGACATGGAATTTCAGCATGCATTCAGATCAAATAAAGAATCAATTTGAGGGATTCAAATCATATTGGGTAATACATGCCTAGGTAGAAAAAAAAAGGGTGGTAATATTTTAGTCTGCTGACGAATTATTGTTTGATATATGCGATAAATACAAGTCGAGTAATACCCAAAACAATTCGAACACACACTAACTGTCAATACATACACAAAACACAAAATAATCTTACTTGTATCAAATTCGAAATCATCATTGGCAACATGCTCAATGGAAACCGAATGATATTGAAGAGAGATATAGAGACATAGGCCTTATTCGCATCTAGTACGTTTTTCTCATCCACCAGTACGTATGTAGCGAAAGTCACCAATGAAACCTGAAGCATGCACGAGAAAAAAAATGGAAATGAGAAGTTATCGTTATTGATCGAGAAACTAGGTAAGCACCCATCATTGCTCAGATTTCCAGGGCGATTCCATGAAAACAATGTCTGAAGTCAATTTTTTCACACATGTCGTCATTAGAGAATGTTGTAGTTATGGAATTGACTAAATAATCTGTCAAATTTAGTTATTTTCATATAACATCGACGAAATGATTGCATAATTTTGGCAGTAAATTCGAGAATCGCCCTGTAGACGCCAGCTGTATAATAACTAATAAATGCTGTTCGGCGAAGTGGATAAGAGAAAAATGAAATGTTAAAGGATGTCGGCGAAAAATATTTCTTCTTCTCCTCCTCCACATCTTTTACCTCGATGATGTAGACCAGCAACAATGGCAGCAAGCCGAGAGGCATCGAGATTATTTGAAACAGAGAGATGGCCTTGAATATTTTCTCTGCCGTCAAAATGTTACTGGGATCGCTCAGCGTGTACACCATTAGCGTAGTCAAAGTAACCTAAATTTTTTAGAAGTGAAATTTATATGTTGACTATCAAATAAAACGTATTTTATCAAATTGAGGTAATAAACTAACAACCAGGTACCTAAAAACTTGAATAGTCATCAATGGACGATAGTAAAATCAACACGTCAGTGGCAATATATAAAAATAATACATTCCTACCGACTGCGCCAGGTACAAGTAATGTTCGTAAAAAGCTTACAAAAACAAATGTTGGGCTAATTTCGAATAAATGATATAGCTTCGAGACTTGTTCGACGAAAAAGCTTGTAACTTGCGGTATTTGCCGATTCAAAGGTAAAAAAAATGTTTGAAAACACAAAATAACGGAGGAAGTTCTTTCTGTACTTAGAAAAAAACGCATTTAACACTATTTCACTACCGAAATAATGATCAAAAAAATAATCCGCAAGTGAATTATGTTGGTGAGACTCACCAAGAATGGCGCGCAAGACCATATGAAAGAAGTGCCGGCATTCAAATAGGCTGCCTGTTTCAGCACCCCGATCTCCTTGTTTCTGATTTTCAGCACCTGATTCTCGAAGCTCGGTTCCCACGCATACAATTTCAGCACCTTGATGCCGTTCAGGATCTCGTTCATCAGCTTGACGCGCTCATCTTTGTTTCTCATTTGCTTGACCTGCATGCAAAACCGAAGAAGACGAATGATTCACGAATCGGGATGATGTCAATAAAAATAACATCCGACCATATACTTCAGAATTCACTTAATAATAGTAAGAATTATATCGGCAATAGGCAGAATTACCAATTTTGGAAATCTGTTCGATGGAATCGTCTTTTTCCAAAAAAATAACGTGTATCTGAAGATAATTAAGGTTTTGTTGAAAAAATTGTCATTTCAACATTCACTCCAAAACGCTGTCCCGATCATGGCAGCTGCTCGTAACGTCATTTTTATCTTTCGCAACAGTAAACAATGCAATAACTATGTTGAAGTGTAGAAGGTTTGCGGTTCTTTAGTGCGATAACAATCTTTCACTTTCTTCCACATTTTCCACATCTATATGTCTGAATTCTTCAATGTTTTTCTGTGAATATAACTTTGACGTAAGTTTTCACTTCTTCATTTCATTGTTGGAACAGTTAATTTCAATCATTTGTGAGGTTACCCATTTTGCATTAAAAATGAAGTGACGTTGACGGTTGACGTACGCTTAATGATTTAATTGCGAGCAGATTGAAGCTATGATCCTTAGTAAATCCTCGATTTTGATCTTGTGACACAAATATAGTTGAATGATCGTAAGAACCGACAACATAGTTGACAAACGCTGTTGTCGAAGTTCAAGCCAAACAAAATGCTGTATATGTGTGATAAACAAACGATAGAACCAGACCGTGTTTGAATCATTCTGGTGATTATTTTGACAAAACATCGCTTGGATGATCGCTACTGTGATAAAAACGCGGCAAAGCCGGCGAACCGACCTGCAAGGTCTTCACCCGGTTGGCGATGACGCCATTGACCGGTATGAGGATGATCATGACAGCGAGTCCGGCGAGCACCGAGGGCCCCAGCTCGCGCCACAAGAAGTACAGCGAGAGGCAGATCTGCAGAGGCGCCGACCAGATCATGTTGAGGTAGCCGGTGAGGTCCATGAACTTCTGCGCATCGACCGCCATCAGATTGACGATCTCACCTATGTAATGTACAGATCCGAGAACGTGTCATGCTTGTATATCTAACCGAGGTGGATATTGGATGGTGAAACAGCTTCTTATTAACAAGCACTAGAAAAAACTGTAGACTTTTTCCTGCTTGACTTGAAACATTAGTGATATTAATAGAAATTACCAGAGATGGCGACATACCTTGTGTCGGTAAAACAGAAACTGTGCATCTGTCATCTCTTCATCAGTGTCATCTGTTTTAGTTGAAAAAAGACTGAGAAGAGTCAAAATATCAATAATTATTATTCCAGATTTACTGAAAATATAGTGTTTTAATGTCATTTCAACTCATGTCTGTCAGATGCGAACCACAGAAATACATGAGCAACAGAAATCTTCCTTGATAATCGAACTTACTGCCATCTTCATTCAGTTGTGGAAATATTACTACCTTTCTCAAATGGTCTTAAAGTTTTTCATAGAAACAATTGAAGAGCTGTTTCACCATCCTATGCCCACCTTGTATCTAACGTATTATGCTTTCGTAACTGACGTAAATTATGGTATTGTGAGTGACTAAAGATGAATTCTTGAAACATCAATCAAGAAAATTTAGTTATCTGTCAAAACTGTCACTGTATAAGAATTGTTTTGTCATAAGTAAATGAAAATAGGACATATAATAATCATATGTTAATATAACCATTCCTGAAATGAATGTTGGCCATCTTTCTGAGTTTCAAATGCTTAGTTTCTTTTTGGCATGAATGCCCCCATTGCCTTACATGAATTCAAAATATTGATATCAATTTTCAAGGTTTTGCTACGTTAATGTTGTTAATAATTTTCAATAAAGATTTCAAATAATAATGTCCTTATCTTCATTGATACGATGAACACTTTCAACAATACATATTACCATAAATGAAACATTTATCTAATGATTACTATATATGTAACAAGGATCCCAAAGCTGAAGCCGAAAAATAAAACAAATGACAGTCTGCGGGACTAATCGCGGATATGCGCAACAAGTTTGAATTGACAAGTTCAGCCATCGTTGTCTTTGTCATCAAGATTGCAACTTGAAATGATGAAAATGTTATGATTGGGACGTAAAAGAAGAAAAGAACACTAATATCACATTTATAATGTGGAATTATTCAACAATTATTGTAAGATCATGATGCTCACAAAATACTGGAAATAATCGGAATAACGAAATTACTTAAAGAAAAACAAACCAATTAGATATAGGTTATATAAGTCTTTTTCTTTTTTGGTCCCAATTATATTTTCATTATTTTAAGTTGCAATCTTGATGACAAACAAAGACAACACTAGGGCAGACATATTTTTTCTCTCTCAACGATGACTGAACTTGTCAATTAAGAATAGACATTCGTTTGCATCATGGAGGTGATTACCTTTCTAGTGAGCAACAAACGTATGATAATCATTAAAAATCAATCAAATGTGTCACATAACCTCCAATTCGATGTTTTTATTTTATCATGACATATATTTTTCAAAAATATTCATTCATTGATGGATTGTTGGACGATATTGGATAATAGTTGATGATAGATAAAGAGATGGTTGTGATATTCAAAGTGATACTTGCGATTTGCATAGAAACTTGTGAGGATGAAGTCATCGGAACAGGATTCGTGGGCTAATTCTTGATCAATTGTTATCACTCACTAATTACTACTGTAAACACTCGGAAAGTACAATAATAATTACATTAAAGCTGTCACTTGGGTTAACAACCTAACCTAACCTATGAAATTCTAAAAACGTCAGTGGATTTCAACTCGTCAAAACCCGCGCATGCTCACAATTCATCATTAGCAAGCCAGACAGTCTTTTGTTTCTCCAAAACTGTCTCAACTTTAGCTTGAAGAGAAGAACAGATGTTATCCATATAGTTGTCATTATATCATGTATATGAAATGAAATAATGTAACTTTTGACATCCTACCTACGGTGCTCTCCTTGCGCGCCACATTCGATATGCGCAGCGCTTTGCGATAGATGGCGCTGACAAGTACGGTGCGCACGCGCATGCCGATGACGAACATGCGGTGAAAGTACTGGGCGAGGAAGAGCGTCTGCACGATGGCCGTGAGGAAGAGCAGGCCGGCGTAGAAGTAGCCCTTCCAGGTCTCCTTGTTGGTGGAGTCGTCGCGCGCGTATGATATCATGAAGCTGGAAGTGTTCGGGATATTTGTTCATTCCGGCGGTCAATTTTTGCCACATTGAATTCTAACGATAAGCCTTTCAAATACACTTCCCCGAGAAATTAAGGCACCATCAAAAGTTTGCAATAATTTTTTGTTAGGTAATTCTTCCCACAATCTTGTGGTACACTAACTTAAAAACTAGTAAAATATTATTTTTGCTATAAGACTTGCTCATCAAAAGCAACCCGGACATACGATACTTGGTTAGGAAAATGAAATTCGTTTGAATCAAACAATAGCCAACTATAATTTTCATTTGAAAAAATACAACTTTGGCGATAACTCGAAATTTAACCTTTTTTTCGATTCTTCTCGACGCCACTGGATTATACAGAAAAAGTGCCTTGGTAATTTAAAAAGTTATTATCTAGTAACTTTCATCAGGCAGATATGGATCACATAAAAAATTTAATGCTGGACTAATCTTGATTTTTGCCGGTAAACTATGATTCAAATATTTCACATCAAGACAACCGATTGATTGATTTTTTTCAAACACTGTTGGACCTTATAGTAAATGGAATTGGATTCCTCAAATCATTTCTTCCTGTATGACCTCCAAACCAAATGATAATTGACAAGTTCAGCCAGCGTTGAGAGAGAGAGAAAATATGTCTGCCCTAGTGTTGTCTTTGTTATCAAGATTGCAACTTGAAATGATGAAAATGTTATGATTGTGACGTAAAAAAAGATAAGATCACAATTATAATGTGTTCAAATTATTCAACTATTATTGTAAGCTTACAATGCTCACAAAATATTCAAAATAATCGGGATAACGAAAATACCACAAGAAAAACAAACCAATTATAAACAGGTTATTATTTTAAGTTGCAATCTTAATAACAAACACTAAGGCAGACATATTTTCTCTCTCTCAATGCTGGCTGAACTTGTCAATTGAATTAATTATCTTTGTTCGCCTCAACTTAGGAGTGAGTCATCTTCTGTAGTTCATGAAAAATAGTCACTCACCCCAAAATTTGAGGGCTGACGAACGTCAGCAGATCCTGCACCAGCTTAAGGCAAGCGCCGAAAAAGTACATGGCGCCAAAGCTCTTCAGCAGCGCCGGCAGCACCGAGGCCTGTTTTTTCTTGTGTTCGCCGCCAACGAAATCGACGCGCGTCGAATCAGATTTGAATTTGGCGGACGTGCGGCTGTTTTCAAGGAAAAATGCTGTTATCGAACTGATCATAATCGGCCCGGTGGTATGGCCACCAAGTTAGCCAGATCTGACTTTTTTATTGAGTTGAATAAAGGATTTGGCGCTTAGGCAACAATCAAAAGATATTCGAAATTTTTCAAGATATTGGGACAACTTTATCAACACTTCTTGGATGCATTCGGATAAAAAAATAATCGGTGCTGAGAAAACTGAATAAACAAAATAATACCTTTCACATTTTCTCAATGTGTCTCTCCAATGTTTTTCGAAAATTGGAACCAATTCCTTAGAACTGTCCTCGGGATTCATTTCCCATAAATCTTTTGTTTCCAAAGGTTTTCGAAAACCTTTCCAAGCCAGGGCATCAAACCAAGCAAAAACCAAACGTGACAAGAAACTGGTACCTTGTTCTGGGCATGGATTCTACAAAAAATATTGAAAACCGAATTTTTTTCATTTCTTTTTCTTAATCTTGTGCAAAATTATAAAAATTATTAATTAAAAACAGAGATTCTTCAGTAAACACTATGGATGGGCAATAATGATTTGGAAATATTGATTATCGATAATCAGAATCGATAATTTTATGACTGTATTACTACTGTTATTGATAAATCCATATTCTTATCAATCCCTTGAGACAAAAAATTTGAACAATTGATTTTATTATATACATAAAAATTGAAAAACTATTGATACAGGATTCAGAAAACCAGGAGTGGGTAATAAAGATTTGAAAATATTGATTATCAATAACCAGAATTCATCGATAATATCGGTTAATTGATAATTATTGATAATTACCAATTAATCAATAATTACCAATTATCAAATTGATCAATATCATTGATAAATTCGCCCACCCCTAGTAAACACATTAGATTACACAAAGCATAATGAAAAATCAAGTAATAAACTGTTCATAAACCACTATAAATTTAAATAATAGGTAAATACAATACCTCCACTTTGGGATATTTGGTCTCTCTTGGTGGTTTATCAGGAAAACAGTTGAGCAAAAATATAGCAACCACAAGGGGAAAATAAATTAAGTAACTGGCATGGAAATAAAATGAATTTGTAGGAGACTCATCTTGATTGGTATTGCGAATTTCTGTACGGAATTGAGGGATACCACAAAGTGCTAGGAAAAACCAAAAAAGAAACAACAATCCAGAAGATTGTATCCCATGTTTTCTATCATAAAAGAGTAGTATTCCTGCAAGTACCTGCAAAATAAAATACATCAATGAGTGAGCATTTGCTAGTTGGATTTTCAAATACTCACAAAACTGACAAGTTTCACTAGTGGAGAATAAAGATCCACAGCAAATACAACACCATTGTTCTCTCCTGCTGTTTTGTATGATGTCACTATATCACTGAAACACAAAACTATAAGGGTGCCAGTGATACCTATTTTCAATAAATTCAGCCAATTCCAAGGAATATCCCTCTTTTTACTATTGATTATGTAAAGTATTTCTAATCCACAAAAAACCCATAGGAACAAACAGGGAACCCATACTAATACTGTTTTTTCAAAACACTTGGTTAATTCTGGATCATCAGTGTCCCACGTGAGTGTTCGATTCTAAAAAAAAATAGGAAATAAGTGACAAAATTGCACTTAACAAAACAAAAAATAATACACACAATAATTAGGATATTTGTTTCCTTACCCAGAATGTAGATCCACAATATCTGTCCATAGCAGAGAGAATTGTTACATTACTACTATTCTCAATCTCAGATGTACCATTGCTTGATGAGTTTGCCATGTCTAGGTCCAAGGACTCCAAAATTCAAGCTCAATCTGTGATGAAAAATAATAATCATCAACCAACGTCCAAACCTGAATCGATGTTATGTGTAAACATGCGCCCTCCTTTTCGCAATATTCCGTCTAAACGAAGAAATCAATCAATGCATCATCATAATTTCCTGATTTCTTTCAGAGCATGACAAAAAAGCAAAAATGTATAAATAACCTCAAACTCAAAATTCATGATCAAAAAACTCCACAGAACAAAAACTCAACCCAAAATCTGTGCTGTCGCTGTCAAATAAAGGACTAGACATGAGAGTCACGGAACCACAAATTCCAAGTTGAAGTAACCATAACAGAACGTCATAAATTTGACTCATGAGTCAGTGACAACACTGACAACCAATGACATTGACATGTTTGTATTTTGTTAATTTTGTTGATTCTTCGCAAGGATTTCGTGTTTCGAGCATATCAAATATTTTCAAAGAATCAAAACGAATAAAACGATGTCCAATAATAAAACCTCGAAAGCAATTTTCCTGGATGTGGATTCCAGCATCGTGGAAAAAAATCTCCTTTTCAGGGTACTAGCTAATTTGTAGAAATTGTATTTTGAAAATTGTCAGGTGAACATTTTTATTTCAGGATCCTAACGAAGACGAAATCAGTAAGATTTTTGGAGCACAAGAATTTCCTTCCAAACTCGTTAAACCGACCCCAGGTAAGCAATTGTCAGTGATTAATGCAACTGTGATATTTTTGCTTTTATGGGACAAATCTGTCTTTAAATAATGTCTGAATTTAGCAAACATTTTCCATAATAATGTGTCAAAACAAATTTTATTATCATCCTCATTTATAAATACTACACAACGAATAAAAATTTCCCTGTGGAAAAAAGCAGGGACTGATTATTCTGAGGATTATTCAATACAGTTGCTTTAAAAAACATTATTGACTAGTTCACCTATCACAAACTTATTCAGTATGGAATAATTTTTGAATCAGAACAACTATTACAAGTGATACTTGAAGTGTATTGCGAATTATATGGAATGTGACATGTAAAAATTGCATTAAGGAATGCAAACCTTCTCAAATAAGAGGTACAAAGTCAAAATTGTGTAGAAATTCTGCTATAAACTGTACTGACAACACTTTTCAATGTTTAATTCTAATGATCCTGCAATATTCATAAATGCATTCAAATTACAGGATATGTAGGTATGTGCTGTGAGATTTGTTTCCTAACTTGTAGGTTCAGTAGAATGCAACTTTGTAGACTTGTTATTTGAAGTATTATATATCCCAGTATTGAATTATAAGTAGCAATAATAATGTTATCAATACATATCAATTTCTCAGAATGTTATTCTAGTAATCAAAATGAAATTGGATACTAGTTGAGTTTTGCTGACAAATTAAATGAATCATTCACACATTAAATATTTGTTCTATACCTGACCAAATCATCAAGGACAACTTTAAACACCCACTAAGGCTGTTCTAAGAACAGTTGGAGACTAATGAATCTGAATATTTTTGTAATGGTGTGCTTTTGCATTTCTCACTGCTAAAATACAGGATTAGTATATCAAGGTGAAACTGTTTTTGATGGGTATTTCAATAAAGCTGCAGAATAAAACAAGAATTGTAAACAATATTGAAAATTATCTGGTTATGCAGGCATGATTATAAAAAATAACCATTGACAAGAAAAACCTGTTTAGCATTTGTATATCCGTGAGATGTATTTTGACATTCCAATGGTGAAGATGTTTCCTCTTATTACCTAACAATATTTATTTTTGTCCACATCATAATTCAAACATTCACAAATACATATCTGACCTTAACTTTCAATAGGTACATCTACAAAGGTAATCAAGTATTCCGGCAAAGTATCCATCGCTTTTGGCGATTATTGCCGTTATGTATACAGGATGGACATCTAAAATTCTAAACATTTCGTTTGCTCCAGGTTTATCCCTATTGTTTTTCTATACAGTGTATATCTCAATTCATTCAGTGATTTAATTTTTTTAATACGAAGAAAGAACATAAAAAAGTCTTCATTTGAAATCCAAAATTTTCATTTTTCGCAAGTACAAATTTTTTCGCAACTTTTCAGATGACCTTTCGATTATTTACTCAATTGGAATACATGACAACCAACATTATTACACAAGATAATTCAAAATCGAAAAAATAAATGTTCGTAAAAACAATGTGATAATAATGATGATCACCATGACTTACAAGAGATTATGACTATTTTTATAGATACATGCTTACCATGATACATCTGTTGTTATTTACGAGGCCAGATCAATTTAAATCTATAATAGAGTGGAATTCCGTATTGAACAATAGTGAATAGTAGATATGTTATTATACAAACCAAATACTTTTTAATCATCGAATTGATATTTACATTATATCAGTTGTTTTAATTTCACAGAGTTGGAAGGGTGATACATGATAAATGACATAGTGATTAGTGAACACTGTAGTACCTACTAATTGAATCCGAAATAAAACAACAAAGTGTTTTATTCTTCTGATATCTCACAGCAATTGAAAAGGATTTGTTCCGTTACCAATGGGACAATGAACCATGGATTACATAATTGTACATGCTGTAAATACATTGCTTGGTCATTTCTCAATTATAAAAAAACTAATTATACAATATTGTCGTGGATATTTGTTACTGATGAATAGATATAATTATTACTAAATCTATATATGGAGGTCAAGATAGGATATTATTACCTTTACTATTTTACTTGTATGCATTTTAAAAATAATCTTGGTATCGGTATTTTCCGGAATAATAATTAATGCATAAAAATAAGGGGAAAAACTGTCTCAAAGAATACGTACAAATACCCCACTTATCATCCATGTGATGGTATTTTTCATACGTCAACTATCATGCGGGAAACAATTGATTAGCCTCTTTTTACATTCTTGAATTATTATAACACAACTGACCACACGAAGAAAAAAAGGTGCAGTAGATATTTTTCAGTCTTTTGAATCCCCAACCTATTAATTATTTGATTCAAGTGAACAAATGAATGTGACGAAAAAGTTAAAGAATATCTATCTCAAATTTGATTAGCATCAACTGTATGAATAAAAAGGGGAACTACAATTAAAAATCCAAAGGTGTTTCACAATATTTCATTCAATTATGTGGGATGAGTTCCTACACTTAAGGCGCGAAAATATTTTTTAGTCTTCAAAAGCATCCACAGAGCCTTGATTTACAAACGATTTGCGCTAGTGAACTAGATAAAAAGGTCACAACTTTCTCTGATCGAGGCAAATCTCACCTGAAGTTTGCACACGAATGCTCAAATTTCGCCCACCAAACACGATATTTGGCCACCGATTCACATCACAACTTCCAACCTCGAAATCGGAATTTATCCGACAGATAGCGGAACAGAGCGCTGATTGCACTCCTCACAGCACCAGACTGATAACTGGCGTGGATTAATCGTTAAAGGTATCTGAGAAGAGGTTCACGGTGCGTGAACGTTTTAGCAACAATGAGGCGCCCGGAGCAAACAAAAAAAACTCCGGGATACTCGAACCCAGTAGATGAGATTGTACTTTATTCTGTAATTTTTCTGTTAGAATTTTTTCAAAATTGTTGGGTGTACTTTCGTATTTTGTTTCGTAAATGTAAAAGTTTTGTTATTCAAAACACCAAAATTCGCCATTCTTTTAACAAAAAAAATTCTTAGCGGTAAAAAGTAATAAATTTATTACAAGAATTCTCAATCCTTACATAAGTAAAATAAACACGAGACTTTTTTTCAAACAATATTTTTGATGACAAATTTGATGAAAACAATTCACTACTTATAAGCGTATGCGCTGATGTTTAAGTTAAAAGAAGGACGAATTTTTTTTAGAGCAGATATTTCGGTAAAAAAAATCTTTGAATACGAGTTCAGGAATTTTGAGAAATAACAATTCTTTTCAAAAATAACAAACGAAGATTTCAGAAATGTATGTTGGTATTTTTTCTGAATGTTTTCAATCGAACTATATCTTCTGGAATAGACATTTACGAGTACCGAAAAAAAATTAAGATTTCAAATCACTTCGACAATGATATCTCAAACAAAGACACCTCTGTCAATTGTTGTTTTCATTAAATAAGGATGAATTGAAATGTTCGATGACGTTTTCTTTTGGTTACTATATCCGGTAAGATGCTGAGGAAAGATCCAACATGATTTTTCTCAGGGGTGTTGAAAGTTATGGAAATCTGCTACCACTGGGATGGAAATAAAATCTTTATTATAAAATAACAAGATTATTTGACACCGGAACTGGTGGAATTGTCACCGAAATTAATATGAAAAGATGAAAAATATTTTTTTGATTCTAGAATCTACTAGTTGTTTGACGAAAACACTATAAACAAGCTGAATAATATGGTAGGTAGCGGTTGAAATTTATGATTTATACAAATATTGAAACACATAAATAAATACTTGTATATCCAAGCAAGCAGACGCTTAACAAAGGACATAATAATTGTATCTTATCCTTATCAACTATAGTGTTCTCTAAAATAATGCAATGTTATTTTGAAGACAGACAGTTCAAGGTTTGTGGCGTAAGAAAAGATTATATTCTGCATTACTGAAAAATACATACATAACTGTCAACACGTTACTCAACGAAATTAATTTGACAGATATTACCATAGATCCAAGGTGGATATAGGATGGTGAAACAGCTCTTCAATTGCTTCTGCGAAAAACTTGTAGACCATTTGAGAAGGTACTAATATTTCCACGACTTGAAAGAAGATGGCGGTGAGATCGATTATCGAAGAAGATTTCTGTTGCTTACGTATTTCTGTGGTTCACATCTGATAGACGTAACTTGAAACGACATTAAAACAATATTTTTTCGATAAATCTGGAATGAATATTGATATTTTGACTCTTCTCAATCATTTATCGTCTAGAATAGATGAAACTGATAAAAGGATTACAGATGCAGAGTTTCTGTTTTACCGACACAAGGTATGTCGCCATCTCTGATAACTTCAGGAAATATTACTACGGTATGAAATCAAGTAGGCAAAGGTCTACAGTTTATTCTAGTGCTTGTTATTAGGAAGCTGTTTCACCATCCTATATCCACCTTGCTAACATCATAAGAAAACTTCGCACATCTATGAGTCATGTCAAATATATCATTTGATAGATAGTTCGATTCTAATTCATGGTATATTGTACAGGTTAGACCAAATTTGGTGACATTTGTGTACATTTCCAATATAATCAAAATATGTCGTCTCATCAGAGACAATCAGTTTTCTTATGACCTTTGGTTTATTTCCTCTAGAAACTCAGATAAAATCTCATATTCAAGAATACTGATAATGAAATGTAGATATGACGAATATTCTCAAAGCCCACACTCACTTGAACAGTTATTTAATCATCAGTCCTTGAAAAGGAAGTGATTATGATTCTTCTAATAAAAAAATAATATTACGCATATGAATACATTATAATAATTGCTTCTTATGATACTCACAAATAATGATTTATTGAAATACATGTTCAAATTGAAATAACCATAACATAAAAGCGAATATAAGATTAACAGTAACTTTACTCTACATCATAATAGTTAACTTTTTCCCTATAAAATTCTTATAGAAATTTCGCAAAATTGATTCGAATTGGAAAATTATAAATATTACATTGATATTCCTACTCTACAACACTATTGATTTATGCATTCTGTGATATCATGATATTATAAAAAAATTCAAATATTTCAACATCATTGCGATATTTCTTTTCAGTGGCCTTTTTATTCGCATTAATTTTGCGAAATTCGTATAAGCATGAATAATTATAAGAATATAGCAATGTTACCACATTTTACATGTTATATTCACACTCTTTTTTGATGAACAAAAAGTTTGTTGCAAGTTTCCGATAATTTCATTCATAGTGCAGGCATTTTCTGAAGGCGAAGTAGACAACAAATCATCCGACACACGAATCTGAGCCCTTCCCCAAAACGTTCTAAAGCCTACTTCGCCTACCGAAAACGCCTAGACCTCATTCTATATTCCGGCAGGCCTTTGCGTGAAAACCAAAGAGGCGTCCAGCGGCAGCAAGCTCTTCGTCAACATATGCCAAACGGACGCGATACCAGCACCCAAAGACATTTCGGTGCAAGAGCTGAACGAATGCCTGGCTTCAGAGGACCCCGGCGACTACAGGGTGCCAATGAGCATCGGGGAAATCAGAACGGAACCCGACAAAAAGGGCCAGGAAGCGAGGGTGTGCGACATCGCCATACACCCGGACTTCTTCAGGAAGCTGGAGGCCTACCCCGAGTTCAAGAGCTTTTTTTTCGCGATCGTCTTTCAGGGCATCGAGGACAAGTATGGGATTGTGTGTGAAGAGGAGAAGACCATATTGAGGAATAAAAAGGCATTTGGAACGCTGCAGACGCACAGGTAAAGGCGAGTAACAACACAAATTTACAAAAAAAAGTGTAACAAATGTCGAATGGATTTATATTGTTACGATATTTCTCCTTGGGTTCGTGAATTTAAAACACTCAGTATACAAAACTGAACGGAACGATATTCGCTTTACTAACCTCAATGTTCATCTTTCTAAACTGAACTCTTTCCAAACTAAAACTGACTGTCTGCGACACCGCGCTCCTTTTATACAGGATCACTCACGATCGATGGTACCTTAGACGTTTACGGAGAACGGGACGTAGGATTATTCTGAAAATTTATTGGTTTATTGGGTAATCAGTTTTGTTCTATCGATCTAAACTATTTTCAGCGTTGCGGCGTTGCCGCTTCTATCAAAAAGAAGCAACAACTTTGTTATTTCAAATGGAACACCCTGTATTTTATTTTATTTTTAGATTCTTCCTGAAGAGCTGATTTCGTCGATCTATAATACTTGGGGTATAGTGCGAAATATTAAAGAGATATAGGGTGTGAAAAATCGAGATTTTTCAACTTTAGGAATTTTTTGTGTCGAAACTATTCATTCTTGCTCAAAACGGCTTACATGTCCCTATCTCAACTTTCCATTTACTATCGATTGATATTTAATTGAAACAAATACGGGTGGTTCAAAATTTTGAGTTTTGCATCACCCTCTATTTGTTTCTATTAAATGTCAGTAGATAGTAAATGAAAAGTTAAGGTAGGGACATGTAAGCCGTTTTGAGCAGAAATGATTAGTTTCGACACAAAAAATTTCTAAATTTGAAATTTTTTTCACACCCTATATCTCTGTAATCTTTCTCGCTTTACCCCAAGTATGATAGATCGACAAAATCAGCTCTTCAGAAAGAATCTAAAAATGAAATAAAATACAGGGTGTTCCATTTGAAATAACAAAGTTGTTGCTACTTTTTGATAGAAGCGACAACGCCGAAAGTATTTTAGATTGAAACGTAAACGTCTAAGGTACCATCGACCGTGAGTGAACCTGTATAAGTCCGAAATCTCCTTTCTAGTAAAAACACCCTTTACCCAGAGATAACAGGAATTACTTAGAAATACTGCGATGAATCATCCGCTAATTGGTTTGTCGGCGAGCGAGGCCATAAATCACGACCATCAGTCGTGCCGCCGAGATAATGACTTCCGGTCTCGTGGAAGCACAGCTCGTAATACAATATTCATAATCTCTGATCACAAAAACCCCCACAAGTGCGTCCGCCATCTTGGGGCCGCCATTTTGTCTTTCCTCTGTAAAATGGTTTCACGAATTTTGACCTAATACTCATAAACCGCGATATAAGAATTGACAGATCTAACTATCCCTTTCTGAGTCAACTTTTTATAGGATTCAACAGAGGGAAATCAGTAAGAAAATGGCGGAGGGCAGTCAGCCATCTTTGATTGGCGACACCGAGGGTACAAGCGGTAACAAAAGAGTTGTGATAGAAACTTTATCTAGCACTGAAAACGAACCGAGGAAACCGACATACCGGCTGTACAAAAAAAGTGGGCAGAACTGCTTGTATGGGGAATTCATATTACCTGATGTGGTTAGTCTTGAATATTCGTCGCTTCGATTTTTGTCAAATTATATTTCATGAGGGTGTTGGAATTTGTTTCAGTTATCTTCTGAAGAACTGACGCTGGATATAGGCGAAGATAGATTGGTACTTGAATCGAAATCAAAGGGTTACCTGGTTGATATTTTCGTTCCTTACATTGTTAAACAGAAGGGTTGTGCTTCTTCATTCAACAATTCCAAGAAAGTAAGTTCAGGTTTTTCGTAATAAAACGCATATGTAGTTATTTTTTTTAATTTTCTAGATATTAACAGTAACAATGCCTCTCGTCGGGGGCTGATAAAATAAACGTAAGTTTGCTTCTTTTTATTATCAGTAATTATTAAACTATCGTGTTATGCTGAATCAAAATTAAACTACTTTTCTATTATCTTCGTTGTTTCAATAATTATAAGATTTGTCCTCTTATGTGGAAGAAATAAAAAATGAGCAAAAATAATTTCAGGTCAACGCATCACAATGTTTGCTGCTTAGACCAATACAGCATTAATTCAGCAATTTAACTAGTTCTAAGTTTTATTTGAGACAGTAAGCATAATTGTGAATATAGTGACTGATATGTATTTCGCATCTCCATCCTTTGAGTATCATAAGACATCGATTTTTCATTTCATGAGTTTGCTTTTTCACAAACAAAAATATGTTGAATACACAGATATTCCAATATATATTCAGGTGCAAGGAAGTTAGTAAAGGTACTGGCAGAAATATCACTTCATAGTAGCATTGCCACTTTTCGGAAACATAGTCACTATTCAGGTTTGAAGAAACCTTAGCTGAAACTTCTAAGATTCCTGAAGATTTCTATTCAAGCCTGAAACGGGTATTTTCCTGTATTGCTAGCGAACAGAAGGATCCTACAGATTTTGCTCTATAGCTTTCAAATATTGGAACTTTTTAAAAAATATAGCTTTTTCCTACAATGGAGGTAATATTAGATGAAAAAATTATGTTTTGAAGAAATCTCACTGTCAAAAGTATAAGCATATACTAATACAAATAATAACCATAAAACCGAATTGCCAGGTAGTGAAAGTCAATCGAGATAACGTACTACTGTCATACTGTCATTGCGATGACAAATGACATTTTTACCATACTGCCTCTTAAGACAGCTTTAGGACACTTTTTCGTTTACAAATATTATTAAATTGTCCGATATGTCTTTATGAAGACTATTTGTACGACTATAGAAATGCGATATTTGGTGAGATTGATTGAGTTTTTAATCACTAGAAAAGTGAGGATAGTTTTACATTCGTAATAGGTAGAAAAATGCGTTATTTAGATAATTTTGTCTACTGGTGCGTTATAAGTCGTTCGGAAGAATGTGAAATGGTTCAAAAAAGCTCATTTATAGTTACATATATCAATAAAAATCTGATCTGAAGTAAACAAAGAAACGAATAGGAAGCCTATTTTTTCCATAACACAGAAGCACAGGTGATTTTATTACAGACTGGTAATTTTGCACTCACCATGCGATCTATTTTTATCATTTGAAATTTTTGTTGGTACCTATGTATTTTGACCTCGAGAACCTGAATTCGATGATGAAACCATGAACAAACCACTAATTTTCGAAGTTTGAAATTTTTTGTCTCGCAAGTATCGTTTCTTCTCAGACCACTGTTATCTGAAAAAGTTGTAGTTCGTTTACGGTTTCATAATAAAATTCGAATTCCTGAAGCCAAACAAAAGTTTTAACCTAAAAATAGATCGCAAGAACGGAAAGTTGAATGACATGTGTCAAACGATACAGTCTCGCGGATTTAGCATCGTGTTCTGTGCTCACAACCTTCACCCACGCGCGTCTAGTGATTTCAATCAGAACAAAATTTTTTACGTTTCACCTTCTGATTGGTGAAGCAGAATCTGAAAAAAAAAATTGACGAAAATATTTTCAACTTTCTGCGTTCCGAATTGTGAAACTCGAAGGTTGAAGTTTATGGTTATGTGGTGGTCGGGTGGTGTTTTATTGACATGTTTGTCATCGAGATTATTTGCTTTCATTAGTGATTTCATCTACTGAATGAAAAACACCCGTTCTTTCAATATTACGAAGGATTTTTCTTCTGAACTAGGTAGAAAAGAAGCGAATTTCGTCACCTCCAGTTTGCATGAAAATTATTGAGTTATGGAAAGTCAGGAAACATGAATGCAAAATCTGATTTTTTTTCTGAAAGTATACAATCTAAATTGACTAATCAAAACGGTGTTTGTTGTAAAAGCGCCGCTTTTGCGTCCGATTGATTCCATATTCTCCTTCAACCATCAGAAGGCCAAACGACAAAATCAAAACGCAAAAAGTTTGGCAGTGCATCCAGCCCCCCCCCCTCATATCTCGGTGAAAAAAGTCGGCCGCTCGATCCTCAACAACCTAAACAACAGCGGCAGCGAGTACAGCGAATTGAACCCGATCATGGCGCAGTAGGCGTACTTGCAGCCGAGATCCACCACCGTCCTGTGCGCTGTGCCTGTCCGCCCGAGGAGCGCACCGAGGGCGGCTCGGGCGGCTCGCTTGCAGAGCGCACGCGTCAGCAGGACGCCCGCGAAGCCGAGCGCGGTGCGCAGCATGAGAAAGCCCAGCATGGCGCCGGTGGGCCACATGATGGGGTGGGGGGTGGGCAGCTCGTAGGGGCGGGCCGGGCCGGTGCGGAGGTTCAGCCAGGCGCCGCAGTGGATGCCCACGCACACCGAGACTATCATGGTGGTGTCGCCCCTGGAAAGGTGTCGGAGCTCTCAAGCTAATTGACTGGTGTTTTCCAACCTTTTCGTGATGCCAACATGACTGTCAAGCCTTTCGTGTTTATCGTTCTTAAAGCGTGGATTTGTGCGTTTTTTTCTCGACTAATTCACTATTTGTGTATTGATTATATTGCTCAACACTTAAAAAATTGTTTTATTTGTGATTTAAAACAGGTTCCTGGGATTGAAGTGTCAATAGTGTCATTTCATTGGTAAGTGCCATAGTCTTACATTCGGGAATGGAATAATACATGGCTATTCAATCTATTTGAGATTATGACTATATTCAGTCAATTGAAATTTCATTTCAGATTCCCTTTCTGTAGAATAGAGAACAAATTAACAAGAATGAATATAACATGTTTCAAAGAATCAATTTGTGTTTCATTTCTGTGGTTTATCCCTCTGAATTTTTGCCTCTATAAATTTCATTTCACACGCCTATTAAGAAAAAGGTTCAACATTACCGCCCGCTCTCCTTTCTCCCAGGGCCCCTGTTATTGAATTCTAGGGAGTAGAAAAAAGGACAACTATCTCACTTCTTGACAGATGAATGATATATTTCCTCTTCACTTTTCTATCAGTTTTTCTACTCCCTAGAACTCAAGAAAAGGGGCCCTGATATCAAGAGAGATGGTTAGACTTGGTTAGCCCTTGCTTTCAAGCAATGTTGCATTAGAGATAGGAATAGCCACTCTATTTTTTCGAAAATGTACCGCTGATAGAATCAACCTTGAATAAATTCATGCAAATGTACAGATTATGAGAATAATTAAATTTTCACCTGTCAATGTTTTCTTGTTGAATATGTCACTTGTCAAGTTGACCTAATAGGAAGATATGAAGCATTCCTTACACTTTCTAATGATAAGTATTTTTTTCAAATATGATATTGGCTCAAGAACTGATGGTGTAGTTTATAGAGCTGATGAAATGAACAAATAATCAATCAGATCACAATGTGAAATGTGGAGAAACATAATCAACATTGTTTTTGAACAATGAGAACTGATTTCCATATTCCAAATAATCAATGTTATTCTTGTTTCACATGCAATTTTTAGGCTTTTCAAGTACTTTTTCACATTCTATTACCTACCTCATTTCCTTTTTCATAATTTTCAACAAGTTCTTTGAAGCAATCTCTGTAAATGAGAATCATAATGTATATCACCTACCTTGTTGGTGTCCATTTACCACTATTGGGGTAGTAGACAATCATTAGAATAGATGTAACCAAGAGCAGTAAAGGGGCTGTAGGACTTGTGAGCAAATATTCATCCACATAGTCTATCACAGGCACCATAAAGGCCATAATCAGAATTGCCAATCCCAATCCTGCAATGATATCCTGAAAAAACTTTCCATAGATTTGTGTTCCCTTATGGATATTGTTTTGAATTGTTCTTGGTACATACCAAAACAGAATGCATGCCTAGATACAATCTACTGGTACAAATCAGAGAGCACCAAAGAATGGCAATGCACAAACCCAAAGAAAAGCTATACTGATATCTGTTTACTGTAAATATTAGAATGGAAAAGGGTATTGAAACCCCAACCATGGCATGTGTAGAAGGCATGCCATACTCCAGGGACCACTTATCTTGCAACTGCACCACAGGAGGTCCAGGTCTTGGCCATTGAACTATGTCTTTCACCCCCTGACCTACAAAATGCTATGCAGGTGAACTAGCCTGATCAAACCCTCAACATACCTATATACATGACAATGGCCCAAGTCAACACAAATCTCCTTCCCACGGCTCCGTCGATGTTCCAAAACCAAAAGGGGATGAAAGACGAGTAGAACGTTTCATCCCCTAGTGCCGTGCCAAACAGGAACAGATAGTACCAAAATTTGTTTTTGATCGTGTACCCTTTTTTACCGTTAGAGTTGTCTGTTCTCTGCACTCCAAAATACTCTTGAACCTTTGCCACCAATGCTGGTTCTTTCAAATATTCCATTTCGATTTTTGAGCAACGACGAGTGACGAATGTTTTGCTCCTACAACATGGCATATATTCGGATGATTTTTGCGGTGAATAAAGATAACATTATTTCGATATCAATCTGTCGGGCTAGTTCAAACAGTTGTATTTCGCTGTACTCGGTACTAGCTGTGAAACGTGAAACTAAAAGAGGATGATGCTGTCAAAAACTAGACGTCAAAAGTGTCAAATTTTGACCAATGGTGCCTTTTGAAGTCGACAACGTCATAGAACAGACAGGTACCTTTGTTCTATGACGTCGTTTCATCCTCGCACTTCATTTCAGTAGCGTATCTACAACTTTAATTTGGGGTGAAATTTAGAAAATCTCTTCACATGACATCTGATTTCAATCTAATCCACTACATATAAAAAATCTGGATTGATCATGGGCGCAGTCATAAAAAAAATCAAGGGAGCACAAAAGAACAAAATACTGAAAACGAAAAGAAATTATTACACTCAAGTAAAATTTTCACGGCAGGGTCTCTGCCTCTGCCCCTCTCTACTCGACACACATTAATTAATAAAAAAATATTTCAATTACTTTATTTACAGAAAATATTTGTATACATTACACTGATATACATTTATTATAATCTATTTATTTTGGCAAAATCTGGATATCGAATATGTACCCCACAACATCAGTGTGTATTTATCAACGTGATCCAGGAAGTTTATGGTTGAAATAAATAATAAAGTCCACGTAATTATTTTTCCGAATCGAATGTTAAATCTGTGGACGTCATGAACTAGGTATATTATTTTCATCCAAATATAACATCATTCATAAACCTTGCATGCGAATTTCTCTATTCGCAACTAATATTCTTTCATTCGATTATATAATTGATCTTTTTCGAAAATAAATTTCACGCGAGTAAACTGGACACACTCAATATGAGGGTGGATTCTATGGGTCCTCATCCAAGTACAGTACAAGCCAGAAATACTTCACTTCCCTAATAGCACAAATGTATTCCCAAAATATTCCGGAAATGTCCCCTTGCGACAATAGAAATGTTCCGGGAATGTCGCGTAAAGTCGCATTATATTCCGGGGACATTCCCGGTAAATCCGTTGTGGACAAATTGTACGCTCCAGGAATGTTCCATTGGAACATTCTCGGAACGTCATTGGGGAACATATTTGGGACAAATATATTTTTTGCTTACTTCATAGTAGGTACTGACTTTTCCAAGAAGTGAAACACGACGTTACTATTTGCAAATTTATTGATATATAATAATACTAATGATACAGATAATTCAGTGAAATTGGCATGAACTGTGTTGACATAAAACAATTTTCAGCTAGCCCTGGTGTTTCTCAACTTCAATCATATTCAAACCTCTGGATTATCTCTGAATGTAGATGATATATTCTTCAAAGTTCACTGAAAAACAAACACATATTTCAGGCTGAATTTAAGATTCAAAAATTGTAATACTCACTGTTCACAATAACTTGCTGTGGCTCCTCAAAGGTTGGAGGAAAGTTTATGTTCAACTGGATTCACTCTGCAACTCCGTTGCTAAAGGTACTCCATCTTCCACACATAGTTTTATCACAGATTTTCACAAAGGCTGGTTATTTTGCTCAATATTCCTCTGAGATTCAACTGAAAAACACATAAGAACAAAATAATATTTGAAACTTAGGACTTGATGCTTTCTAGGTACAACTCATAGAATTTGAGTCAATATCTGTTTAGCAGGAATTATAGGATAATACTTACAAGTTGAAGGCCACTCAGTCAGGTAAAAAGATTAGAATGCTTCACAACATCACAACAGGAACTTGTTCTTCTGCTTCAACAAGTAGGTTAATGGATCTGATCCACAAGAGTACCAGAACAGATTCAAAATATTTCCACCATGTTCAAAATATACAGGAAAATCATTGCTGAAATAATATATCACATGAGTGAATTGGATGATTTCTTCAATATATACCTACTTTTATTTCCAGCCATACCCGGTTTTGGTTGAGTTAGGCTGGAATGAAGTTCATTAAACCATCATAATTATTATAAAAAATCTGAAGTGAACAATGGTAATATATCGAGCAAAATTCACAATACTGGATATAATATAACAATAAAGAATGTAAATAGTGAAGATCATAATCGCTTGTCAGTTGTCACTTTGTCAGTCACTATTCAACTATTGTAGAAGTTGGCCAGTTTCCTATTCTGAACGTAATCCTTTCAACTGACGTCACCGCGTTGCCATCTTAGTGTTTATGCAAATAATGATACATAAATGATATAAAATGATGATGAAAAAAAAGGCAATGATACTATGTTCGATTCGATATCAGCAGATTTTGTTTGAACAACTCATCAAAATGTTGAAATTTGAATTTCGTTAAAAAATTTCAAACTGTTTTCATGTAACGAAAATAATCGAATTGAGTCATAAACCCAGTATATGATTTCTATGCATAAACCCAATACAAAAATATTCAATCGATTTATTGGGGAATAATCAACTTGACAATCTAGGACAAGAAAAATATGTTTCCGGAATGATTCTGCGTGTATGTTCCGGGAGCATCCTCTGTGGAATGTTCCGTGCATATCCCATAGAAGGCCGGGACATTGCGACTTATATGGGACATTAATCGTACGTTCCGGGAACAATGTGTGCTATTAGGGTTCTGAATCCTCCAAATATGATTAGTAAGGTACAGTTTTGTCAGTACAATGAAAAAACTAGTTCACTTTTGGACAGTAGCACATTTATACAACATATTGTGTGATCTTCATACATCATTTTCTCACAAATATAAACAAATAGACTATATGTTAATATCACAGGTTCAACAAAATAGTAATTACAATCTTCACATGTCCTATATATATAACAGACGACGTCTTTCAGGCGTCCAAATAGTGGAGTATTCCTAATCTCTGATTCTAGATACCCCCAACGTCTATAATAAGATGCCTTATGGATGTCCATTGTACGTGTGTTGACATTTATAAGTAGGTATAGGTAGATAAAAATCTATGCAGATTGATCTACGTAGAGTGTGTTTTTCAGCATGTTTCCAAGTTATCAACTCTATAAATATATTTTATTTTTCTGTCAAAATACGTTGTTGGAGTAGTTTTTCACAATTTGAAATAAAGTTTATTGGAATACTCATAGTTGTGCCCAACCCAACCACAATAAAGCTCTCTTGGTATTCGCAGAGTGGATTCCCTCGATTAAAAAAGAATTGATTTTGACCTTCAATTGTCATTTGTCACTGGCAGAAAATTATTTCTGTACAGTAGCGCCATCCATATATCTATTAATAGCATTTCTCAATGATTAATAGGTATATGGCGCCATCATATTGGTATAGACATTTTGGTTATCCATAGAAATTGTTTCGTCTTCTAACTTGGATACACACCACTAGAGGTACCTACACAGTTTTCTGCCATTATGTTTTCGATCATGGAGATCACAAGATTTTGTTGGTTCATATAAAATCTTATGAAATCCGGGCTTTCGAACGGAGGGGTAATCGACAATTTGACAGCTGTAAATATTTTTCCATCTAGTCGAAACAATTGAAACAATCACGAGGAACAGTTCACATAGAATACATTTCGAAAATTATGGGAAATAACTATACAATATTAATTGAAAATCAACGATCTGAATAACAACATATTCGTACAACTACTTATTTGCATACGTATCTATATTATTTATAACAATCAATAATAAAAAATACCCTGCTCAATTCCCTACTGGCTAGTATGATTACGAACAAATCTCATCCATGCTCTTGCCAAACTCATAAATAATATAGTGAATTTATGTAATATAATATTATTTGTATAAGTTTCAGTTTTTCATATCCTAGCTCCGACTTCTTTGAACATTTTTCCCCAGGATCTCCAAACAAGGAATTTTTTTCACCAAAAATTCACCACTGGTGATCTCTTCTGATACCTATTCTGAGGTCAAATGTATTTCATTTCGTCCCAAACTTTCCAAAGATTTCTCTAGTCTTCCTAAAGAATTCTTGGAATTCTCAGCAAATTTCTAGATTTCATGGGCTTTCCAAAAAATTCCCGGACTTTCCAAGAAAATCACAAAATTTCCGACGATTTTCATGACTTCCAAGAAATCCTAGGATTTCCCAAAGAAACCGCCTACTTTGAAGAAGACATGCTCACCATTTTGGAAAAAGAGTCTTTCTGAACAGCAAGTCAACATTGAAAAATTGTAACAGGAGAAAAAACAATTTCCAGTTTTCACATTCACAGAACACGTTTTCATGAACACCTCGACGATGCTGGTGTTCTGGATTCACAAAATTGTCACTGGCGTCGTTTTTGGAGATCCGAACAAAGCTTACGCGATGATTTCCATGTATATCCCACTTGGTTTTTGGAAAGCATTGAAAATTAAAAAATCATTTATTTCATAATATTCCAGTTTTTTTTAATATTCGTTTTTTTTTCAATAAATTGAATTTTTTTCGAAATATCCAACTATTTCTCAGTCTTTTTGCGATATTTTCGATAATTTTTTAGAGCATTCAGAGCATTTAGTGCTTAAAGCATTATAACTAATTTTTAATGCACAATGCATAACAGAATTAAGTGTTTATACAATGCATAATTTTTATGCTCATTGCTCAAATAAAAGACAGATTTGGCAGGCGACATTTGTCTCAAGGTTAAAATATTAAGTTAACCTTTTGAATAACAGTTTTTTTCTCATTTTTGACTTGTGTGATAATAATGAAGGTACAGAACAAAAATATAATCTCCCTGTAAGTGACAAGTTGACATTTTTGACAGACGCATGCGCACGAACTTAATCTACTTGAATAATACAAAAAGTTAAAAGTTGGTTAACTTTGTGAATTGTGCATTATGCATTAAATTACGAGTTGTGCACTATGAGTTATTTATTAAACGGGTGCATAAGGAACTTGAATTTCAAAATTGAAATTTTTCCAATATAGGATGTTTTAAATGAAAGATCGATGATTTTCCGGAATATTCAAAAAATTGGATTTCTTTAAAATATTCAATAATTTTTCGAATAAATTAGATATTTCTTCAACAAACTGAATTGTTTTCAGTATTCAATGGTTTTTCTAGATATAACTTTTTTTTTTTAAATAATTGTTTTTTTTTTCGAAGAATTTTCAATAACTTCCAAAACCCATATTGGTCTAATATATACCAAGAAAACAAAATAATCACCGCCCGCTCACACGCACCACCTATACGCTCACAGCGAAGTGGGCTGGGAAACTGCCCCGCCTGCGCCGTTCCTCATCGTCAGGCCGCTTTTGCTCGAAACGTTGTCGCTGCTGCTGTTGTCGCCGCACACTGTCGTGTTGCGGCTGGCCATTGTGACGGCCGACGTCGACGCGTCGCCCTTGCTCATCAACGGCCCGCCGGCGTCGTAGTCGTCGTCGTCGACGTCGTTGGCGCATATCGAGGTGCCGCGCGTCCTGCTCGGCTTCAATCTACCGAAAGAGGGACAAACATCCGATTCATTACGACGTTTCGACCACCTTGTATATTCACGTTGGATGAAGTATTTGTTCATTTGTTCATTTGTTCATTTGCTCATTTGTTCATTTGTTCATTTGTTCATTTGTTCATTTGTTCATTTGTTCATTTGTTCATTTGTTCATTTGTTCATTTGTTCATTTGTTCATTTGTTCATTTGTTCATTTGTTCATTTGTTCATTTGTTCATTTGTTCATTTGTTCATTTGTTCATTTGTTCATTTGTTCATTTGTTCATTTGTTCATTTGTTCATTTGTTCATTTGTTCATTTGTTCATTTGTTCATTTGTTCATTTGTTCATTTGTTCATTTGTTCATTTGTTCATTTGTTCATTTGTTCATTTGTTCATTTGTTCATTTGTTCATTTGTTCATTTGTGCATTCGTGCATTCATTCGTGCATTCATTCGTGCATTCATTTGTTCATTTGTTCATTTGTTCATTTGTTCATTTGTTCATTTGTTCATTTGTTCATTCGTTCATTCGTTCATTCGTTCATTCGTTCATTCGTTCATTCGTTCATTCGTTCATTCGTTCATTCGTTCATTCGTTCATTCGTTCATTCGTTCATTCGTTCATTCGTTCATTCGTTCATTCGTTCATTCGTTCATTCGTTCATTCGTTCATTCGTTCATTCGTTCATTCGTTCATTCGTTCATTCGTTCATTCGTTCATTCGTTCATTCGTTCATTCGTTCATTCGTTCATTCGTTCATTCGTTCATTCGTTCATTCGTTCATTCGTTCATTCGTTCATTCGTTCATTCGTTCATTCGTTCATTCGTTCATTCGTTCATTCGTTCATTCGTTCATTCGTTCATTCGTTCATTCGTTCATTCGTTCGCTCCTAATGAATTTTTCAATCATATGATTAATTAATCAATCAATACTCACCGTTCTGATGCTGGTTTGAGTTTCTTCGGGAAGACGCTGTTCTCCATGTGGAGCGTCGCGTTGACGTCTTTGTTTGCGGCGCAAGTGCACGCTTTCAGGAAACTCTTCTTGAAGTTGTCGCTCAGGAATGCGTACAATATGGGATTGACGGCGGAATTTGAATAGCTCATGCACGAGGCCAGCAGATGGAGACTGATCGAAAACCTTCCAGAAAATGATGAAAACTATTCAGGATTGATACGGATTTCGAATGTGTTATTATTTTTGTGTAATGTTCCGCCTCTCGATCAGCAATCGTCTTACAATATCTACACCGAATATCGGACCCCCTTCAACTTTTTTTTGTATTGTTCAATTCTTTTCAAAAGATGATTGTTAGTTTTCTGATTCAACTGACCTCATATCTTCAATAATAAAGAAATTAGCAATAGTGCCAACTTCAGTTTGATCAGCCTGTATATATTCGAAATCAGAAGAATATACTCTATCCAATAGTAACTAGAAATATAGAGTATTCCTTTTAAAACAATATTTTCTGTATCCACAATTTTGTTTGTAGTTGTTCAAGTATTTTTATGTTAAAATTAAAATATGTATTGAATCTAAAAATAAGATTATGTAAGAGAATTTTTTGGAAAAAAAAATATTGAACATTCAAAATATACGTGAAGACCCTGTACCTTCAGCGCCAACTAGTGGCTGAAGTTTCAAAGTGTGAGTATCATTCACCACGAGACCTGTGACGAGACACTGTTGGTACCAATCATAGAAACTTCAAGTTAAAATAAAAAACCCACTCATCACGTGCTGCCCTTTAACGCATTAACAATCGTCTCACAATATCTACCCAAATATCGGACAGTCCAGCATCAGTAGGATGGACGATGGCATCTTCAGCAAGAACAATACGGCTTCTAACCATATATATAATAACAACTATATGGATAACACCTATTCTTCTCTTTACGCGAAAGTGAAGCCAGTTTTGGAAAAACAAAAGACTGTCTGGCTTGCTAATGATGAAATGTGCGCATGCGCGGGTTTTGACGAGTTGATATCCACTGACGTTTTCAGAATTTCATAGGTTAGGTATATTTGTTAACCCAAATTATGTAAAAGGGCGTCAATATAGTTATAAATGTACTTACTGATTGTTTACAGAAGTGATTAGTGAGTGATAACAGTGAGTGATCAAAAATTAGCCCACGAATCTTATTGTTCCGATGACTTTATCGTCACAGGTTTCTATGCAAATCGCAAGTATCGCTTTGTAGATCACATCCATGTCTGCATTTATCATCAACTATTATTCAATATCGTCCAACAATCCATCAATGAATGAATATTTGAAAAATATATGTCATGATAAAATAAAAACATCGAATTGAAGGTTACGTGACACATTTGATTGATTTTCAATAATTATCATACGTTTGTCGCTCACTAGAAAGCTACTCTCCTCCATGATGAAAACGCATGTCGATTCTTAATTCAAACTTGCGCATGCGCATATTCGCGATTGGTCCCGCAGTCTGTCATTTGTTATATTTTTTGGCTTCAGCTCTGGTATCCATGTTACCTATATAGTTATTATTAGATATATGCTTCTAACGCAGTTCAGGTGCGCCTTATCTATCACGTTTGACGTTTGACGTTTTCGGCGTTTCGTTGTTTGACGTTTGACGTTTTCGACGTTTCGTTGTTTGACGCTTGACTTTTTCGATATTCTGTCATTTGACGCATGACGTTATTGACGTTTTGTCGTTTGACGCTTGACGTTTTCCACATTTCGTCTGGTTCGACTTATTAAGGTAGGTTAGGCGCAAGGATATTATCCTTGGGTTAGGCGCATCTGAAGTGCGTTAGAACCCATGTTGTTCTACTACTTCAGTGCCATTTTGTGATATCATAGAAACGGCAAGTTGAAACGAAAAAACTACAAAAAAACTCCCACTCACGTGCTGCCTATTGGTGCATCAACAATCGCATCAACATTAACAATATCTACCCAAATATCGGAGAGTCCACTAAAAAAACTAAAAAAAAAAAATCCCACTCCTATGCTGCCCCGGGCGCATTAAAAATCATCTCACAGTACCTACCCAAATATCGAAGAGTCCAGCAGTAGGATGGCCGATGGTACTTTCAGCACCATCTAGTGCGATATATCATAGAAACGAAAAGTCGAAAAAAAAAACCCACTCACGTGTCAGTGCTGCCGTTCAAGGCCAGCTGTGTGATCCAGTAGGGCAGCCAGCAGATGACGTACACTGTGACGACAGTCAACACCAGGTTGGTGACCTTGCGGTGTGACCTCTTCTTCTCCTTGGAGCGGTTCTTCGGCCCGACCGTCTTCAGCTTCCTGATGACCAACCAGTAGAAGGCGAGTATCAGCGCCAAGGGTATGGCGAAGCTGAAGAGGAACGTGTACAGGGTGAATATCTTGGCGGGCGCATTGTCCATGTCCTCGATGGAGTTGTCGTCGTAGATTGTGGCATTGATGGGGATGTCGTTGTCCCAATCGATGACGCAGGATTTGTTGCCGTAGAAGTCGACCTCTTTGGCGTGCTGGATGATGGGGATGATGAGGAAGATGCTGGACGTCCACGCCAACAGCGAGACCACCTTTGAGATGAAGGGGGTGCGCCAGCGGGGTGAAGATATGGGGTGGCATACGGCTATGTACCTGCCCAGATAACACAAAAACCTTTTGAGGATCTTCTGAGGCGGTCACATTAACGTCCTCAATACGTCGAGAGGCTTTCAAAGAACGTCCCTAGGACGTCCTCCTGTTACCATTTTCCACGTTCAAATAACGTCTCAGAAGATCCCCACGAGGTCTTACTTTTTTTCATTCACTCCAGTTATGCCTTTTTTGAGTTTTTATTATTCTCAGAATGACTTTTGAGCATATCTGAGAACTGATGAAAATGAAAAAAAATAAAAAAAAAAAATAAAAAAAACGGCGCTTTCATGGTCACCCATCCAAATCCTAGCCACTGCTGTCGTTGCTTGACTTCTGTGATTCAACTTACCTCCTCATTGCAATGTCGCTATTCCGTGAACTTATAAATGTTTAACTTTCAATGTGATTTGAACAACAATTATTTTCAAGGATTTTTATTACTAAAATTGAGATGAAATTTACATAAAAATATCCCAGATAACACACATTCGCCTAAGGACGTCCTCTAATAGTCGCCAAAAGACTGTAGAGGATGTTCTATATTCTACATCCTGAGAACGTCACTAGGCTCAGAATTTTCGATATAATTGTCGCACATTAGTCCTCCGAGCGGCAACCTGAGGATGTAGATATGTGTGGGCCTAAGGACGTCCACTAATAGTCGCCAAAAGACTGTAGAGGATGTTCTATATTCTACATCCTGAGAACGTCACTAGGCTCAGAATTTTCGATATAATTGTCGCACATTAGTCCTCCGAGCGGCAACCTGAGGATGTAGATATGTGTGGGCCTAAGGACGTCCACTAATAGTCGCCAAAAGACTGTAGAGGATGTTCTATATTCTACATCCTGAGAACGTCACTAGGCTCAGAATTTTCGATATAATTGTCGCACATTAGTCCTCCGAGCGGCAACCTGAGGATGTAGATATGTGTGGGCCTAAGGACGTCCACTAATAGTCGCCAAAAGACTGTAGGAGGATGTTCTATATTCTACATCCTGAGAACGTCACTAGGCTCAGAATTTTCGATATAATTGTCGCACATTAGTCCTCCGAGCGGCAACCTGAGGATGTAGTTATGTGTGGGCCTAAGGACGTCCACTAATAGTCGCCAAAAGACTGTAGGAGGATGTTCTATATTCTACATCCTGAGAACGTCACTAGGCTCAGAATTTTCGATATAATTGTCGCACATTAGTCCTCCGAGCGGCAACCTGAGGATGTAGATATGTGTGGGCCTAAGGACGTCCACTAATAGTCGCCAAAAGACTGTAGGAGGATGTTCTATATTCTACATCCTGAGAACGTCACTAGGCTCAGAATTTTCGATATAATTGTCGCACATTAGTCCTCCGAGCGGCAACCTGAGGATGTAGATATGTGTGGGCCTAAGGACGTCCACTAATAGTCGCCAAAAGACTGTAGGAGGATGTTCTATATTCTACATCCTGAGAACGTCACTAGGCTCAGAATTTTCGATATAATTGTCGCACATTAGTCCTCCGAGCGGCAACCTGAGGATGTAGATATGTGTGGGCCTAAGGACGTCCACTAATAGTCGCCAAAAGACTGTAGGAGGATGTTCTATATTCTACATCCTGAGAACGTCACTAGGCTCAGAATTTTTGACATAATTGTCCCACATTAGTCTTTTCAGTGGCAGCCTGGGGATGTGGATATATGTGGGCCTATATAGATGTATTCTGATGACATTTTCGTCTTTAAATATGTATAGGTACTCATGTGAAGTTAGGAGCAATTGACCGGAGTATGTTCTACTCATAAAAATAATTGAAGAAGGTAAATATTTTTATGTAAATTTCATCTCTTCTAAGTCAAGAGATATATATACATATATATATTTTTAAATCGAGTTACAAATTATCAAAATCGGACGAAGCGTTCTTTATTATTGAATTAATTTTTAATTATTCGATATTGGTTGGTTCTCCACTCCATATGAATTTTCCAATTTAGAAGTGAGCTATATATATCAAGAAAAATTATCTTGTCCATTATTATTGAAAAAAAAAGTATTCCAATTTTAGTAATAAAAATCCTTGAAAATAATTGTTGTTCAAATCACATTGAAAGTTAAACATTTATAAGTTCACGGAATAGCGACATTGAAATGAGGAGGTAAGTTGAATCACAGAAGTCAAGCAACGACAGCAGTGGCTAGGATTTGGATAGGTGAACATGATAGCGCTGATTTTTTTTTAATTTTTTTTTTTAATTTTCATTACTTCTCAGATATGCTCAAAAGTAATTCTGAGAATAATAAAAACTCAAAAAAGGCATAACTGGAGTGAATAAAAAAAGTAAGACCTCGTGGGGATCTTCTGAGACGTTATTTGAACGTGGAAAATGGTAACAGGAGGACGTCCTAGGGACGTTCTTTGAAAGCCTCTCGACATATTGAGGACGTTAATGTGACCGCCTCAGAAGATCCTCAAAAGGTTTTTGTGTTATCTGGGATTTACCTTTTTCAATTATTTTTATGAGTAGAACATACTCCGGTCAATTGCTACTAACTTCCTATACATATTTAAAGACGAAAATATCATCAGAATACATAATCCATATTGGCCCACACGGCACACATATCCACATCCCCAGGCTGCCGCTGAAAAGACTAATGTGGGACAATTATGTCGAAAATTCTGAACCTAGTGACTTTATCAGGATGTAGAATATAGAACCTCCTACAGTCTTTTGGCGACTATTAGAGGACGTCCTTAGGCCCACACATATCTACATCATCAGGCTGCCGCTCGGAGCGACAATTATGTCGAAAATTCTGAGCCTTGTGACGTTCTCAGGATGTAGAATATAGAACATCCTCTAAAGTCTTTTGGCGAATATTAGAGGACGTCCTTAGGCGAATGTGTGTTATCTGGGTGTCATCATGCACCCCGTTTCACTCAATCAATCATTACCCTAATAACACAATCATGTCCCTGTTAGGACATTAGGGACGTCCATAGGACGTCCAAATTTGGTACCGCGGACGTCCATTGTACGTATGTGGGATGCACAAATGTCCCACTTGGGAACCAACTAGGGACGTCCTTTCGGGATGTCCTTAGGACGTCCAAATTTGGTACCGCGGACGTCCATTGCACGTCTGTGGGACGCACAAATGTCCCACTTGGGAACCAACTAGGGACGTCCTTTTTTCGGGATGTCCTTAGGACGTCCAAATTTGGTACCGCGGACGTCCATTGCACGTCTGTGGGACGCACAAATGTCCCACTTGGGAACCAACTAGGGACGTCCTTTCGGGATGTCCTTAGGACGTCCAAATTTGGTACCGCGGACGTCCTTTCGGGATGTCCTTAGGGAAAAACATATGAATATGAAATTTATGTTGCCTTCAATCAACTTAAGGAGTTACTATTCTAGTGGGTTTGTTGTTCGTAGGTTCAACTCTACAGGGCATTACAAATTGTATTAAATGAATACGCTACCCGGTATTCGTAAAAACAAGATTTCTATCGGAATACAGTCAATGTATCAACATTGTGGAAAGAATAACCTGTTGAAATGTCCAGATTGGACAAGTGTATTGGACAAAAAATCATTTAAAACTTTTGGATATTTTTCGATGGTGCGTTAATTACTTGGGAAAGTGTATATTCAAGCTCACAAAACTGCGAATTTCCCACTCGACCCAAAAAAAAATCTACTAATATGAAATAAAAAATAAAATAAAAAAAGGTATCATGAATTCACCCATCCAAACCCTAACCGCGACTTTGGTTGCAGTGTGAGTCGAACAACAATTATTTTCAACAATTTATATTACTCAATACGCCATTAGTGTTCCTGGCTGTCAATTCGGCATATTTTTAGTCCTCAAAATTGAATTAAATCAGTAGACTAGATGTCAATAATTATGATCCACTTCTATCCAATGCATTAATGCATAAATGCATCATATTTTGAAAAGGTAGATATTATCTCTATAGTTGATATACATATTTCACAATAACATAAAGAAGTAAGAAAATAAAATGCGAATACTGTTGCCGAAAATATTTGTCAAACCTCCACAAATAATAACGTACCGAGTTGATTTTCAGAAAATTCTCATGCCCATAAAATATATAGATATATATTATACAGGTTCTTACTTTCGGAGGCACTGAATGACCCAAAACATCTATAAGTATAAAAAATCTCTTGAAACCTTGAACAGATGTCCTGAGGACGAATACAAATGGACGCGTCCTGGGGACGTCCACTCATGAACGTTCGGACCAAATGGGGACCTAAAATGGACGTCCCGGGGACGTCATGTGCTATCTGGGAACTTCCCCCCCAGTCGGCACAAGTACGTCTTATGGACGTTTTGAAAACGTCCACTCTGGACATTCGAGACGTCTTAAAAACGTCCATTTCCGGACGACCGACGTCTTATGGACGTTTTGGGGACGTCCATTGTTACTAATCAGGATGTCTTGGGGACGTCCATTATAGGTCTGAGTAAAATAAAAAGAGCCATTCGAACTATACGGTCACCCATCCAAGTTCTATCCTCGCCTGACGTTGCTTGACTTCCGCTATCGAATCAATCTACCTAGTATGGTAGCTGCTGATGTCTTCTTATTTATTTTATTATGTATGTGACGTTCGGACTTGAAATGGACATAAAATGGACGTCTCCTGGACGTCCAGCGCTATCTGGGCCATACCTGTCAGCACTCATGATGCACAGCAAAATCGAACTGGTGAACTGGTTGATGCTGGTTGAGATCATGTAGGCCTTGCAGGCGATATAACCGAACACCCAATGCCCGTTCAGCACAGTCGCTATGAGAAAAGGAATCCCAATCAAAAAGCACTCGTCGGCAATGGCGAGATTAACAATGTACATGTTGGTGACCGTTTGCATCTTCGAGAAGCGGATGACCACGTAGATGACCAAAGTGTTGCCCACCAACCCCACCAGGCACACCACCGTGAACAGGATGGTCTGGATGATCTGGACGATCAACGGGAAGAGATTTTCCTGGTGGTTGTGGGGGTCGGAGGTGGTGTTGCTGAGGTCCATGGGGATGCTGGTGGTCTGAGAGGAAGAAATCATTTGTTCAGCTGAGAGATGAAGGTGAATTTATGCAGCACAAATTTACACGCAACTCCAACTTACACCTCAACTGTGATTAAGAAGATGAAGCTCTTGTTAGATAATGGTTGAATTTATGCAGAGAAATTGAAACTATACAGTGTGTCCAAGATAAGAATGAACAGCATCGGAAACGGTTAGTGATACGGGGTCGATTAAATTAGAGAAAAGTAGCGCATTTATGTGCCTAATGATATGATATGAGAAAGTTTTAATATTACAAGTAAAATTTCGGAGATATCCGAGAAAAACCGAAATTTGAGAATTTCGTTTTCATTTTCTCCTAGCTTTATTTTCAAAGGAAATGTAAAACGAATAGCACTTCGCCATGGCCACTTTTTAAGGACTACACGATAACATAAGCAGAATTTTTCTGCGACGTTTAAAAAAGGTAGGAGAAAATAAAAACGAAATTCTCAAATTTCGGTTTTTCTCGGATATCTCCGAAACTACTTGGAATATTGAAACTTTCTAAATGTCATATTATTAGGCACATAAATGCGCTACTTTTCTCTAATTTAATCGACCCCGTATCACTCACCGTTTCCGAAATCCCCATGCTGTTCATTCTAATGGTGATTTTTCACACAAATAACACATTCGTATAGGTTTTATTGATTTCTTTGCATCAAAATAACATCAAAATTAAAGGATTAATTTTCAAGTAATTTAAGTTCATTTCCATTTGAAGTTTGATGTTGATTGTGCTGCATAAATCCATCTCAGAATACAAAAAAAAACTTTCACAAATTGAAAAGAAACGATCACTACCAAACACGATGAATACATAATATACAGGGTGTCCCGAAATTACACAGAAAGATTTCAGCTGCAGATTCTAGAAATAAAAAAAGTAAACAAAATGTTTACGCACTTAAAGGTGGGCCCGAGATGAAGGTTTTTTTTGTAAATATTTCAGAAACCCTTCATTCCACTCGTAGAAATGTACTTTCTTACAAGAAACACGAAGTGGTACTTAATATCTGAAGATGATAAGGGTAGGGAATATGGGTCAAAGCCAAAACATGGGAGAAATAATGAATCCATCGAAATCTTTCCGCCATTTGTATGTCTATGTACAGTTGTGTGCATAAAGAAGTCGTACAGGGTTTGTATGGTGTGAACCTGCCTATTATCTTCCAGATTTCATTAAAAAGTAGTACACCTACACATTTGGAAGTTTTGTGACAGAAAGTTTTGACCTTACTTGTCAAAGTTAACAAGAAATTTAATCTAGATTGACAAGCCTGAATCAAATTAGCCTATAACTGCTGTACGACTTCTTTATGCACACAACTATACTTACTTTCAAAACAAAAATAAAATCTATTGAACGGAGTATTAGTTGCATCCATACGATTGAAACACACTTTTGTGAACACATTTTCAGGAATTTTTGAGTAGTAATAATTCTCAAAACGTTTGAAAAAGTAAAGAAATATGATATGCATACATACACATAATCTTTCAAACGTCTGATCTTGTTTCATTCCTTTTGTTTCTAAATAAAATTTTTCTTCCTCAAAAATTTACTGAAAATAGTGATAGGCGCAAATTTCCTATTCTTCTCTTCAATCAAAAAATTTTCTTCCCTTCAAAAATTACCGAAAATGGTTGAAAGCTACCTAGTAAGGAAAATGATTTTATTCAAAAGAAAAATGTAAAATGGTCTTTCCGCGGAATAATGTCGATGAATTTAATATTCGTATCATGTTTTGAAGCATCTGTGCAAGTTTCATTAAAATCCAGGTTGGATCCATATTCCCTACCTTTTTCGGAAGAGAATGAAATATCTGAAAATTGTTCTAGCTGCTATGGTAACAATGCAAAATATAGACTTTTGATTGGTCGATAATGTTAGGTGTGAAATTTTTCATGAAACACTTTCTGAAATGGAAGAATGAAGAAATTGTACCTAGTATCGGCATTTTTTATAAATCAGAGCCTGAATAAGCAAAGTATGAGTTTTGTTGTTATAAGTAATATTTGTTGCCCAGACGGAAGTAAAGTTCAGTCGAATTTCCATCGGATTGGATTGGGCAATTGGATACAATAAGAGTAAGGAGCCATTTTTGCGATGGCAGTAATCTTTTCCAATTCCAATAAAGAAGGAAATACAAACAAAAGCGGTATAGGTATTCCTGTTAAATTTTTCCTCTTACAAGGAGTTCGTCGATCCAAGTTTAGTCGTCTACCTATAATGGAATGGAGTTTCGTAAGTTCGAAATATACGAAACAGTTATTAAATTTCAGTCCGCTAAGAGCTTTGTTGGTCAGATATTCAAATTGCATGTGGATGTGAACTCATAAAACTCACTCAGGGATATTGAACTTTGAAAACGATTTTATATTCACAGCAAATAATCATTTTGTTGCATCGATTGATTACGATTTTTTCTACATCTTCATAAGCAACAACATTTATTTGGTATGATTACTTCTACGAGCAATAATGAAAAAATCAATCGATACAATGAGGATCAGTAATTAATTAGTAACTGTGATGACTATAACCTTCGCTAGTAATCAATACTAATACAGTTCAACTGAGAGGAAACGATATTAATTTCAGGAAAATTTGTATTCAATTTGAAAGGGGCCAGTTTCAAAAGTAATGTTCGGTTTTATTTGCTTATGAACGAGTTACCTTCGAATATACCAACGCTTTTCAGATCCTGCCGCTTTTCATGAATGTATGGAAAATGCTTTCATGTCAAGAAGATCAAATCTGAATACACGTAAGGCACTCTTGGTGCTTTATTCGATGCAAACTTCCCGAGTTTTCATCTTTATCGCAAAATCCCTCGAAGTGCTTTGAGGAATTTGTCACAGGACGTTATTTGATAATCTTCAGAGAAATATTATATTTTCCGAGAAGGATATCGTTGACAGGCAATCATGTTCACTCACCTGTTCAATCAAGTAAAACTCTTGTGTGGAATCCATCATTTATAAAAGAGCTTCTACCAGCACCTGAAATAATAATAAAATTTTGAACGAGTTGCATACGATATTTTTACAACGTTCATGCAAAAACCAAAAAAAATATTGAGGTGAATAAAATTACAAGACGTAATTGAATATCAAAGTAATCAATAATTAGCGCTATCGATACTTTCTAATGCGGTGGATATTCAAAGGAAAGTAATTAAATTTTTGATACATTGCAGAACGTTGATGTTAGGCATGATCATAGATGAGTTCAAAAAAATTATGACTTTTTGTTTTGCCTGAACATAGAAAATCACATCTAACTGTTGATTCACACAAAAAAAGTATCAGGAATTCGATGTTTTCAATTAAACTGATTATTTTTCTCATTCTGTTTTCATCCAATCCGAACGTCCAATTGAGTTATGAGTTAACCTTGTATTATTTCGAATATTCACTTGTAATCTCCCTATCAGCAGAATTATTACCGACAATTTTTTTCAAGGTCACGAATGTTTTTATTATTGATAGAAAATTATCCCGAGTCGAAGACGAGGGTAGGAAAATTTCATAAATTGGAGTTGCTGTTAATATGATAAGAAGATGAACCCTATACGACCGATTCTGCGTAGATACTGTAGATAGTAACTGATGTTTATTACTAATATTTCAGGAACATTCAAAACAGTAATCCGTTTTCAATCATTACATCAATTATCACATTTTATTCTGAGTGACGTCTGTCAATAAATATAAGGCGCTTCATTTTTGACAGAAAAATTATCACTTATTAATTCTGTCAATAGGAATTGACAAAGTTATCGTATGTAATCTCCCTACAGCTTGAATAATTCCCGAAAATTTTTTCAAGGTGCGAATTTTCTTCAAAAAATTCGCAACCGAGAAAAAATTTACGGAGGATTAATTCAAGCTCGCGGGGGATTCGGTGAGAAATTTTTATACCAAAATAATTTATAATCTTTTTACTCACTAACTAATCAGTTAGGGTCTGGATCACTATTTTTTGTGAATATTTGTCGAAGGAATAATTAATTGATGATTGAACAAATAAAAAAGGAATAATTGGCGGGAATCGAACCCCGTCCGCCTGCCTGGAACGCCAAAACGCTGTCCACTGTTCCATTTCAACTTCTGTAAAAAGTCGCACAAATCATGATCTTGTACCACCACGCTAATGTGAGATTCGACAGCTCCTTGTTCGGCTATTTTCAGTAGAATAAGGTTTCAATCCTTGAACAACTTGATATTCTATCAAAATCACGCAATATTATGGTAATATAAGATAGGGAAATAAGTAGATCTGTGTTATATTGGACGATATTAGGCTTAGCTGTCAAGAACTGTCAAGCCAGGGAGATTATCACTTATTAATTTTTCATCTAGGTCATGTGACCGCAAAAATTTCCGGATAATTTAGGTTGTCGTCATAGCAACTTGTCGAAATCAAGGCATCTGATTGATTTAATACAGCAGGTAAAAATTTTTCACGGTAATCGCCCGTTGCTATAAGCAACGGATACAAAAAGGAACCTTCTAATTGATTGAAAATAAATTTATGACATTTTCCAATAAATTACACGAGTCCATAAAATTAACCAGATAATTTCACATTCAAGCGTTTTATCTTAGAAAAATTGCACTTGGTTATTTCCAATATGAATTCTCGCATGCTAAAAATGACTTGCTAAAATTTAGGAACGCCATTTTACTTTTAATTCAATCATCGCAACAAATTCGCAATTTTGATTGGTTCATAATTCAATCCTTAGATATTAAATACTCGTGGTATTGGAAAATCTTTCATTACAATTTTTCGCAGTGCAGTCGGATAGCAACTCGAAGGGTTTTATTAAATTTTTCACAGCACCATGGAATTTCGTTAGTCTGTGATTTCTCCACATTTCGAATGAGACGCATTCTGTACGTGTCAACTGTTTTCATGAGAAAATGCAGCGAGAGGTAGGTAAAAACATTATCCTATTTCGAAACTGAAAATTGAAACGTCCAGATAACTGAAGCAGATGCCCCAAATTGTACGAAATACATCGGAAATTATCCCTACACCAGTCCAGCGGTTTTCACCATCTGCCTATATACATCAGCAGTGGTTCGGATTCCACTCGTGTAAACTCTAGATCTATAAGCACTAGCCCTTTTTCGGAGGGTTGTTTTGATCCTGGAGTTGAGTAGTTACAACGATGATAAAGTGTGCCACCTCGTAAACGTACAATTAACTCGATTTTCTTGTTCGTGCATGGTATCAATCCGTAAATCTCTAAACTTTTGCGGGAAATTATTTCAGGATGAACCCGCCAACTTGTTTAATATGGATTAAAAGCTTACGTAAGGAGAAAGTTTTCTACTAAAGTTGTCGGCTTGGTTAATCTTATGAAGTCTCTTAAGAAAAGAATATCTCTTGTTACCCCAGCTAGAAAAAAAAAAGTGTGTAAAGATTGTATTCTTTCCAAAAACAAGATGTTAGTTTTTTATTTCAAAATTATTGAGGGGAGTTGTATAAGCAGCGGTTTCATAAATATTATTTAATTTCTCTTTTATTTTCTTGAACCTAAATAACACCTCATCAAATATTCACAAATCATTGAATGTGTACCTACTGAAAGATACTGTAGTGAGCTTTTCATCTGTTTGTTCTATATGAAAACTAAATAAATAAATAAGAGAAATTGGTCTATAATTCACCAGTTTATTTTTATCACAATTCTTGTATACAGGACAGACCTTTGATAACCTCCGGAGGTCGCAATATAGACATACAGTGTCGATCGGCAGTGAGTATATACAGGGTGTCCGGAAATGTTGCAATTTTATTTTTCGAAAAGTCCATCCAAGAACCATCTTCGAATGGCATTTGCAATAACATCTGAATTAAAAAAAGATAGATTTCAATATTGGACATGTTCAAAATGTGTCTACGAAGCCTTATAATTTTAATTATACAGTGCGTACATAAAGTAAGCAGAATCATTATATAAAAAGAAAAAGCTTTTCGAAAAAATCCGTGGACACGGTCAACTTTTATTTCAAGAGGCGCATATTTTGACGTTTCAGTCGCATTGATGACGTCATTAATGTTTCGGCTATGACGTAATGAATTTTTTTTTCGAATTGCAATCACTATTTTTGATATGACATTCTATCTCTTTCTTTTCCTGTCCTCTCACCTCTTCCAATTCGGTTAATTGAACAAACAAATCAATGAGGGTTCAAAATAAAGTCCTTCCTAGTTTTGTGAAGTTCTCTTTCAGCACGTCACTGGTGTGTTCGTATTTTCGAAACCCTAGAAAAATCACACTACTTATTATCGTAAAAATACATTTCACTTTTTTTAAAGACTGGGTGATTCAGCAGTGTGGTTAACGGGTACAAAACTATTACTGGAAATTTTTTATAGTACACGAATATACAGGGTCACTCACGGTCGAAAATTTGGTTTCTTGGGTAATCAGTTTTTTTCTATCGATCTAAAATATTTTCAGCGTTGCGGCGTTGTCGCTTCTATCGAAAATTAGCAACAACTTTGTTATTTCAAATGGAACACCCTGTATTCTCGAATTCCCCCTGACGAGCTGATTCCGTAAATGTATCATACTTGGGGTCTAGGGTGAATGATTACAGTGATATAGGGTGTGAAAAATCGAGATTTTTCAGCTTTAGGAATTTTTTTTGCTGAAACTATCCATTCTTGCTCAAAACGGCTCACATGTCCCTTTCTCAACTTTTCATTTACTATCGATTGATATTTAATTGAAACAAATACAGGGTGGTTCAGAATTTTGAGATTTGCATCACCCTGTATTTGTTTCTATTGAATGTCAGTAGATAGTTTATGAAAAGTTGAGATAGGGACAAGCAAGCCGTTATGAGTAAAAATAAATAGTTTCGACACAAAAGATTACTAAAGTTGAAAAATCTAGATTTTTCACACCCTATATCTCTGTGATCATTCACCCTAGAACCCAAGTATGATAGATCGAGGAAATCATCTCTTCTGGGAGAATTTAAGTATGCAAAAAAATACAGGGTGTTTTAATTGAAATAACAAATATTTTACATCGATAGAACAAAACTGATTACACAAGAAACCAAATTTTCAGAATAATCCTACGTTCAGAAACGTCTAACCTACCATCGACCGTGAGTGACCCTGTGTATACGAGGGAGCTTTTTATAAAAAATATTCGTGTTATTCGAGAAGTTAAATATGAATGTCATTTAACCTAAATACGCCAAAAAATTGACAGTGTAACTTCATATTCCTTCCCACAAGGAAAACGGTGAAATTTCCGGAAATTGATGTTCAAGTACTTCTAGTTGCTATGAAAACGATTCAAAATATGGGCTTTTTATTGGTCAAAAATGTCAGGTGTGAAATTTTCTCAAAACTTTCAATGTGCTGTGTGGAGAAAAATATGCTCTTTCAAACTGCAGTATCAAAAATAGTGGTTGCAATTTGAAAAAAAATGTCCATGACATCATAGCAGAAACATTAATGACGTCATCAATGCGACTAAAACGTCATAATATGCGCATCTTGCAATAAAAGTGTCCGCGAAAACTTCTTTTATAGATAAAGAATTAATTCCTTACTTTATGTACACACTGTATATTTTTTCAGAGAAAACTATAATAGGTATGAAATGACTTTTCCAAACGTATAATAGGTACCTAAGTCAAGTTTCTTTGCCGAGCACAGCAATATCTGGAAAACTAGGATCTAAATCACCAAGAAAAGGTAATAGGAAGTTGTATTCTGCGGACGACTTTCGACGCCATCATGAAATAGTTGTCCAATTTGTGGTCTGGTACGCGACCAATTTTTCATTAAGACCTTAATCGATACCAACCAACAGAATCGTGGTGATGGAAACCGATAATAACGGGTTTATCTGCATGTGGATTTACAAAATAGGCATATACTGCACGATTCGAACTCATCTAGCCGTAATTAGGTGGCTATATGGAAATCGCTAATACATATCTATGGTTATTTCTCACGAAACCACAAATGATACGAATCCATTGAAAGCTTCTGTGAACATCAGGTTGGTTTTGATTTTCCTGTACGAATTTTGATTTTTTGATGACTTCAGCATTTTTTCTGAATCTTGTTTCCCTTTGTCCAAATATTTAACCGAAAGTGGAAAAGTTCCACAATCCATATCTCAATGTGTTGAAATTTCATTTGTTAATGTGCTTATAAACTTTTAATAGTTATTTATAGCGACGGCTATTAACATGCCTAGGTCCATAAAAGCAAGTTACGCCCGAAATACATACAATATTTTATGTGTGTATGTCCTTTATTTAGTCAATGACTAGTACAATTATTACACTTAATTCACATTATTACACAAATTATTATACAATTAACACATCTAATAGTCAAATAACAGAGAGTAATTGTGGTAGGTGCAGGTAATTATAAAATTGTCAACAAAACGGTTAGTTATAAAATATCACAATGGTTAACACAAGAATAAAACAGTTCATGATATACAAAAATTAATAATAAAATAAAAGAAGAATAATAAAACACCGTATAGGAAAATCGGTTGAGTCATTCGTTGTTCATAATATATTTTATGCACGACCAGTATATTTTATTGTAAATACCTCTTCAACTCTCAAGCATGATAGGAATAAAACGGTTCTTAAAAACCTTTTATAAACCCCTTTGAAATATTTTTTGCTACACCCATGATGTTCCTTTCGAAAAAGCATTACATGAGAGTGTTTTTACTTTTTCTCCATCTCTTATAATATGGGAGTTTGAGGGTTTAGAATTTGCTCATGTTCCAGACTGGTGGGTGAATAAAAAAATAGGCTAGTAGCCATATTTGCTGTCAATACAGACAATAGTCATTACGAAATGCATTCCAGTGAGGAAGAAAGTGTGAATTGTACTCTACCAGATATCATTAAAGCAGCTGAGGATGCGAATACTTAATAATTTTTTGTCTGGCGGGCTGTAGACTGCCATTTTACGCTTGGCGGGCGGTAAAGTAGTCCGAGGGCGGTAAAGTGCTATTTTACGCCCGGTCGTGCATAAATATTCTTTTTACTACCTACCTGCTGGAAATCATCCCAGAGGCCATTTGCACAAAGTTTATTGAATACATGCATGTAATGTTTCATTAAATCACTTCAGTCCTCTAGACTAGAATTACCTCGTAAATGAATTTGAGGCATAATAAACCAGTATACTTACGTTTTTATCATTAAATCATACTGCCCCATAAAGTCCACCACAGGGCGTTGAATGTCAGATGTGAATCTACTTATTCATGCTCTGTTGCTCAATTCACTCAGAACTAATTCAAACTTTTTATAGTCGCCTCAGTATAGTTAGTCAGTCGGCTTTCAACTTGCCTCTATGCATAATTTGTCTCAAATTATAACTACATACATTCAAAATTCAATTTGGAATTTTGAAGTCCACATCTAAGGTGAAGTTCAATACACGTATGCGGTGTTGAAAGTTACATAATCTGATTACTTTACAGAAAATATAATACACAGGCACCTATTTCAACTTGGCTTCTACTCGTATTGTTTTCAGGATCCATTATAGACCAGGATCGATAATTTTTCAAACAAAAAAAAAATTATGGTATGATGAAACTCATTGGAAAAGGAAGAGAATATAACAAAAATCAAAGGAAAAATAATTTACGGGCGATCTGAGGTGGGAAAGTGGGAGAGGGGGGGGGGTAAAAAACGGTTTATCTCGATTTGCGGCAAAACTACAAGTCCTATGGAGAAAACATAAATTGCAAAGTTGTAGGTAATAAAAAGATCTACAACTCTTGTTGCCACACTTTTTTCACATAACCTCAAAATTTATGTTAAAACTTTAAATAACCAAGTTTTTCGTTTTTTATTTTTATCTTTTAAAAATTTTTTTAAGAAAATTGTACCAAACACACTGTAATTTTTTTGGTTTGAAATATGTATTTTTCCACCATATCTTGACTCAATATCGAAAAATCACTCTTATTTTAATCGAAAATTCAAAATATCTCCTTTTTTGAAAAAGTCGGTGGGCTTTTTGTTCGTTGAAATCTCTAATTTCTGATAGTTGAGAAAAAATAGACATGACTTCTGAAAATTTTCTTAGAAAATGGATAAAAAAAACTCGAATCCGAATTTTTTTAATAATTTTGTACAATTTTTAGCTTTTCATTGATTTTTACACTTTAATTTGTCAAAATACGTAGTACGATTTGAATTTTAGTTGTTTATCAATGTTACATGGAATCTTACGTATTTTGAATAATTAATGTGTGGAAATCAATGAAAAGCTCAACATTGTACAAAATGATAAAAACAAATTCGAAATCGAGTTTTTTTCGTTTTTTGCATTTTCTGACAAAATTTTCCATAGTAATGTACATTTTTTCTTACACTATCAGGAATTAGAGATTTCAACAAACAAGCCCACCGACTTTTTCAAAATAGCAGATATTTTGACGTGACAATTTTCGATTAAAAATTAAGGTGGTATTTCGATATCAAGTCAAATATGGTGAATAAATATTTCAAATCAAAAAAATTACAGTGTAGTTGGGACATGAAGAGGTGAAATTTCACCAAATTTCGTGAAAAAAATATTTTTTTGTGAAAGATAAAAATAAAAAACGAGAAACTTGGTTATTTGAATTTTTAACATAAACTTTGAGGTTATGTGAAAAAAGTGTGGAAACAAGAGTTGTAGATCTTTTTATTATCTACAACTTTGCAATTCAACTTTTCTCCATAGAACTTGTAGTTTTGCCGGAAATCGAGATAAACCGTTTTTTTTTACCCTTAAAACCGCCCATCCTCCCACTTCCCGACTTCAGATCGCCCGTAAATTATTTTTCCGTCAATTTTTGTTATAATCTCTTTCGTTTATAATGGGTTTGATCCTACTATATATTATTTTCACTTTTCACAATTTTCAAAGGCTTCATCAGCACTGGTCTATTATGTTTTCATCTTCCTGATATACGTTGAAAGAATTTTCAGTTTCACCCGGTATCTCAAAATCAGGGAGGCCGTGAATGTTCTGAAATGGATGAGACCCTCTCGTGTCATTGTCCATTAGAACCATGCACACCAGGCGAATTTATCTCGATCTATATTTATTCGGAGTACTATCATAATAATTTAAAGATAGGAACTGAATAAGTCAGTGAACAAAGTGTGGTTGGTTTGTGAATGTGAGAAAAATTCAGGTATGTCTGGAATGTCTAGAGAAAAAGACATTTTCTCAAATAAAACTTACTACGTATGCATTTTCTCAAGCAAGTATGTAGGTTATGTGATATTTGAAAAGCTAATATTGAAACCAACATGTCAGAGGTCGAAAGATAAGCTTCACATAAATCAATGAATGGAAACAAACTACTTATAGTGAAATGATAGAACACATGAGCATATTGTATAATATATTCTTCCTCTCAATTCAAGAATATTATTATTATTATTATTATGTGAATATTCGTGCATACAAACTGACACGTGACCAATTTGGTTTTCTAAAATTCTCCGAACCAGATCGATCCTATGCCACAGTTGTCTTGTTTTCAAAATTGCATATAGGGTATTACAAAATTTTAATGATTATTTCATTTAATATGAACCTATTTTGTTTTTTGAGGACGAAAATGCAGTCGTTGACTGAGTCGAAAAAATATTTTGATGGAAGAAAGGTTGAAGAGAAGCAAGATTCAAACCAAAAACGTTTTGTCTTTTCCATGTAACATATAACTATCTTTATTTCTGACAGTGACATTATAAGCTTATATCGTCATAGTTACGATATCTATAATGAGGGTCATAACTCCCTTGGGATATTAAGGTTCAAAAACTCCCACTTACCTTTTACAGGTGAAAATGATACAAGAAATGCTTATAAACGTTTATATGTAATGAAAACTAAGACATATTTTCCTTATTCACGTCATTACAAATAATAAATGTACAATTTTCAAATGTTCCCTGAAAATTACTTCCGCCGGTGGAAACAATTTCTTCTTTTTTATGGGTGGTGCTGTTGCTGTTCACTACAGTCGAGGTGCCTGCCTCTTCTGATGGCAAAGTAGACAGCATACGCGCCGTTTTATTTCTCAATTCAATACTGTCCTCCAGATACCCCTCTGCCACCGTGGAACTTCTCCAACCTCCGTGTCTTTTTAAGTTTGTCATAGTTGCTCCTGCATTGGCTAGGGCAGTAGCAGAAGTGCGACGAAGGCAATGTCCCGTATAGGTTAGTGGGTTTGGCAATCCTAAATACATTGCGATTTTGCTGGGAATTTTGCCAAACATATTCTTTCCAATTGGCTGAGTTGTACATTTATTTTGTCGGAAGCTCAAAAAAAATCGTTTTGTACCTTCAGGACGCAAGGACATATAAAGTCTCAATAAAGGCAAAGCAGAGAACTCTTTTTCATCCACAACTGTAAATTTCTTCGATACACCAGTGTTACTTTCCGGTACGTTCACTACCATAACAGTATCCCGGTCCTCTATATCTGCTATACTCATATTTAGAAGTTCCTGAGTTCTGCATCCTCCAAAATAACCCATAATTAGAACAACCTATAACAAATAAAACGAAATAATCAAACGAAAAAGAAAATTATGAGAAAAAAATTACCTTATGTAATAAATGAATTTCATTAGGGGCGTCCTTTAGAAATTTGATGACATCTTTAGGAGATAAGACAGCAGACTTTTTCGGCTTATACCCCTTACTTTTCCGTTTCAAAAAAGCCTCTAGTTCGTTGAACTTGGTGATATCTCTTTTCTCATATATGGTCACCATCGATTTGAGCATTGACCATTTAGTCCATAACGAATTTGGGCTAAACGTTTCTGACTGCAACGAATAAATACAATTATTACCAAATCTACCAGAAAATACTTTACCAGTTCTTGAAAATATGCCAGAAAGACAGTTTCTTTGGCATCTTTTGACATAACATTTCTCTGTGTCAGCCACTTCGGATATAAGTTGTATTCTTTTTGATATAGGGCTTCACTTTTCGATGGAAGTAATGATTGTCTTGCTTTTTCCGCTTTTTTTATAATATCCTCCATTATATCAGAAAAAGATCGTCGATTTGTGGTAAAAAATAAACACGTTTTTAACGGAAAAACATTGATTGATAAAGAAAGTTTGCTTATAAACATGTAACATAGCGACAACCTAGCAACAACCAACAATGCTACAATCAACGCTACCTAATTCAAATATACCAGAAAGGTTATGAATTTAAACATTTATTGCGTTCTAAATATGGACATATTGTTATGAAAATCGGTCAAAAATAAAATCATCTATGTTCACGGGAATTATAGAGCCTTAATAACCTCTGGCAATTGCTGTCCCTCGGGCCAGAGGCCCTCGAGACGCAAACTTTGCCATCGGTAATTAAGGCCCTCATAATTCCCTTAATACATAAATAACTATAAAGCCTTCCTTCGACATCAGTCAATCTCCTTCCAGGCTAAACCATGCTGACGCCCAACCAGACAGTCACAAACGAAACCATCTTCGAGGACGACCCCTTTGCCGAGCTAGACGAAAACGCCATCGATCAGGAAGAACTGGCAGCGTCACACTCCACCATCATCGCCATGCTCCTCGTCAAACTCCTCATCTGCCTGGTGGCCATAGCTGCCTCCATCTTCCTCATCGTCATCATCTGCCGCTTCCGCAGACTCCGCTCAACCCGCCTCAACATGTTCATCCTGAACGCATCCATCCTCAGCGTGGTGTACCTGCTCTGCTCCCCCTTCTACTTCGTACTGGGTCACCTGCTCTTCACCCACAGCGCGCCTACGCTCTTCCTCTGGCAGACGCAGAACACCTTGCTCATCCTCTACAACACCTTCGCCATCTGCATGGCCGGCTGCTGGTTCCTCACTGGGTACAAGCCATTGCTGGCCAGCAAGTACCAGAAGTACTCGGGGCGTGTGTTCGGAGGCATCTACGTGGCCTTCACCATCGAGTGGATATTCGCGTTCATCTACTCCAAGAACCACCACATAGCCAGGATGTCCATCTTCACCGTCTTCTACGTCTTCTTCTTGGTCGCCCTGGTGCTGTTGAACGTCCTCAAGGGTAGAGTCGGCATGAGCGTCGAGTGCGTCGAGACTGATTACTGTTTGAGTGTGGCGAACATCATTTTTTTCGCGTACCTGCCCATGTTTATGTTCCACAACGCCCTGCGATTCATCTCGAACGATGTGTCGTTCTACGTGGAATTTTTGCCGCATCTTCTCGTTCTGGGTCACCCGGTATGGATAGTTTACGAGTTGGGGAGGAAGAACAAGTACTTCAAGACGGCTTACAAGAAATCGTTCAAGAAGCAGTGGGACTACAACGACGACAATTTGGATGGGGTGTCTGAGATGGAAGCAGAGGGTGCTAGAAATGATATGGAGCGAGTTGAAGGCAACCGAAACACCTTGATAATTTGATGATAATGAGATTGTTTGAACATTGGAATAAAGTAATTACGGTTCTGAACTTTTAATTAACAGTTTGAAATGTGGCCTAGCCCGCTGGAACTTTTGCAGATATATTGTGAAGCTCTTTCGTGTAATTTGGAGTATAATAGTCTAACTTGGTCTTCTTTCATGTTTATTTTTCTATGTCCGTTGCAAGTGGTTTTGGACAGTGTCACACCATTATTGTATAATGACTTGCATCCACTAGTTTATGAATGTTTTTGGATTGGATCTGCTTTTAGTGCCTCGTGTGGTAAGTCCCATGTGATTTGCTCATCAAAATCTCGATTTTTTTTCCATTTCCTTTTCCTATTTTGATTTACACTCGGCGTCCAGCATCTGAACCTCATCAAAACTCAACTAACGTACCGTGAAACGTGTCAAATATGAAATGATCACCTTGTAGAGACATAAAAAGCCTGCGATATTAAAGCTGATTGCAATGTACCACATCGAGCTACATTAATTCTACCTATTATTCTATTAAAATGCGTCTTGGGCTCATAATATTCGGAGGCTTGTGACGTTGCTGCTCCATTTATAATAGGTCTGGTGAGTCAAGTTTTCTAATTATTATCTATTACCTACTTTTTCAACGGAAACCACCTATGCACACTGTTGGAAATTAGTTGTTACTTTCAACAACTTCTCATATCGTTAAAAAATTGTAGTCGAATTCAACAACAATTGTGTCTCAATTTCATTTCCAAAATTTTCGATGTAGTTGTTGAATCACTCAGTTATTGAATTCACTACTGATAATGTCAATAAAACAGCAACAAGTTTGCATCAAATGAACAGATAAAATTCATGTCCAAACAACTTGATATAATCTGTAACACAACAACAAATAATTGTAACTAGAACTTCAATAATGGTTATTGAAACATAGACAGTAGAACATCATCTAGTTGCTAATACATTAATATTAAATAGCGGTTTTGTCGCACTCTGTTGACAAATTAACATCACCTAGTTTTACAATTTGCAACAGTTTGTGCTCGGTTACAAAGATTTTTTAGTTCCGATCTCTTCGGATATATTCGCTACTTTTCGTTTCTCTTCTCACGAAAACCGATTCCTTACAAGTCCCAACCAAGTTTGCCCAGTTCTCTGCAGTCTTTTGCCGTTGTAGAGCATTAGAACGAATTCATTATAGGTTTTCCTCTCGTGTAGTCCAGATATAAAAAAGGTACCTACATGGAGTAGATTAATGTGGACTCGTATGTTCATAACTTTTATTTACTCATTCCAATATTCATATGATTTTTGTTGAATTTCCTGATCTAGAGCAACAAATAACAATTTTTTGTCGGAATCTGCAAGCGCAATGATTTGTAGCTAGTACTACATTAGGACGTAGGGATTATAACAACAAATTGAAGTGAAAATGACAATTTGTAATTGCTCAATTGACTTCAGAAAATACTGCGAACAACTATAAGGTGAAGTAGAATTATTAACTTACTGTAGTTAATTCACCAACAAGACGTAGTAGCCATACAAATAGGCTATTGTTAAGACGAGCAATACACATTATGGTGAAAATTTACTTCAAATACTCTTGATATTTCAACTATAAAATGTTGTAGACCTACTGGGACTATATTTTTTTGTTGATTTAGCAACTAATTTCCAACAGTGCATGCTTGAAAATTCGGTATTTTGGCACTTGCTGTTAGTTGCACCAGGCCAATTGTCAATCGACTCAATCGAAAATTCTCTGATTTTTCCAGTTCCCATTAATCCAAATCAGTATCCAGAGGATTTAATAGTGAAAATGAACCTAACAATCACCCCAAATGCTAGCGAAAACATGTACCTGGATGAGGATCTCTCGTTTGGATACGCCCTCCACAAAATGCTGAGCTACCTTCTGTTTTTTCTTGCCAAATCCTCGGACGCAATGCTGATCTACGTGTACTTCAAATATCCCATGGTGAGGACCTGGGAAAACTACCTCGTGCTGCATTGGGCCTTGACGAGTTTCTCAATCTTTCTGCTGACCTTCATCATCGACTACGTCATCATCAGGACTATTTTGGACGTCCGTCAGCCAAACTGCTATGGGGCAGCCGCTTACAGAACGCTAGTAATTCTCTCTCTGTGGTTGGCCGACGCCATACTTCTCAGTTACGTGTTGCTGCACTCCAAATATGAATTACCGCACAAGTGGGAGGTGGTTTTCAAGAGATATTTCGCCCACGTGCTATATGTGTCAGGCTTCTGCATTTACATTTACGAAATTTACGTTTGCGAGGATAATAATGGCGCGCAAGATATCGTATTTTTTGAGATCCTAGAGTTGCTGGCTCTATCACTAAACGTGTTGGTGTTGATTATCGTACCGCGTGGGGAGAAAAGTCAGAACGCGAAGTACACCCTGTACGTGGCGAATGTGATAGTTTTCTCCTTCATGCCCATGGTGATGTTTCACTATTTAATCGTTCACTTCCTGGACAATTCGACTGTCATAGAATTTTTGTTGCATGCACATTCGGTACCGAGGCTCGTTCTGATCTGTAATTCCATAGGTGTTTGTGTTGTTCTATACAGGTGCGATAAATATTACGGCACCGCCATGGTTTTGACTGCAAGGAAGTGTTTTTGTGTATCGAATGAGAGGGTTGGTTGGAACGATCTCACCGAACATTTGGCCACTTGTGAATGAACTTATTTATTTTATTTTTCACTTGATCGTTACTGCTTTATAATACCTTGGCAACGGTTGCTATTAACAGACCCATAAAGCCCGGGGCGTTATGGAGGGCATTATGAATCATAACGCCCGCTAAATGTTTTTTTCTGTAGTTCAATAAATTAATTACTCAGAAAAGTTTTATTTATAACTGTACATAAAAAAGGGACTAATTATTATTATGAACACAACAGTTTTTAGTTTCCTCCACTAACAAGCTTGTCAATTCTTACAAAAATGCAGCGTCGTTTTATTAAATAAACAACCCTTAGCAACCTCTTCAATGTTTCCATGGCAATTGCATAGAAGCTCACTTGTGCTCAGTTGCCGACCAGAACGCAGTAAATACTATGAGAAAAAATTTATGAAGTAAACAACGTCGTTTAAGATAATTTTTTCGTGAAAAATAAAATCTTGTATGCACCACGAGCGTTACTAGATCCTAACGCCCATCGGGCAACATTCATCCCTCGGGCCCTCGGGTGAATGTTACCCTCCGGGCGTTAGGATCTATATAACGCACTTGGTACATAAATAGCTATTATTTCTGACAGTGACATTATAAGCTTATATCGTCATAGTTACGATATCTATAATGAGGGTCATAACTCCCTTGGGATATTAACGTTCAAAAACTCCCTCTTACCTTTTACAGGTGAAAATGATACAAGAAATGCTTATAAACGTTTATATGTAATGAAAACTAAGACATATTTTCCTTATTCACGTCATTACAAATAATAAATGTACAATTTTCAAATGTTCCCTGAAAATTACTTCCGCCGCTGGAAACAATTTCTTTTTTTTATGGGTGGTGCTGTTGATCTTCACTACAGTCGAGGTGCCTGCCTCTTCTGATGGCAAAGTAGACAGCATACGCACCGTTTTATTTCTCAATTCAATACTGTCCTCCAGAAAATACTGAGAATACTTTACCAGTTCTTGAAAATATGCCAGAAAGACAGTTTCGTTGGCATCTTTTGACATAACATTTCTCTGTGTCAGCCACTTCAGATATAAGTTGTATTCTTTTTGATATAGGGCTTCACTTTTCGATGGAAGTAATGATTGTCTTGCTTTTTCCGCTTTTTTTTATAATATCCTCCATTATATCAGAAAAAGATCGTCGATTTGTGGTAAAAAATAAACACGTTTTTAACGGAAAAACATTGATTGATAAAGAAATATTGCTTATAAACATGTAACATAGCGACAACTTAGCAACAACTAACAATGCTACAATCAACGCTACCTAATTCAAATATACCAGAAAGGTTATGAATTTAAACATTTATTGCGTTCTAAATATGGACATATTGTTATGAAAATCGGTCAAAAATAAAATTATCTATGTACCACGGGAATTATAGAGCCTTAATAACCTCTGACAATTGCTGTCTCTCGGGCCAGAGGCCCTCGGGACGCAAACTTTGCCATCGGATTTTCCAATAAGACATATAACATGTATAGGAATAGTCAATAGTTAATGCAAGAGCACTATAAAAGTTCTATAAAAGTTCATATATTATATAAACAATACATATAAATATGATCTAGTTTCTGGCTAATTATCAAAATATTCTCCCAACGAGTAGAAACATTTTTCAGTCAGGAACTGTCTTAGGGAGCTACTAAATTTTTTTAAATATTTGATTTCTTTTATATTTTCAGGTAGATGATTGAAAACAGACAAACCCATTATTGTAGGTGAATTGTCAGAAACCTTATATTTGGTAAAAGGAATGTGGTATTTTTTCCTTTGGCGAGTATTTACGGAGTGAAAATCTCCGGTCAAAACAAATTTTTGTTTATTTTTAAAAATAAAGACAGACAATTCATAAATATAAACAGACATGAGGGTCTGAATTCTAAAATTTTTGAAAAGGTCCCTACAGGAATGTGTACTAGGAACTCCAGCTATTATTCTAACTATTCTTTTTTATATCGAAAAAACATTTTTTGACATAGTGGAATTTCCCCACATACATATTCCATACCTAATTCGTGACATTACCTGTGCATGGTATAGGGCCAATAACTGAGACAATTCAAGTATATCCTTGAGACTTCTGAACATGAAACATATAGAATTTAATTTTTTCATTAAGCTTGTACAATGACCTTTCCAACTTATATTTTTATCAATGAGAAGTCCAAGAAAATTGGTTTCATCTGAACTATCAATGGATGCATCAAAACTCATCTCAATTCTGAGGGGATCGCACTTCCTTTGATAGTTATGAAATCTTAGAATTTGGGTTTTTTTAGCATTCAAATTCAGACAATTGGTACTGCACCAATCCTGCATCAGTTCTACACCTTTTCCAGTTGTATTTCAGAAACCATCAAGTTTATTTCAGAAAGCGTCAATTGAATTTCAGAATAGTCACTTGTATTTCAGAAAGTATCAATTGTAGTTCAGAATAGTGAGTTGAATTTCAGAAAGCGTCAAATGTATTTCAGAATAGTCAGTTCAATATCAGAATGCGTCAAATGTATTTCAGAATAGTCAATTGAATTTCAGAATTCGTCATTTGTATACAAATTATATATTCTGAAATTCAAATGATGAATTCTGAAATTCAGTTGACTCTTCTGAAATACAATCGACGCTTTCTGATATTAAACTCACAATTCTGAAATACAATTGATGCTTTCTGAAATCGAACTCGCTATTCTGAAATACATTTGACGCTTTCTGAAATAAAACTGGAAAAGGTGTAGAGCTTTTTCTGTATCTTCACGCATACGAAATTCGTTTTTGTGTGATATTATCAGCGACGTGTCGTCTGCATACATTGTTACATGAACACCTTTCAAGAATTTATCCAAATCATTGGAGTAAAGAATAAACAAAATGGGTGGAACTGAGCTGGTATTGTGAAAAATATAAAAATCAAAAGGTGTTTTTTTTGTGAAGAAACATTTCCAACAGCTTTTTGTTTGTCTTAGTTTGTTTGTATGATGTCTTTATGAAGAAAAAATTGAGTGACGTCAAGTCAGGTGATCTTGGTGGCTGTCACTTAGGAAATAAAAATTTCTCAAAACTAAATCTCCGTTCACTTTCGAATTCTCTAGCTATCTTCATAGGTTCATCTTTTTGAGTAGGTACCTGTAGTTTTTCCTAAAAAACATCAGTTGGATGCCATACGTTGACCAAAAAATTTGTACTTTCAAATGAAGCTTTTCCATGTCACTATGACTCGCCCTGTACAATTGACGCAAGCGGAAATCTCTTTGTAGCATTTTTTCCAATTCATTGTAATACGATACCATTTCTGATAAATAAAAATCAGACAGAGCTTTTAGTCATGTTTTTCACTCAATTATTGTTCGCTCGTATTTCAAGTGGTGAAATTCTGTTAGCTGAGAATTTGGGTGAGTGGAGATAAAATATATTTGTACAGGGTGGAACAAGTTACATAAGTCTATAAAAAATTGTATCCTTCTTTTTCATCAACTTTAACAAAGTAGCGTTTTTCATTTTATAATAATCTAACAGTCTGACGAATTTTATAGCAATTGTTGAAGATATAAAATCGATAAAGATTTTATAAAATCCTTGGGATTTTGAAAATCCTTTACATAGATCTTATATGCTTACGCTAGATACGGTATCCAGGTAAATATTATTAATTGAATTATTAATTAAATTAAGGTAATTTTTTTAGGTCCGGGGGGTATAGTATTTGTTTGATATTAGAGGGGTTTGCAATAAAGTACCATACATATGTGTTATACCACGTGATATCATCTTTCCCACAAAAAAAACTTTGCCCTTATTTACTCCCAATATTGAATGAATATACACCAATCACATTTTGTAGTATCTGTTTGAAAGTAATAAAGACGACTTATTATTATTACTTGCTTGCAGACCCCTCTAATACCAAACAAATTCTACATGATGCCGGATCTAGCGTAAGCTTATATGATCTATGATCAATCAAATGAAACTGTCAATCCATTTTATCGATTGGAATGATATTTCTTGGAAAATAAAGCACAGTTTTGAATGATTGCTTGATAGTCAGTATTGAATTATCCTATTATTGTATTGCAGAGATGCCGAATACCTCATTGACCGAACCCAATGAAGATGGTTCTTTTCAAAAAATGGACTTTTCCTTCATCATTTCTGCCATCACATCCACAATTTACTTCTGTGTCATAGCAACTGACATATTCCTCATCACCATAATAGCCAAACAACGACAGTACAAGAGCAAAACCAAAAGCCACTTGATGCACTACGCCATTTCCAGTATGTTTTCACTGATAGTACCTATTACTTTCAGGATAGTACTGGAACTGGCTGAGCTTCAAAGGTTTTTCGGAGGGGGAGGATATTGTATAGTTTTGAAATTGGAACATTCGTTTTTATCGCTTTGTCACCTCTTCAATTTAGGCTTAGCTTTGGATTGGCTGCTTGCGATACCAAAAAATAAGATGGGAAAACTTAAAAAGTACTGCATTGTCATGATATATTTCTTGGGTATTTTGTTTCTGTTCGTACAAACTACTTTGTGCTTTTCTAATTCGAATATAGGAAAATTCATTGGTAACGATGCTATATATTTGTTTGTTTTGATGTTCATCTTATGTTGTGATTATATGGAGCATAAAAAATTTTTAGAAAATACACAATCATATGCTCTAACTTTGGCCAACGTTATAATATTGAGCTGGATGCCTTTGTATATATATAAGCTGCTATGGTATATCTCTTCAGAGCTGGATTTTTTTGTTTTCATGCAGATATTATTGATAACCAGTTGTATACCAAATTGGTTGGCTTATTGTTGTCCCGTCACTATTGTATTGATTCTAATGAAAATGGATGATCATTTCTGTTTGGTCTATAGAAAATCATTCCAAAAAACTATGAATGTGAACAAACTGAACGAAGAAGATTTTGAAAATGTAGCCTATATTTGATAACTGTATATACGTTTTTCTTTGAAAATTCCTTGTTGAGAAATAAATAGAAAAATGAATTCAACTTTGATTTAGTTTTCTTCTAGAAACCTCTCAATATGGAAGATACAACATACAAACAGCATGTAGACAACCCCATTTCAACCAGCAGTATTTTTTTCTGATAATTTCGGAGGACCTGGAAATATGCAGCACTATCTACTTCCTTCTTTTTTCAAATTCCAGAGAGTCCTGTGGCATAGATACACATGATCATAAGTTGAGAACCTGTAGAATATATTTTGTAAATTATTTTAACTTTAGTTCCTGTGCTCAAACAATATCTCAACATTGATTCTATGAGCGTAACATGCTGCTTTACAGAAACTTTCGTGTCAAGTGCTCATAGGTAAGAGTTCAGTTCTTGAACATCCACTCTACAGCTCGTATATTTTATCCAGAGCAGTCTCTTTCTTTTCCATAGATATTTTCATGCCCGATTCTCATCGGAAATCATCAGAATGCCATGCTTTTTTTATCAAATGTTCCTTTCGTGAAGTCAAAAACAGAAATAATGTCTTATTGGAATCTAAATTAGATGGATGTTAAATGAGGGTTGGGAAATAGAGATATTGAGTTACCTTATACTAGCGATAAGCATTGCAGATGTTGTGTCAATATGATATGTCCCCATAATACAGTGGGCGTATTATGTGAATAATAGTTTGTTGAAAAGTTTCTTTCCTGACAGTAGCAGATCATTATACACAAGACTCGATTAACCCAAGGTATGTTTTGTCTAAGTTTCGGTGTATTACATACAGGCTGTCCATTTTTCTAGTGTCATTATGGGGATTTCGCTTATCGTAAGAGACGCGAAGTTGATAATTTGAAAATAAATTTGAAAAATCGTCAATTATTTTGAAAATGTTACAGAAACATGAAAGTTTGTGATTTTTGCTTTCGATTTATTTACGATTATTCCACTCATGTATGAAAATTTCCATTTGTGAGTACATAAAATCGTATTTTTCTATCGGCTGAATGGGGAGGAACAAAAATGCAAGTCGAAAAAAATCTGATAAATTGTATTACCGTATAGCAACGATAGCAATTACTAATCGTTAATCAAGTAACAGAACTAAACAGCAAATAATATGTCAGTTTGTCGAGTTTTAGAGATATTCATTTTTCTACTTATCGTTCTTTCAATTTGTTAAATAAAGTTTAATTGCATTGAATTTTCTATTCATGGAATTGTTTTACCAAAATCAACGCGAGCTCAGATTTAGCAGAATATTTTTAACGGTGGTAATATCCGGCTAAATCTGAACTCTTGTGGTATTATTATATTAGATATTTCTTACCAATACTTTATTCAAAAATATTTTTTTCGGAGGATTTAAATATTGTGAAGAGAAAAAAAACGTTGAATATCAAAATCCAAAATGGCGTTCACAAGAAATTATAAAGTTTACAGGTGTTTCTTCGTCATATTGAAAATTCTCCATAAAAAGGCTTCGAATCATGTACTGGTTAGATTGTACGATTAGTTTATCCTAGAAAGCGATATATACCCACAGTATGGTACTTGAAAAGTGGACAGCCCGTATAATACAGGGTGTATCTCTATGCGACATCAATCTAGTTAGTGTTTATCAAATCTGATGCTTACCATGGAATTTCTATTTGCTATTTGCATCTGACATTGACATCTTTTATTTTATTTTTCAGACTGAAAATGTCGATTCTCAACTTAACCGAAATAGAGAACGACCCTTTGTTGGACATCGATCCAGAGGAAATGATCGACGAATTCGATAGCATGCCTTTCTACTGGTACTTCGTCATAACCAACACCATCAAGTTCTTGTTTTGCCTTGGTCTCATAGCTGCTGACTCCTTCATGATATTCATCATGTGCAGAAACAAGAAACTGAGGACCAAGACCAACAGCTACATCTTGAACTACTTCATTTTCAGTCTTGTTTATGTCCTTTTCCCGATCTTCTGGTTTCTCATTGAGGTTACCCCCTTGATCAACTTTCTGAGTTCGGGATTTCTATGTGTTATTTTCCATTTGGAAATTTGCGATATCTTTTTTTTCCACCTCTTCGCTTGCGGTCTGACTTTAGATTGGCTCTTGATGGTGCATAGGCCAGACCTTGGCCAGAGGTACCAAAAACTCTACAGCTACTCCAACCATTTTATTTACGCAATTGGAACATTAAACACTGTACTCGTATGTAGTAGTTGTAGAAATCCTTACGTGATCATAAGCGGTTTCATGAAAATAGTATATCCTTGTGTACTGGTATTCGTTTTAATGTGCCAGTACTTCAAATACAAGAGCAATACGCCTGACAGGACATCATTCAGCCTCACAATCTCTAGCATCATGGTATTCTCCTGGATACCTCTCTATATTTATGATTTGCTTGTCCACTGGATCCAAGATCATAAAATAATTAGCGAAATCTTAGCGTTTACTTTCTTCATACCCGAGTGGTTGGTGTACGTTTGCCCCATATTGATAATAGTCGTTCTAGGCAGAAAGAACAAGCACTTCCAGATGGCTTACGATAGAACGCTCAAGAGGAATGTCAGACATTACCATGGGGATGAAGAGAGTTTGGAGGGATCAGAAGAAACAAGGCCAGTGGAAGACGTGACAAGTTACAACAACGTAACTCCTATCTGACCACTTGTCATAAGGAAAATATTTATAACAATAATTACCAATGGTACAAAAAATATATTGTTGATCATTATTATTTATTAATATATCTTTGACGCTATTAAAGTTTTGAGTGTGGTGTAGGTACGTAGGTATTCAGATTTTGTCCTTAAAGATATGTTAGATATACATAATTTCCAATTGAAATCGACAGACTTATCGGGAGTAATTACACAAGTGCTTCAAAATTACCGATAATTTTCCATGAAAGCATGTTGTCTAAAAACTGCATGAGTTTATTTTCATATTTTAGGAGGAGGGCTCTTTTAGCAAAATATGAAAATAACCGAATGCAGTTTCTTTTCTGACAACATGCTTGAATGGAAAATTATCAGGTTTATTTTGATGAACGAGTTTACTTCGGTAGAATATTTCCGGAGTTTAAAATTCAGTATTTATGCCTGTCAAGATGACAAATGTACATTTTAACAATCGTTACTATAGATACACGGACCGAGCGGGTATTTTTCGATACCTACCGGGTATTTACCAGCCCGAAAATGTCCCGCCGGGAATTTATCGCTGTAATTGATCGAAAATGTCCCGCTTCATATGGGATTTTTAACATACGATGGAAATATTCGCGAAAATTAAATCTTCTGTGGTATAACTTCTGATATTCAAATTTCCAACAATAAGCCATCATTTTTGCGAAGAAATTCAACAATGCACGGAATACCCTATAATTTTCTTAAACAGCTTTTAATTCTCATCAATTGCGGCTACGTGGGTCTTGCAGACAACTGAATTGTTAAAAGTGCGTGACAAATTTAGTGTGGTCCAGAGTGTTTGTGCAGAGATATTTGTTGTAGTTCAAGTATCATAAGGTATGTGTGGTGTAATTCGAATTAATTTGTCTTTATTATCGCTATAGAAACGTTCCGCTTTTCATTGAGTGTATACATTTTTTTATACCGAATTAAACAGGAGATATGTACTTATATATAGCCTCTATTTCTGTTATTCGAAAAGAAACAGATTCGAAAACAGGAAGTAACCCCAATTATAGCCTTTATTTTTTTTCGGAACCCTTTTTTGCCTTAAAATTCTCTATTCAACCATGTATAAGTGGTATTCGTTCCTGAGTTGGCTATTCAATTGCATTATAGCCAGCTCATATTCCTACGATCGCAAGTAGACAAAATATTGCATTCCATCCTACCCTTGAATGTAATGAAATTTTCGCCTCTACACATATGACGAGCGTATATCGCTTCAGAAGAGTATATTTTTCTGCAATGTGGCATCCATACAAAGTTGACTATTCCATGGCACCCCCACAGTCTTCCATATGTCTATACAGGGTGACCAAGATAAGGATGAACTAAATAAGTATCTTGCATGGAGATTGTAAAAGCTTCTCAGCTTCTTTCCTGCATCAAATATCAGAGGTACAAGGTGTATTTCTGTTTCTGTATCCATGAAAAATATTTAAGTTGATTCAAAAAACGCCAGAACAGTTGCAATAAGAAAATTAGGCACTATAATATAGTATGACTACTAAAACAACTCAAAAAATTAATAAAATATCTATATCGAAAACGGAAGAAGTTGAGCAATTCATGCGAAGCCACATCTAGTCCTTATTTTGCGCAACTTTCTCATTCCTCCAAATCCATGTCTCCTACCATAACCTAGATCCCATGCTGTTCATTCATGTTAGTAAAATCCGCAAAACTGCCCTAGCAGTCATGCTCAGGAAAAACTATCCGACTCGAAGGACCAAAATAAAGCTGTTGGACTTTTTTTGTTTTTGGACTTTTTCCATGCCAAATCTCTGAATTTTTATTATTTTTTTAGATTCAACTATGTCATTAATAACTAATTATATAGAAATTAGAGTTACATAGGGATGCACCAATATAAACAGACACTAAACGGTAACACAATTGTAGTTCAAATTGAATGAATGAAAAAAAAAACTCTTGAAGATTTTGTCTTTCAGACGCCATGGCGGACACATCTGCTTGGGATGACGATCCCCACGTCCTGAAACCCAACGAAACCGGCCGCTCGGCCTTGGAGTACCTCGCTATAACCACCGACTACCTCAGCATCCCCCTCTGCGCCATGGCAGTGCTAGCCGATCTGCTGATCCTCTACACCGTCCTCAAGTACAGGCGGTTCAGAACCCGCACCAACACCTACCTGCTCAACTTCGCCGCCTTCCACACCCTCTACGTCCTCTCCACCCCCGTTTTCTACCTGGTGCTCGACATCTTCTTCGGAGGCTCGCTGGAAATCGGCCTGTTCTGCCTGTGGACGAGGCTGGAGAACTTCGCCATGGCGCTGGCCATCACCTGCATGGCCGCCTACGGGGTGGACGTCTACCTCGAGGCGGTTCGGCCCTCCTGGTTCCCCGAGTACGAGCGGAGGGTGCGCTACGTGTTAGCCTTCTTCTACTTCCTCCACGCGCTGGTGTACGTCATCTCCGGGGCAATTTGCTTGCGTCACGGGTTCAGCAACCACTTTGCCTTCTATGTCCTCACCATGCAGTATCTGCTCACTGTAGTCTTGGTGTTGTATTTGGGCATCAAGAACAAGGGTGCGAGGATCGTGGTGGCTAAAGACTGGGTGTTGCACACCTCCATTACGGTCGTTCTGTGTTGGATGCCTCTTTACGTTTGCTACACCCTCATCGAGGTGTTTCAATCAGTGCACCAGGTGGAGATGGTCCTGTGGTACTTGGCCTTTTTGCCAGAGTATTTGGCCTACTCCTGCTCCATGATTACGGTGTGGAGGCTTTGGAAAGATAATGACCACTTTCGGGCCGCCTTCAAGACGTTCTTCAGGAGAAATGTGCCTTTCAGCGAGTACGAAGAGTTGTTTGTTAGTGAGAGTATTATGGCGAGATGATTGTTGATGCATTCTTCCAATAAAAAAATAAAAACAAATTTTTTGAAAGAGAAAAATAGTCTATCCAATTAAAAATATCAAACATAGTTTGAAATGAATGTCTGGTAGACTACGAGCAGAAAACAACTACTTTCCTGGTAAATACCACGCAGAACATTGAATTATATCTGATGCTCGTAGTCCATGCAACGATTCACACTGTGAATGCAGATCGCAAATGTTTCTTTCTTCCTAAGACGTGACAAATTCACATCGGGACAGGCACGCCTAACAACCTACAGACCGGTTTCGGGCTTATTGGCCCTCATCAGTGCAGGGTAGTTATCCGAGTATACACTGTTGGAAATTAGTTGCTAAATCAACAAAAAAATATAGTCCCAGTAGGTCTACAACATTTTATAGTTGAAATATCAAGAGTATTTGAAGTAATTTTTCACCATAATGGGTATTGCTCGTCTTAACAATAGCCTATTTGTATGGCTACTACGTCTTGTTGGTGAATTAACTACAGTAAGTTAATAATTCTACTTCACCTTATAGTTGTTCGCAGTATTTTCTGAAGTCAATTGAGCAATTACAAATTGTCATTTTCACTTCAATTTGTTGTTATAATCCCTACGTCCTAATGTAGTACTAGCTACAAATCATTGCGCTTGCAGATTACGACAAAAAATTGTTATTTGTTGCTCTAGATCAGGAAATTCAACAAAAATCATATGAATATTGGAATGAGTAAATAAAAGTTATGAACATATGAGTCCACATTAATCTACTCCATGTAGGTACCTTTTTTATATCTTGACTACACGAGAGGAAAACCTATAATGAATTCGTTCTAATGCTCTACAACGGCAAAAGACTGCAGAGAACTGGGCAAACTTGGTTGGGACTTGTGAGGAATCGGTTTTCGTGAGAAGAGAAATGAAAAGTAGCGAATATATCCGAAGAGATCGGAACTAAAAAATCTTTGTAACCGAGCACAAACTGTTGCAAATTGTAAAACTAGGTGATGTTAATTTGTCAACAGAGTGCGACAAAACCGCGATTTAATATTAATCTATTAGCAACTAGATGATGTTCTACTGTCTATGTTTCAATAACCATCATTGAAGTTCTAGTTACAATTATTTGTTGTTGTGTTACAGATTATATCAAGTTGTTTGGACAGGAATTTTATCTGTTCATTTGATGCAAACTTGTTGCTGTTTTATTGACATTATCAGTAGTGAATTCAATAACTGAGTGATTCAACAACTACATCGAAAATTTTGGAAATGAAATTGAGACACAATTGTTGTTGAATTCGACTACAATTTTTTAACGATATGAGAAGTTGTTGAAAGTAACAACTAATTTCCAACAGTGTAGAGACCGTAAGATCTCCACTCGAAGCGTTGCCTGTCCCAATGCATTTTCGTCGCGTCTATTTGACCGCACAGAGCCGCGTTCCAACAGACAATTGAAAGTGGCGACATCATGCGGCAGGAGAAAGAAACACTCCAGAGTGTTTCTTTCTTCTGCCTGATAACTAACCTGCACTGATGAGGGCCAGTAAGCCCGAAACCGGTCTGTAGGTTGTTAGGCGTGCCTGTCTCGATGTGAATTTGTCACGTCTTAGGAAGAAAGAAATATTTGCGATCTGCATTCACAGTGTGAATCGTTGCATGGACTACGAACAGATATAATTCAATGTTCTGCGTGGTATTTACCAGGAAAGTAGTTGCTTTCTGCTCGTAGTCTACCAGACATTCATTTCAAACTATGTTTGATATTTTTAATTGGATGGACTATTTTTCTCTTTCAAAATTTTTTTTTTGTGTCCAATTTATGGCTAATCAATTTTTTCATTCTTCCAATAAAATTCGATATGCTTGTTTGTTTAATTAGTTCCTTGGTGTTTTTGTGAATCTTACTTCTTGGAAATGTATTGCGTAAATTAGTATATATTGTATGGATAATGGAAATACCCAAACTTCATTCAGTTTCACAAACAAGGTCAAAGTGAATTCGATTTGATGTTTTGGCCAATACTTATAACTTTCATTGATGTCATAGGTCTGAATTGAATTGGGGTGTTCCTACTAAATTTCGAGAAAATTTCCATTCATTTATAGTAGGGAAATCAGAACAATAACTGGAGGTGATAGCATGTGGAATTGTTGAACAAAATCAAAGCATGAAATAATTTTGTAGGTACTTGAATATTTTCAATATAGACGTATCCATCAGTTATATGACTATTATTTTGGGATTGAAAATAATATATTATTAACAGCTCCACCAATACATGAAAACATTCCAATCTTCCTTTTGTGATAACGATTTGTTTATAATAATTATTTATTATTACTAAAGCAATATGTTGTTCAATTTATGGCGGGTTCCAATTAAATTATCTGAAGGTTCGAATGAAATTACATGAAATCGATATAGCTGAAGCCATTTACGTATATCCTCTAGATTGTCTTTTCTTATTGCCAGTTTAAATAAATCAAAATAATACCCCAGAAATTCAAACGTTTATAAACTCCAGCAGGTTTGGAGTAGGTACGATAATGATAATGTTTTCATTTGGTATCATAATACCTCAAATTATATCTATTGACTATATAACCATTATGAAACATGGAGTTACGGGGCGGGGCGTATCGTGAGACCACCCTGTATATTGTTCAATATTTCCTTCGTGACTCACCCTGTAGATACGTTCGCCTCCACCTGATTCAGTTTTTTAATAAGTGTAATCTTGTCTAGAAACCTAGTGTTAAATTTGTGATAACCCTTGTAAGTCAATCATATAGGATAGATAGTAAGAAAAAAAAGGGGGGGTCACAATGTAACTCCCCCTGTTGAGTACGCCAGTGTGTTGGAATTATGGGTTTACGAAAGGTTGATGTTGATACTTGATAAGGCCTTCTTGCAATTTATAAAATTCGAATTTGTTTTGAAAAATAGTTCGTTTGAGTTATTATCATCAGACATTATCGCAATGTGGTTTCAATCGAATATGCAGATAAACTCATATTAGTATCGAATTTTGATGCTGCATATTTATTTCAATTTAATGTGCTTATCTTGAGTCCTGCCTGTTTATTAGTACTCGCACTAATATTTGCGGAAATATATACCTACTAAGGTAAGTTTTTGTTTAATTTCAATAGGTCTGCCATGCAGGAAGTCTGATGAAATGAACCTCATAATGTTATACCTACTACGCATTTAGTAGATATGTTATTGTATCAACACTGAAATCATCCATATATAAAAAGAATTTTGCAGTGATACAAAATGAATGATAATTTATTCACTAATTTTGTGAAGAACTAATTTCTTGATGCAGTATAGTGAAACTAGAAAAAATCAAATTCATGATTTTCTGCATGAATACTAAAAGTATAACGTCATCTAACATCAAAAAAAAAAAAATCAAACATCCAAGAATTTTTGTATTCATGTAGAATATATACCTACTGATAGTTTCATTTGATACATCCATATTGACGCAGATTTAGCCATATTGTAAAACTCTTCCGGTAAGTACCTACCTGTTATCACCTAACCTAACCTCAAATTCAAATTCATTTGGCACCCAAAGAAATATCATTTCTCGAAAATAATTTTTTTCGGCAACCGTCCGGAAAGTACGTACTTTCCAGACGATTTTTTTTTGAGAAAGTGGCATTTTTCCGGCCTAGTCCGGGAAGTACGTACTTCCCGGACTAGGCCGGGAACAATCACATCGTTGTTGTCATTGTAAATATGAAAATCTTGGTAGTATGGTTTTGATAAATGCAGTTGATCATTACCATAGCAGCAAAATAACGACTGACAGCTATCTGACATAAAATTAGCTAACATTCAAAAATTATCAGATGAAAACAATCAATGTGAAACGGAAACTTTACCTTCTTGTTCTGACTTCAACAAAAGGCACTTAAATATACCAAGCATTTCAAACAAATTGAATCCATTCAATATTAACAATTGTTCTAATTTTAATAAAAATATTAATATAAATAAGAATTGAAATATTCGAAATTTTGTTCTAATAAAGAAATGTGTTTCTTTGATTTGTTATTCTACACGGTTGCCGAAAAAATTGTGTACGCAACACGCCCGAAAACAGTTTTTTTTGGACTCGCAGACTTCCAGGACTCGCTACGCTCGTCCTAGAATTTTATCCACTCATCCAAAAAAACAGTATTTTCCGGACTTGTTACGTAAATTACTATTTCCATTATTTCAAAAACTCTTACAGATGGGTATAGATGTTGATGTTGTGGAGGATTGTTAGGACAATTTATAAGAATTCTTAAAATTATATGTTAGACATATATACAGGGTGTTAAGAGTACGTAGCCAAAGATCACTATATAAGATGACATGTTTCGTATTTAAGATACATCAGTGTCATACTTTTTTCGAATCTTTTCTTCAAGACGCAAACTGAAAAACAAAACAAAATAAGCTGAATGTTTTTAAATTTTCAGAAAAGTGGCAGTGAAGAAGTATTTTCAGTTTCGTTTCATCTCCATTCAGAATGGAAATGAAATGAAAATTAGAAAAATATGTTTTTTCCAAATCATTTGGGGAACGGTGAGAACTCCCCCAACTATCTACAAACACCCTGTATGGCATAGGAGAAAAAAACCGCTTTCGGCTATGTGGAAACTCACGGACCAAATTGAAAGATTGCTTTTTCCTGTTTAACGCAATAATTGGTCATTTGCTCGAATATTTTTTTTAATGACAACCCATGATGACTTTGGATAATCAAGGTCAAGAGTAAAACCGAGAACGGCGCCGATAAAATTTGTGTTTTCGGAAAAATAATAAAATTGTGGTACCCATTGGTGGATGAGTTCCTAGTATAGTTTTTATTGAAAGAAATTGAGTAGGAATAATAATTGTATAATTGTAAGATGGGATGTTTTCTGGATTGTCAAATTGCTATATTAGGTCCTTTCTCATTCCTCTGATTTCATTTGGATACACAATTATTGGATAAATTGTTGAAACATACAATACAGCACACCAATAACATCACTGCTGCACATATTCATGACCTCAAATCTGTTGTATCTGCATAAATCCTAACGAGTAGTAGCAACGTTCTGCGTAATACAAATATGTTTCTTTTTCGTTTTCAATCAGTTATTTATAAGCGATTATTCTTGTACAGATTAAGATTATTTCTAATATTCTAAAAATGTAAGTCGTTTATAAAACGCGAAGCTGCATGTGTGATCTAGATGGAATAGTTTCGAAGAAAAAATTACGAGCACTATTTTGATAACTGGTTAAAAATAGAGTACCTATCTGGTATGGTATCTGAAACACTCGTTAATATATACATAACATGTTGTTTTGTAGAAAGGGGATCCCGATTCGTCTGCGTGCGTATTAGTATGAGAGAACTTGTTCTGTAGTCTATAGTTAACATAGATTCCGTCTTTCCGTCGGTTCAAAATGTATGAGGTGAAATTAATTCGCAATGTTCTGTCCACGTGCGATTAATGGAGCTAACCTAGCTTTCAACTGAATGGATTATATTTCACTTATCTATAAATAGTGGTGAGTAACTGAGGGATACACATCCCAATTTTCTCTTCATCACTTCGTAATTTGGAGTTATTCCCAATAACCATGACGCACGCCATTTCACTCCTGATGATAAATATTGGGATTGTAGGCAGAAAAAATTCATTGAAAATATAATTATACTCTATCTAGGTATGTACTATCACAACCGCTTCTCTCCATATTCTTGATAACATTTTTTTCGTCAAATATTCTCTGCTCTGCATTATTCCAACAACAGAAAATCGATATTAGGCAAAGTTGTAGGCTAGATTGAATATCACAGTACATAAATCTGAAGTGTGGTATCCCACAAGGACCTATTTTGACACTAACTCAATATCTGCTTTCTCTACAATCTGTTAAAATAAATAAACAATAAGGCCAGAGGCGCAAGAGGTAGATTATTTCGTGAATGAAATCAAAATGGGGATCTGATGATCTAGTAAAGTTCATGGCAACCAAAACGATTATGAAGAAAAAGTTACCCACAAGCTTTTTTTCAGAAGATGGCCACTATAAACGATACCTCTAACGGCACGGACAACTTGGAGGACTTCCTCGACGAATACATGGTGGAAAAGACCCGCCAAGACCTCATCTTCAAGACCTTCTTGGAGCTCTACACCGTGCTCTCTCTAGTCTGCATAGCCATCAACCTCACCCTCTGCTTCGTCATCGTCAAATACAGGCGTCTGCGCAGAGACAAATCCAACGTCATCCTGATGCACTGGACCATCCTCAACACGCTCTTCATGTTCTCCTCACCCACCTCCATACGAATCAGCATGGAGTACACGTACCTCTACTTCCGCGCCTACCACGTCTTCTGCGCCATAGAGCAGGTCGAGCTAAGCTTGCTTCTGGGCAACCTTTTGCTAGTCGTAATGCTGCTGATCAGCTGGTACCTGAAGCTGTACTACCCGAGAGCGTGCCAGAGGTTCGAGAAGAACCTCGTCTTCTTCGTGACGGCTGTCTACGTGTTGTGCGCCTTCTGCATAGGGGTCAGCATGCGCTCCTGCTTCAATAACTTCTTCAGCTTTAGGTGGTCGGAGTTGTTGGTTGGACTCGGCTACTTGGCCTTCATCGTGTTCATGGTGGTGATGAACGTGGTGCATCTGGTCAAGAGACGCAAGCTGGTCAACACTTCGAATGTGAAGAATACTCCTCTGCTTCTTGCGAATACCTTCTTCCTCTCGATTATTCCTCTGCTGATCTGCATGTTCCTCCAATTCGAAAGGAACATTCCGCAAGAGGTTAACATTGTTCTCTCTATGAGCAGTTTGATGCTGACCGTTCTCAATTCCATCTATTTCATCGTGATTCTCTACAAGTTCGATACAAACTTCAACACTTTTCTCGGTCATATCTTCACTTGTAGATGTAAGGATTACGCGGAAGATGAACTGGTTGAGGAGCCTGTTGTTTACAACGGGGATGTTCAGGATGTTCGAATGTGAGAAAATGTTGTTTGGGCATTGAGAGTGTCCAGAAATTGTGCGCAAAAATTGCCTATAACATTTATTCGGAATCTTAGGGAAATTATAGTCATAGAAGAGCCTTAATTGCCCTAGACCTTAATAAGAGGCACATAATTTTCTTATGAAATTGGAAGATGTAAGTTACAACTTTCCTATTGAGTAGTGATTTTTCAGAACAATATTACAGGTACTTGTGGTACATTTCCGGATACCCCGTAAATACATTGCTTCCCAAAAGTACTCCTTCACGTTATTTTCAATTAAACTGAAAACCCTTACATTTTCAATTTTGGTAAATTAATAGTTATTCATCGAGTGACTTTGACTTGTTGTATTCAGTATAAAAAAAAATCAATTGAGGTATCGCAGCGGCACTTTGATTCGACGTATGTAAGCATTTTAGTTTTTTTATTGTTGACATTTCTTAGCAACAATTTTATAGAATTTAACAATAGATTTTGGGAAGCCCTGTTAGTTTTATAATTAATTAGGTTAGGTATCCCAAATAAAAAAAAAATTGGGCAAATCGACACACCACATAAAATGTAATCATTATAGGCTTAGTAGAAGAAGTGATTTATAAGGTTCTTTGTAAATAACTGTCCGTATCTTACGAATTGGAATGTGATATACTTACTAAATATTAGATTCAATAAGTAATATAATTTTGATTGAATTTTTCTGTTTATCAATTTCTCAATAGTGGTGAAACAGCTCTATAGCTCAATCGTGGCTGAATGAACTGTAATGATAAATAATGTTCAGGATATCCCAAAAATATTAAATATACCAAAGTTTAGTTTTTTTACAGATAATAAAGACAACTTTATTACATGTTTATCATATTGCATTTTGTGGAAATGTAGTGATATTTTTGACGTTTGAATTAACAATCAATGTTCAAGATTGGTAATGGATCTAGTTTGGTACAGGGTGGTCAAAAACTAACAAACGATTATTACTTTTCGAACAGTAGAATTTTCTTCTCTATTGAATACCTAAGTACTAGTGTATACTTCCCTATAAACATAGATATAAATAACCTTCCAGGTGTTCATAAAAATACCCCATTGCCCAGAATTCACTTTGACAAATTGAATATTCATCATATGACTTCGTTTCACAAAATTTGAATTATCCCAAAAGCTTCAACGTTGAAATATGATGAACCTTCCTGAAATGAATAAATTTTCTGAGCATTCCATTTGAAAACATAACACAAAACCAATATGCATTGCGATAATGATTTGAAAATATACCCTTGCCTATACCAAAATGAATTAAACAATCAGGTGGATATGAGATGAGAAGACGAAAGATCTAAATATTGGTAAGATTCGAAACCTTTTATCATTGACATACACTGATTAAAGCTATATTCACATCAATCGCAATGAATGGCCTCAAATCATTGAAAAAGGAGTTCAGAATTTCATTTAATTACATCCTTCGAGGAAAATCCGACACCATCTATGGTGACCAATGTCCGAGGCTATTATTTCAGGCTACTTTAGAGAGCCCTACCCTTTGTCATGTCAGTAATTGTGTTGGGAAATTCCACGCTGACAGAGGCTTTTACCGAGGAAAATGTGCCAAAGAAAATACTAATTTTCATAATTGATTTAATCTTCCCGCTCATATGATATTGAAGTTTCCATACATAATGCATACTTTCATTTGTATGGCTGTGATTTTTATCTCGAACAGGACAAAGTTGATAGATAAATAATTCATCAAATTTGAAAATGATAAAAACAGAGAGAGAAGAAGAGAAACGGTAATAATGCAACACAAGATCTGTGTATGTGCACTAAAATAGGCTGTTAGCCGACTTAAACTCGGCTGTTAGCGAGCAGTGTTGCCAATAAGGCGTAAAAAGTGCAGTAATTGCGCTTTTGAACTGTGTTTTGCGCCGTTGCGCTATTTTGTGCATTTTTGCGCTTTTCAAGGAAATAAATACAACAGGAGATACGAATCACAACTGAAATTCATAGGACTGATAGTTTCATTTGATATTTTTTTTCGCATAGTAGCATAGAAAGAGGGGCGATAAAAAAATAATTACAACAAATACTCAAATTGACCCCCATTTTGTGCAATGCATTGCTGACACCTTATTGGATGTTACTGTCACATTGAAATTGATTTACAAGGCTACCTCGATCTTGATTACTATTAACAATTAATGGGCACACTGTTCAAACATTAAAACATATTGAGGAATTTTTTTTGATATTCTGATCTGGAAAAACTACTGGTGTATGTAAAATGATACCCTGCTGAACCTAAAAATGGAAAAATATACACGGGGTTCCATTTGAAAATCAAAAGTTGGGGTCACTTCCAGTTAGACCAGAAGTGATGGAATACAATTTTTCTCTTCAAAAAATGAACAAAATCATATAGTTGCTACCCACCAAATTTCAAATTTCGATCTCGAATGATTCAGAAGTTACAACTCTGGCCGATTTTTGTGCACACCTCTGTATACTATTGATATAGGTATTCGTTAGCCCTCACATATATTACATTAATAACTATAATAATAATATTTCAACCGTAGAATCATGGTGAAAACAAAATGAGAAAACTCAAAGACATATCAAAATAAACAGTGAATCAGTGCATGGACTGTGAGTAGAAATAATTCAATGTTCTTCGTGGCATTAGCAGGAAAGTAGTCGTTTTCTCTACCTTTCTTGAAATATCTTAGATTTTTATTGGTGAATTGCTGTGGCGTTGACTTTTGGCATTTTATTTTACTGAGATACAGGGTGTTTCTTTAAAATATTAGCAGTAGACCAGAACCAACATGCATGAACAACCGATTTATCTTGCTCACAGAGCTTGAAATCATGCAGATCGTGTGATTCACACGTGTAATTCTGTTGCCACTGCTGCCCTCATACATATTCATGGGCCCTTATCGTCCCATAACAGCGTAAAACAAGATTAGGCAACGAACGACCGTTTGACCCTTATCGAATTATTGCCCTCGCCCATGGTTATTTACGGCTCATCAAGAGTCGCCAGCGTGTTGTTTTGGAATTTGATTTCTTGTTGGTTTACGGGGTGAACTAGAGATCCTAATTCTGTAATGACTTCAGCAAATGTTATTAGTTTGATATTCTGCTGAAATTTTCGACCAATCAAAATCAATGTCCAAAATAATGTTCATCTCTGTAAAACTGATCATATTGATGGTTATTCATACCACACCAAATTTGGTTGGAATCGTATGACTTATAACTGAGATATAGAGGCGGCCGTTTAAAGTGAGACACGCTGTATATTGAAAAAAAATCAATACATTTAGGAAAATTCAATGCATTGAAAAAAATTCAATACATTGAAAAAAATTCAATACATTGAAAAAATTCAATACATTGAAAAAAATTCAATAAATTGAAAAAAATTCAATGCATTGAAAAAACTTCAATACATTGAAAAAAATTCAATACATTGAAAATAATTCAATACATTGAAAATAATTCAATACGTTGAAAAAACTCAATACCCACATGGAAAAAAATGCAATGCATTGAAAAAATTAAGTACATTGAAAAAATTCAATACATTGAAAAAAATTCAATACATTGAAAATAATTCAATACATTTAAAAAAATTCAATACGTTGAAAAAATTCAATACCTACATTGAAAAAAATTGAATACATTGAATATAATTCAATACATTTAAAAAAATTCAATACATTGAAAAAATTCAATACATTGAAAATAATTCAATACATTTAAAAAAATTCAATACGTTGAAAAAATTCAATACCTACATTGAACAAAATTCAATACATTTCAAAAAATTCAATACATTGAAAAAAAATCAATACATTTCAAAATATTCAATACATTTGAAAAAATTCAATACAATGAAATTTTTTTTCGATACATTGAAAAAATTCAATACATTGAAAAAAATGCATTACATTGAAAACATTCAAAACATTGAAAGAAATTCAACACATTAAAAAAATTTAATACATTGAAAAAAATTAAACACATTGAAAAAAATTCAATACATTGAAAAATATTCAATACATTGAACAATTTGAATGAATGAATCATATTGGGAACATTTCATGTTATAATTTATTACTTCTGTAAATTTTATCTCGACCCGCCCCAGCAACAAATCCTTCACTGGGCACTCTGTATATGTACTTGTAGGTATAACTCCAATCTAACAAACAAAACGAAGTACGACTTCGGGTTTTCATTACTGTTGGCAAAAAATTGACCATTCCGATTTTATAAAAACTACCAATTCATTTTGCTATCGATTCTTTCCACCGCCACCTTGACTTTGGGGGTCGAAAACCACCCAAAACACTTTCCATTCATTGGAATAACGATCGTCTTCGAGTTATACGCAGAGGGTTGCCGAATGGTGAAATTCATTTCCCTTTTCGCCGTGAATGGCCCACATCAGATAAACACATTTTTCAGTCCAAATGAACGGATAAATCCGAGAGCGCTCCACTTTTCCTTCCGGCGACGTTTAATTCGCGTGAAATATTTGTTGTGTCCTTCTGGCAAGGGACCGGATACGGCGTAATGGTTTTTCGTTAATTTATCGCCAAACGCGAGAATAAAAAACGCCCCACGTTTACTTTCCGGGAGGCAGTGCCGGATTTATACTTCTCAAGTATAGGCGCCTACCTATCCTAATTACTCACTTGTATCTATTAACATACACCTTAGCATGCAAACCATCTTTATTTCACGTAATTAGTATGCAATAGAAAGAGAATTACTAGCTCTCATTTGAGCACAACTTATATTTTCAAGTGAAACAAATTTCAACTGAACAAATTGAAAATTGGTTTGCATCTCAGACGAATAAAATAGAGTGGCCCTTCCTATCTCTAATGCATTACATTGTTTGAAAGCAAGATCTAACTATCTCTATTGGTATCGGCACGTATCGGGGAGAGAAGAGGAGAGCGGGCTGCAAATGTTGACCCTTCTTGTTAATAGTCGTGCGAAATTAAATTTATAGAGGCAAATATTCAGACGGATAAAACCACAGAAATATAACACGAATTGATTCTTTGAAACATAATATAATATTCATCATTGTTCATTTCTATTATATGATACATGAAAGGAATCTGTGAAATACAATTTAGATCAACTGAAAATATCCATCTTCCTGAAAAGAATGACTATCCATGCATTATTTTACATTATTCCATTCCCGAATGTACGACTATAGCTCTCACCAATTAAATGACACTATTGACACTTTAATCCCAGAAACCTGCTTTCAATAACAAATAATAGTATATTATGATACATGTTTTATAAGGCGCTATTTTGTCGCACGCGTTGTTTGGAGTACTCCAAGTGAACAAGTGCGACAACGTATCTTATAAAACGTGTGTTATATGCAATTTTTTCTATTTTGAATTGATTTGAAGAAAAAAATGGATTTAATATCGATAAATGATGACAATGATGACATTGAAATAATTAAATTCTGACGCACGAGTGTAAAGCCCAGTTTACAGTTGAGCGATTTTGATTATTTCAATACCAGCGGTGAAAAATTCAATGTTGTTATTGTTTTTATTTCTGACAGTGACATTATAAGCTTATATCGTCATAGTTACGATATCTATAATGAGGGTTATAACTCCCTTGGGATATTAAGGTTCAAAAACTCCCTCTTACCTTTTACAGGTGAAAATGATACAAGAAATGCTTATAAACGTTTATATGTAATGAAAACTAAGACATATTTTCCTTATTCACGTCATTACAAATAATAAATGTACAATTTTCAAATGTTCCCTGAAAATTACTTCCGCCGCTGGAAACAATTTCTTCTTTTTTATGGGTGGTGCTGTTGCTGTTCACTACAGTCGAGGTGCCTGTAGACAGCATACGCGCCGTTTTATTTCTCAATTCAATACTGTCCTCCAGATACCCCTCTGCCACCGTGGAACTTCTCCAACCTCCGTGTCTTTTTAAGTTTGTCATAGTTGCTCCTGCATTGGCTTCAAAAAAGCCTCTAGTTCGTTGAACTTGGTGATATCTCTTTTCTCATATATGATCACCATCGATTTGAGCATTGACCATTTAGTCCATAACGAATTTGGCCTAAACGTTTCTGACTGCAACGAATAAATACAATTATTACCAAATCTACCAGAAAATACTGAAAATACTTAACCAGTTCTTGAAAATATGCCAGAAAGACAGTTTCGTTGGCATCTTTTGACATAACATTTCTCTGTGTCAGCCACTTCAGATATAAGTTGTATTCTTTTTGATATAGGGCTTCACTTTTCGATGGAAGTAATGATTGTCTTGCTTTTTCCGCTTTTTTTATAATACCCTCCATTATATCAGAAAAAGATCGTCGATTTGTGGTAAAAAATAAACACGTTTTTAACGGAAAAAAATTGATTGATAAAGAAAGTTTGCTTATAAACATGTAACATAGCGACAACCTAGCAACAACCAACAATGCTACAATCAACGCTACCTAATTCAAATATACCAGAAAGGTTATGAATTTAAACATTTATTGCGTTCTAAATATGGACATATTGTTATGAAAATCGGTCAAAAATAAAATTATCTATGTACCACGGGAATTATAGAGCCTTAATAACCTCTGGCAATTGCTGTCCCTCGGGCCAGAGGCCCTCGGGACGCAAACTTTGCCATCGGTAATTAAGGCCCTCATAATTCCCTTAATACATAAATAACTATTATTGGTGAATTCAAATGAAATTACACTCTGAATTGAAATTCACCAATTAAAACTGAGTTTTTCACTGCTAATATCACCCCAATCCAAATCGCTCAGAATTAAACTGGGCCTAACTCTTCTGACTTTCATTTGACAGTTCGATTGTACCAATCTCCGAATAATAAAAAATGCGTATCGAAATAGAGGCTATTTCGACACGCATTTGCGTTGCACAATGACTTCATTATAAAACCAAAATAGAAAAAACAATTTTTTACCATTTTAAGTGAGGAGCAATATATTTAATACACGAATAAGTGAAATAATTGATAAAAAATGCACAAAAATCAAATCTTTGAGGACGATAATACAAACAATCTGAGAAACTCGTTCGAAACACGAAAACGACGAGTTGGTCCGACGAGGCCCGAACGATAGATTCTTATCGTGGAAACAAGAAGGTTTGACAACTTTGGTTTGACAGTCATGTTGGCATCATGAAAAGAATGGAACATACCAGTCTATGTTTTTTATTCGTCTGAGGTTTGCATCATTAAACCAGATCACAATATTCAGTGATAATCCACACACAACAATAACCCAAATACGATAGCAGTAAGATTCATGAATTGATCTTCTCCAGATGAATTCTCATCAAATTTGAGTCGTTTAGTACAATATTCATGCATTCTAGAATGGGAATTGGAATCTTTCAAATCCATTTCATTTTCAAGATACACCAATTTATATTCTATGAGGTGGCAACTATGACGTATCATTTGAACTAAGAGACTAGAGACTAGAGAGTCAGCTCAGCTGTCAACATGACGTTGTGGTGTCATCCTGGATCTTGGACGATTCCACCTGCGCTGTTGCCAGATATAATTTTGTTATCTCGATAATAAATTCAAGGCCATTCTGTTAGTTCAATAAGGATAGAATATTCATTAAACTCCAAAACGAACTAGATGTATTATAATATTATAGCAGACATATCATATTTTTCGCATATTAAAATCATGTCATATTATGTATGTTATTTTTCATAAAACGTATATGATATCATTTCATAAAAGGATGATAATTCAAGATATTTCATCTCAGAATCTATGTTATGTCGAGATATTTTTGTCAGTTTCCTCCCAGAAGAAACTATAGAAGCTTGGCAATGTTGCATATCGCATTTTATTTCTGTGTGAACACGGCTTTGCACTTGTTGCATCATCATAATGGTGAAAGAAAAAGTGTGATTGAAAAGTGTTTTCAACCGCCAACTCAGTTGCAAAGTCAAATTAGATCTTACGAAAAAATACGTAAATGTCAATTTTGTATAAACTTCATAGAAAACTAAAAATCTCGACATTGGAAACTTCCTTAAGGGCAAATCCGGCTCTGTTGGAATGGGGTGCGCTTAGCGACCCCAATTAGACTGCTGATAGATGCTCTTATGTTCAGTAAATCAACATTCGTATATGTCGATATTCGAGGTGTAGCAACGACTTAAACAAACATACGTTCCGATCAAGGTGGATAAAGAATGGTGAAACAGCCTCCTATTAACAAGCACTAGAATAAACTGTAGACCTTTGCCTACTTGATTTCATACCGTAGTAATATTTCCTGAAGTTATCAGAGATGGCGACATACCTTGTGTCGGTAAAACAGAAACTGTGCTTTTGTCATCTTTTGATCAGTTTCATCTGTTCTAGATGAAAAATGACTGAGAAGAGTCAAAATATCAATATTCATTCCAGATTTATAGAAAATATATTGTTTAATGCCATTTCAAGTCACATCTGACAGATGCGAACCACAGAAATACGTAAGCAACAGAAATCTTCTACGATAATCGATCTTACCGCCATCTTCATTCAAGTAGCTGAAATATTACTACCTTCTCAAACGGTCTACATGTTTTTCGCAGAAACAATTGAAGAGCTGTTTCACCATCCTATATCCACCTTGGTTCCAATGAATACAAGGCGTTTGCGTCCAAGGAGATGCTATTAGAAAAAAGTTTCAAGGACCAACAATAGATGAAGATTTTATAGTGATAAAGAAAGAGCAGGAAGTGATTGGATATGGAAGTCGAATTTTGTGGGAATTCCTGAAAAGAGAAGACAAAAGTTGGGAAAGGTGTCCTTTTTCGTGGTACGTTTGTAAAGTTAGCTTCGAGCAGACACACGATTCATAAATACCAAGTGCCTTTTCATATTCAGATCACAAAGGCAGAATATGCATATTTCCGTACCGACTGAAAATATACCAGACTCATCAAATTAAAACAAATAGCAGAACATATTTCAACTTCGTGTGTTAGTTCGCTTTGACTTTACGTTTGCCATAACTATATTCCTGGTATGTAGGTAGGTACTGTGTTTAATGCAGGCCAACTGAATTTGCCTTTGAAATGACTGAATGATCCAAATTTCAAGTGTTATATATTTTCACTAATTCTGACAGAAAAAAAAGGATTAGCAGTTTTTTCATTTGGAGTATCCAATCTGCCTAATGGATCACTCGATTCATGTATACCAGAAGAATACGCACGCCATTACCATTTGAAATGATGAGGATATGAAGAGGATCGGAAAAAAACGTGAACGATCCATGATTGAATACAGTCCTCTGGGCATATGTAGAATCCCACATTATGATCATCAATCCCCATTTCAATAGGAAATCACGTAAAAGAAACATATGAGATCATCAGATAGGTATTGGAATTCTTCTTGGAACTGGGTAATGAATTCCGTTCCAAAGATAAAAATTATGATGACAATAAGACCATGATCAAATCTACAGAAAAGGGAGAGATCGCCTACTTTCCTGCAATGTTCTGGAGAGATAAATGAGCCCTCCTCTGAATACAATCAATTTCACCAAATATAGGCTTCTCTACTACTCTGAGCATTTTCTTACCACTTGGGCCAACCATTTTATCACTTATTGTAGTGAAATGATGCGAGCAAACTCTACAGTCTCTTGAAATATTCTCTTTCCTGATCATATTTTACATATATCCACTAACTTTTCATCGTGGGGAAACCCGAGAATGTTTTCAAACTACCAAAAATCGTTTTGCATATGAGGGTGGGTGAATAATGTTTATACAACGAATGATACGACACTGAGTAACTCACCAGTGTAATGTTGTGTTCTGGTCACCACTTCTAAATTGTCTTTTACACATTACACAGCGTTTCACCATCCTTTAAATTCGAATTGAATAGAACAAACAAAGTTTTCAAGAAGGATATCATTCAAATTTTCACACAAAACTGGAAATTATTTCAAAACGAGGCTTTTCGCGATGTCACTGTCAACATTCGGTTGATTATCGGTTGAACGAAATAAACATCGGTGGCGCATTCACCAAAATACCTCAACCTCCAGAAATACATGCTAAATCATTTTTATTCAAATGAGGCACTGTCTTATAAGACGAAGATTGAATAAATAGCTTTTGATGCACCTATCTGATTCATATAAGTACCTACTGAAGGATATATAATATTGTTGGCTTCAGACAATTTGGGGTGGTATTGTTCTATAGAGTGGATTTGTTGTTTGGAGGTACTATCAAAACTGTGGACATGGGAAGGAAATCTTCATCAAGTATATAATAATAATAATAATAATAATAATAATAATAATTTATTGTCCACCATAATATAATTATAATAACAAAAAATATAAATCATCACTCAATATAATTGGCAAACAAAAGGCTTTTCTGGTTCAGAATATGAGATTATACCAAAATGGTTATAACTCACGTCTGTTCTTCCACCAGCGCCTATATTTTAATGAAGGAAAATTCTTCGATGGCATAAAAGAAATGAAGAAGAGGAGACAAGAAGAATAAAATGAAAGATAGTACAAAAAAGAAAGAGAGAAAAGATAGGAAGAGAGAGAAGAGAGAAATGAATAAGTTATGAAAAAAAATAGTAGACTGGAACAGTGATAGCGCAAGTTGTCAATCTTATACAGTGTGAGTGAGTTGAATGAAATGAAATGAATCGAAAGTCCTCTATACAATGCAAAATGAATTATGGTAAGGAGGAATTCAATAGAAATGATTTATATTTCAACCTGAAAGTGTTTATAGATGAATTCAAAAGTGAGCATGTAAATCATTAATGAAAATAGAGATGTTATAGCTAAACGATCGTTTGAATATTTCTTTTTTATGTCTTTTTTTTTTTTTTTGGATTGATGTATACTAAACAAAGCTTGCTAGTGAATATTACAGTGTTGTGGCTTTGGTACCAAACGTAGTCAAATGAATTAGAGATATCCAGCAATGCTACACGTAGGATAATATTTATTCTTCAAATAATTATGTCAATAACATATCCTTTGATACCTCCAACTTTGATGTTTCTCTAGTAATTATTTCTTCTGAAATGTAGGGGAAAACGAGTTTCTGGCTTAATTAATAGCAGTCCATTACAGAGTTTCCTTTTTATAAATGGACGTGTTTTTTTCCATCGAAAAGAGAATTAAGTGGAGTAGGAAAAAATTAACGATCGTGATGAAAAACTCTCTTGTTAAACGCCAATCGTATTTCATTTTCAAAGACCACTATACGTAACACTTAATTTATCAACTCGTGATCCCATAACCACCCAGAAAGTCGGTGTAATATGAAAAAGGAAGTGTAGTGAAGGGATTCCCTTTATAAGGACAAACGACCATCAGTAATGGCATCTTCCTCTTAGAGGCGGTCTCTTTCATTTCGTTGGGGCTGTTCCGGTTATGCAAAAGCTCGAAATAATTGTACTCAGATTTATGTGGCCATCCGCAGCTCACAGATATTTCCGGGAGGAAATGGTATTTTTCTAGAAGGCCTCTTTGTTTTGTCTTCGCGGAGAAATTGGTGTCATCCTAACTTTATGAACATTCATCATGATGGAGGAGAAAAACACTGATGAAAAATATGTCATATTCTCTTGCATGATTGAAAATAGTGACTGTGCAGAAATGATAAATTTGAACCTCCTACCAAAGAAATCGAATTATGATATGGTGCGATGAAATAATTGAATGTTGAAGATATCATACTCAAAGTAAGTATCCTAAACTTATCGATTTCCTCGAAAACCATCTGTACCTTGAATATAAAGCAAAAAATAATATTTACTGAAGAAGGTCAATTTCAACTATTTTTCATTCCCTATGGTAATTTGTTGGTATGGTAAGAACTGCGTGTTTAGAAAAAATCGTATGTGTATTTCGAACGCAGTGTCTTATTGGTGCTCTAGAGAGATCATCTTAATAAAGCAGCATTCTATTACTTTGCGCTCTGAATACACAAAGAATAGCTATTTTCCTACGACTATAAATATTTTATTTCGCTGGAAGTCATGTTAAAGATGTGACTTGTGCGGCCTCTATAATTTCTGGTGGTGTCTATTTCAAATTATGCATGGTTTATTCTCATATTTCAGGTCATAATAAAAACTTTTTCGACAATTTCAAATGTGATTTACTGAATTTTCTTTGTTTGCACAAACAATTTAATTGACAAGTTCAGCCAGCTTTGAGAGAGATAGAATATGTCTGCCCTAGTGGTTAACGAAAATGTTATGATTTGGACGTAAAAGAAGAGAAGAACCCTAATATCACATTTATGATGTATTTGGAATTATTCGACAATAAGCCAACAATGTCAACAAAATATTCTGAATAATCGGAACAAGCTCCAAGAAAAACAAACCAATCATATACAGGTTATACATGAGTTTTCTCTTTTTAACGTCCCAATCAATTTGATTATTAAAAGTTGCAAAGCTAGCTGAGTTTGTCAATTGATATTTGATACCACATGTCTACAAGAAAGTCACGAATATAAAAGTTACTTCAAATGTCACTTTTTATCTGTTATCTCCAGTAGGTAATCACGCAACCAGGAATACAGCAGTACCTACGTATCTACATTAACCGACATCTATTAATTCCAATGTGGCAATGATACATAACCTCTGAATTCACTTTGACAAAAATTAGGGACAATGACTGGAACTTTTTCTATACATGTCTGATGATGTTGGTGACAGCGGGTGAGATCATTAAAAAAAGTACGGCTACAGTTTTATGCGCGGCTTGCATCAGTTGCATGTTGAATCATATCACAGTATCACAGATGTTTACACTATTTATATTTGACAAGGAGACTCGTACGCGCTTGCGCACTACGTCCTTCTGTGGTTCTGTATTCCTGGTTGCGTGATTACTGGCACTAGTAGGAGTATGGTGCCAAATATCAATAAAATTGTTTGTCCAAACAAAACTAATTCAATAAATCAGTCATTCACGTAATAGGGAATTGTCGGAGAAGTTTTCAAATATCCTTTCGAATATGGAAATAAACAGTGCTTGATATCGAATCAAAACTACCTGACTCCTCAAAACTCTTTGGAAAGTGCATTTCCTTCACTCATGTGAAATATGTCACTTTACACACTTGTTTTGTAATATACTATTTCATCACGTGTGTGTTTTTTTTCAAATAACAATAGCAAGGTAATTTGACCACTCCCCAAATAACAACACCGTGTGCTTTATGACGTTTTTACAAGGTAAATGATTTATTGAGGGCCAAATTATTCAAGACCAATCGCCTCAAATTCCTTAAATATCTATCTCTACCAACTAGATCATAGGATTTCCTTTCGCGTCTAGGAAAAAGGTAAATAAATCCATTCTCCTGTTGTTGAAAATGAAGGAGCTCCAATAATATTCGGATGACAAGGTTTTGGAATTATGAATTCGACATACCAGCAAGTCCACAACAACTCCATTTAATTGCAATAAACTCATGCATGATGTGTACACCAATCGATCCAATTCCCTCTGGAGTTTCGAACTTCCAATTCATCCCTCTCTAGAGGGCGACAGAGCGGGGTGGGGGAAGTCGATTGCGCCTCTTTCGGTCACTTTGGAAACGCACAATTGAAAGCGTTTCCGTTTCGCGACAATCAGAATGGAAATTAGTTCGAGAATCAATAGTGGAATCGAACCAGTTCCATCTCAAAAATGATTCGGATTAATGTTTCCGGAATGAATTAGAATGGAAACCGTTCGACTGAGAAGAGGTTTTCCGGATTGTTGGAGTCAAATAGTGGCACATGATGGAATAATAACCTGGCTCGATCACAGCAGGTTTTTTGTATTCTTTTGACTGTGAAATAATACAACCTATAATGCTCATGGTGGTAGGATTATATCCATTCCAAAGGAATCGTTGAGCGAAATATCCGAGTCGACCCCTTTATAATCATGGATTATTGCTTACGCTAAATCCGGTATCCAGATTATTTGTTTTGTAGGTCCGGGGGGGTTGAGTCGTTTTCATTTTTGTCCACACATGCGTGTTGAACCACGTGACCAAAGTACCTACTTTCTTGCAGACCCATCTAGACCAAAAAATTACTATATAGGATGCCGGATTTAGCGTAAGCAATAAGATCTATGTTTATAATAGATACAAATATCATCAAAACCACATTCGACTTCTTGTAGTGTACAGGGTGGGCCAGTTTCGATGAGAAAATTGAGGTCGTGTCCCCAATCTCTATTTTCGAGACAAATTCACTGGCGAAAACATACATTCCTGATATCGTCTTTTGTTTTCGAGTTATAAACAAAAGTTTGATTCCTCGGCTTTTGGACACATGTGAATATCATGGTGGTTTGTAAAGTTACGAGATAATGACTTTCACATTATCAAGACATTTTTTCCTTTGTAATCTAGTGGCGTCAAAAAACTATGAAAAAAATTGATGCAATTTCGAGGAGTGGCCGAAAGTTGTAGTTTTTCTGATGTAAATCATAGTTGACTATATGGTTTGGTTGAAACTGTTTTTTTTTTCATATCCATGTAATATAATTATGTTGGGTCTCTTTTTATGGGTAAGCCTTTTATATAGCGATAATAATATTTTACTAGATGACTTTTTGCATGTTCTCATATTTTTTCCAAGAAAGCGGTTGTCACCTATTACGTTTGTTTATTTGTTTTTGTCGAGGTTTTTGTCATAATATCAATTTACTAATTTGATTGTTTAATGAGGATGTCGCACGAAAAGTTCCACTATTGTACACTCTTGATTATACACTGCGACCCGACATATAATACCCAAATATTTGTAGAGAAAAAAAATCCTTTCCATCCAACCCATCAAAATTGCTCCTTTTTTTCAAATTTTCTGGATACCTACGGATTAAACAGAAAACATTGCACATGAATTTAAGGTGTTATCTCGTAACTTCACAAACAATCATGATATCAAATGTGTCTAAAAGTAAAAAAATCGAACATCGAATATGATGGTATGCTCGGTATATTTTTACTAATTTCGATAGGAAATCCCATTGTTCGTACAATGACACCTCATTTGTGCCTTATGGTTTATTAATTATGTTTTTCTGTCCAAACAATTTGACATCATTATTAATCGTCGTAATAAGATGTTTTTTTTTAGATATAAGCCGTCTCTCTTCTATTAGAAAAAAATTGATCAAACATCATTATTATTAATTTTTTTTAACTTTAGATGAACGTTTTGAACGAATGAAAAGTAAAACTAGTACGAAATTATTTTTCCCTGACGACTTTATTCAAAATTAACCGTTTCAACTCATTTATAACACTATCTAAATTGAAAATTATAGTATGATGAATGCCAAAAAGTGATAAGTAGACTGTCATTGAAGGTAGGTACTCACAATATGAATCTCTAGTGGAATAATGAAGCAAAAGGTAATAACTGGTCAAACTTCAAGTGATGAGAAAACAATTGAATATGTCACTTGTTTATCAACATTCATAAAAACTATAGAATGCCTCAGACCAATAAATCACACAGACTGGTTTCCTCTCATTTAGTCAGGCAAGTTCAACTTCTTTATACCTTCATGTAAACAAAATCTCTTAGGCCAGTTCTGAAAAAGTGGCGAGCATTGAAAAATACGTAAGATCGCATTAATAATCACGACCCCCTGTAGATTTAGTAATTTCGTAACATCCCCAAAAGTCAACTAAAGCAAAGAAGTGAGTTCACAAGTTCATTTCTATGGAAACACCAGATGTTTCATGATTAGTACAGTATTTAGGGTTATATATATACGAACTTTTTCCCGTATAATCGATTGGAAATCCACTTTTAAAATTTACGACAGTTCTTCGTGAATAGAACTTGAGGGTGTTGCTTTTATTAATAAGGAAAAAGCAATTTCCGTCGACTGTCAGTGCAACCTTTCCTTTCCCAAGAAAATTAACTCGTCCAATTTGTTGTCTCGATAGACTTGTAATCAATCTTGCCAACGTCGATATACAATGTTATAGGAAAATATTTGCCAATTTTGTTGCTTGGATTTCAGTACTCGTGAGTAGAAAAGGAAACAGTGTGATATAACCTTATACAATGGCTATACTATCGAAATTACACGTCCATTGTATGAATTCACATTCCCATTGAGAGAAAAACGGAGGTTTTTATACGACGAAAACAAAACAGGACTGAAACAATATCTGAAACAGAATAAAATCCAATTCTGACTTCAGTCCATTTGAAAAAGTTTCATTCTATTCATTCGGTTCTATTCAGGTCATTTCAGGCTTATGATTACATACCATATTCGGGGGAAGTTTTGCATCCATTATGATACATGAAGTATTCGAGATTGTAAATTTTCAAATAAATTTACACCTTCGCCAAAAAAGTGCATTCACCAATTTTTTGAATCCCGTGATCATATTCTTTCCATAAAATACCTACTCTCGCGCTCTGGATTTTTATCTATGCAAATGTGAAGAGACGATAAAAAAATAACTTCCTGATATTTATGTTAATTCAATGTTCAATCAAACCATGTACTAGTTTTGCTAAACATATTTTTTCTACTCCTTACTCGGTAAGTGTACTTCATATTGAAACTGATTTGAGGGAGGTAAGTACGTTTTACCACGCTTAACGACTGCTCGTGCGAAGTATGTCACTTCCACTTTCTACACTGTGTAATAGTTATTTATGTATTAAGGGAACTATGAGGGCCTTAATTACCGATGGCAAAGTTTGCGTCCCGAGGGCCTCTGGCCCGAGGGACAGCAATTGCCAGAGGTTATTAAGGCTCTATAATTCCCGTGGTACATAGATAATTTTATTTTTGACCGATTTTCATAACAATATGTCCATATTTAGAACGCAATAAATGATTAAATTCATAACCTTTCTGGTATATTTGAATTAGGTAGCGTTGATTGTATAGCATTGTTGGTTAATTGTTGCTAGGTTGTCGCTATGTTAAATGTTTATAAGCAAACTTTCTTTATCAATCAATGTTTTTCCGTTAAAAACGTGTTTATTTTTTACCACAAATCGACGATCTTTTTCTGATATAATGGAGGATATTATAAAAAAAGCGGAAAAAGCAAGACCATCATTACTTCCATCGAAAAGTGAAGCCCTATATCAAAAAGAATACAACTTATATCTGAAGTGGCTGACACAGAGAAATGTTATGTCAAAAGATGCCAACGAAACTGTCTTTCTGGCATATTTTCAAGAACTGGTAAAGTATTTTCAGTATTTTCTGGTAGATTTGGTAATAATTGTATTTATTCGTTGCAGTCAGAAACGTTTAGCCCAAATTCGTTATGGACTAAATGGTCAATGCTCAAATTGATGGTGACCATATATGAGAAAAGAGATATCACCAAGTTCAACGAACTAGAGGCTTTTTTGAAACGGAAAAGTAAGGGGTATAAGCCGAAAAAGTCTGCTGTCTTATCTCCTAAAGATGTCATCAAATTTCTAAAGGACGCCCCTAATGAAATTCATTTATTGCATAAGGTAATTTTTTTCTCATAATTTTCTTTTTCGTTTGTTTATTTCGTTTTATTTGTTATAGGTTGTTCTAATTATGGGTTATTTTGGAGGATGCAGAACTCAGGAACTTCTAAATATGAGTATAGCAGATATAGAGGACCGGGATACTGTTATGGTAGTGAACGTACCGGAAAGTAAAACTGGTGTATCGAAGAAATTTACAGTTGTGGATGAAAAAGAGTTCTCTGCTTTGCCTTTATTGAGACTTTATATGTCCTTGCGTCCTGAAGGTACAAAACGATTTTTTTTGAGCTTCCGACAAAATAAATGTACAACTCAGCCAATTGGAAAGAATATGTTTGGCAAAATTCCCAGCAAAATCGCAATGTATTTAGGATTGCCAAACCCACTAACCTATACGGGACATTGCCTTCGTCGCACTTCTGCTACTGCCCTAGCCAATGCAGGAGCAACTATGACAAACTTAAAAAGACACGGAGGTTGGAGAAGTTCCACGGTGGCAGAGGGGTATCTGGAGGACAGTATTGAATTGAGAAATAAAACGGCGCGTATGCTGTCTACTTTGCCATCAGAAGAGGCAGGCACCTCGACTGTAGTGAACAGCAACAGCACCACCCATAAAAAAGAAGAAATTGTTTCCAGCGGCGGAAGTAATTTTCAGGGAACATTTGAAAATTGTATGTACATTTATTATTTGTAATGACGTGAATAAGGAAAATATGTCTTAGTTTTCATTACATATAAACGTTTATGAGCATTTCTTGTATCATTTTCACCTGTAAAAGGTAAGAGGGAGTTTTTGAACGTTAATATCCCAAGGGAGTTATGACCCTCATTATAGATATCGTAACTATGACGATATAAGCTTATAATGTCACTGTCAGAAATAAAATACCTTTGAGTTACCGATGCATATTTGATAGTGAGTTAAAGTTCTGAGTGAAATTTTTGATTGAATTATTGATCAAAATTGAGCGGATCTTCACTTTTTTCCATTAATGACAATATTTATAGCAAATTTGAGTAACTCTACTCAGATGAGGAATAAAATAAAGTAACCAGGTGACTTCCACTCTATCAATAATAATGGAAATCACCAACTTTCGAGCGCTTTCACCAAATATTGGGTTAAATTAAAAAAAGAGGGGGTATACCCATTACAGGCGCACAAGTCTCCATAGTGAAACAAAAAAATGCTTCATATCCTGCTGATTTATTTTACTTTAGTGGTGTGAGTTCATAATAATTAATTCTGAATATAAAATCTGTTCAGTGGTGCAAGTTGTGAGTTCGACCAGAATCATCCGGATATTAGTAAATTGGGTGAGTTGGATCTTCAACTGTGATGGTCACCATACTTGTTCGATTTGTTCAAAGTTGTAGTAATGCTGGTAAAGTAGTTGAATTTCGTTTCTTATTTCGAGTAAGTACCTAACCATATTTCTGAAGAAGGAATTGTATATCTACCTCAAGATCTGTATACTTGCCTATAACCTACCTTCACGATCAAATTGTATTATGTCGTCCATTATGAAGCTAGCTCACCCGATATCGGGTGAAATTAATCTAAGTTTTCTCTTACTATAGAGTTTTTTAACTTAATATTGAGTTAAATGAAACAATATTGTCCTAATACTATCCGAATTTGGAACAAATCTAAATTAATGAATTACATTCAATGGTGATCAAAAAACTGTAAAAGAGGCTTTTCCTTCAGGTAAATTCTAATGAGTTATCTCGAGATAAAAAATGTTATTTTTGAAATTGTTTCAGCTGAAAATATATTAGCCCAATTGGATGAATTTCCAGATATGTGAATATTTCTTTGTATACAGATTTGCAAGTCATCAAGCATCAGCAAAAGCCAATCACTGTTATACTTGAATGCAGAAGACGAGAATATGACACCTGATGATGAAAGAAGGATATCGTATCGCTGTTTATGACACACTGTGTATTCGAACTGAACTATAATCATTATAACCATTTATGTATGAAAACTCAATACTGAATAATAATTATGACAATTCTGGGCGAGTTTACTCAAAAAGGAGTTGATATTCAATCATTGATGATGAAGATAACCTCAAAAATGATCGAAATTACTCATGAATGAAAATAATATTACTCATTTAATATTCTAACTAATCCGCAATGAGTTGAATGTCACTCAAAAGAGACTCATAAAAATGAGGTAAGACTCAATCAAAACTAACGAAAATAAATCAGTTCTGATCTCCAATTTTAATCAATCGGGTGTGGACTGAAATTGAGACATTATTGAGTGAGATTTGAGTGAAATCTCACTCTTTTTTTTTCAGTGTACACTTGTTATATCAACCTACATAATGCGAGAGAGGAAAATTCACACTTTCAGTCACTATGCACGGCCATACTATACAAAGTGAAATAACGGGTGATACATAATGCATGTCGGGAAAGTGTGGGAAAATCTCCTAGAGAAATTATGTGTTTTCGCGCGGTAAACGTCCTGAAGTCTTCCGAATCCATCGGAATACAAGAAAATATAGGAAAGACTTATTAAGGGGGGCTTTCGAGCTTCGCTCGACGATATATTATAATTGGAATGTTTGCTCTTCATTATTCACTTCGAGAAATTCTGAATCGTGGAAATGTGCCTGTTATACGGTGTTTGGCTTTCCCCCTTCTTGGGGAGTGATGAAATTAACGAACGTGGTAGGAGATCCAATTTTTGATACTTTTACTACCCCTCGTGATCGAGTTAGTTATCAGCACCTCGTCTAAGTATCTTACAACCTATAGCGGGAATATGAAATTTCAGTACCTCAGTTTTTCGGGGTTTCCTGAAGGAACTTTCTGCATTCAAAATATTTGTAACATAAGCCAAGCCAAGCCATGTTTCAATTTCAATACTTATCGGAATTGCATCGAAATCTGTTCATCAATTGAAAGGAAATAAAATTCAGAAAATATGTCGTTCAATGAAAAATTATTGTCAAAAAATTTTGGCTCATCCACTGGATTCAGAATAATATTCACCGAAATATAATTCCAATAATTTTATTCATGTAAAATTCATGATAAAATTCTGTCCCCTCCAAATATATGTTTTCCTACGACCCCGTATGAAAACGTCATATACTGCTTTGTTATTTTGAAAATAGCTCATATCTCCATGGTGTTGTTATTTGAAAGAAAAAAGCACACGTGTTGAAATAAAAAATATCACACGCTCGCCTGAATTGATAGAAATAATTAGGTATATTAGTTGGTACTCACTGTCAATATGAGAGCGTTCTCAAATCAAATTCATATTATTCATTGAAATTTCTGTCTCGTTTCGAACTATACCGAGAATTTTTTAAGTATCTATTAATTTCAATGTGTGAATGATACATAACCTCTGAATTCACTTTGACAAAAATTAAGGACAGTGACTGAAACTATTTCTGTACATGATGATGTTGATGACAGCGGGTGAGATCATTCAAAAGAGTACGGCTACAGTTTTATTCGCGGCTTGCATCATCAGTTGCATCAACATATCACAGTATCACAGATGTTTGCACTATTTACATTTGACAAGGAGTCAAGGTCCAAGGACGGACTAACTCGTACGCGCTTGCGCACTACGTCCTTCTGTGGTTCTGTATTCCTGGTTGCGTGATTACTGGGGCTAACAGGCGTATGGTGTCAAATATGAATAAAATTTGTCCAAACTAAACTAACTCAATCAATCAGTAATTCACATAATGAGGAATTGTCGAAGAAGTATTCAAATATCATCTTGAATATGGAAATGAACAGTACTTGATATCGAATCAAAACCACCTATAAATTTCTAGAGACCGCTCAAGTTACATTTTTGACAAGACCTTTCGCGAAATGAAAGTATTCGGAGTCGTAGGAAAAATAGTGTACAAAACTCGTTGGAAAGTGCATTTCCTTCACTCGTTACGTTTCCGCACTCACCGGTAAATATGTCACTTTCCACACTTGTTGTGTAATATACTATTTGTAAGGGTGCGAGCTTTTATATCACTATATTATTATTTTCCACCTAGATCACTTTATTTTCGACAATTATTTTTGCCTGGATGAAAGTGAAACTCATTAAATACTACTTCAATTAATATTGGGAGTTCCCTCAATAACACGTTATCGAAGAAAGCTTCATTCATTTATGTAATGAAGTTTCTTAGGCATGATAATCCCGCCATCTGATTTTCAATAAATCACCACGATTTCGATCGAGATTTTCCTGTCTATTATACAGGCTGTCCATATTTCGAGTGCCACTATGGGGATCTCGCTTATCTTAATAGATACGAATTTGGTTGAATTGGGGCAAAGTTTCGCATTTCAGTGCTGAATAATTATCTGAAGAGAAATTTGAAATATCTATGATAGTTTTGAAAATATCGCCAAAAAACGAAAATTTCTGATTTTCATTTTAAATTTTTTGATAGTAAACCAATGATGCTAGACATTTCTAACTAAAACATTGTTCAGACACTTTTTCATGGAGAATTCGAATATGGCATCGTATTCTTGATAATTTTCAAGATGGCGGAGAAACACCTGTCAACTTCATTTTTTCTTATGGACGCCATTTTGGATTTTAACAATTTTGAATTCCTTTTTTGTTTCTCTTTATAGCGATGTATCACACATGGTGTTCCAATATCACATTTTTGCCAAAAATCAAATTTTTCACTTTTTGTGAAGAGTGCTTTGGAAAAAACAAACTATTCTTCTGTCGCGAACAATATTTTGACAGTTTGATTTGTCTCGAGTCGTGTCATTTACGTTTGTGCTAGTTTTATCGCAAAAATGCATTTCTCAAGTGAAGAACAAAGAGAAATGATTAAAATTTACTATACCTCACATCGAAATGCCCACATGGCTGCGGCAGCGTATTTTCAGCGTTATCCAGAGCGGCAACTACCTAGCTTGAGGTATTTTTCTTTGCTGCACAGAAACTTGGGCCATTATGGTTCATTTCGAAAACCTAGACGAGGATATGGTGATATGCCCAATGAATATGAGCAGGGAATTTTGCAAGCGGTGAAAATTTTACATGATTACAAATACCAAAATATTAATGATTAAATATTGAATCATCAGGTGCAGGACAATCCATCGGTCTCCACAAGAGAAGTTGCAGCCCAGCTCAATTTGCCATCACATCAAGTTGTTTGGAGTACTCTTAAAAAACACAAATATCGGCCTTGGGCAGTTCATATTTCTCAAACGCTTCATCCCGGAGATCATGAACGACGAGTAGCTTTCTGCATGTTTGTAAATAATCAGATCCAGGAAAATCCAAATTTCCTAAATACTGTCATATGGTCTGATTCAACTGGCAACTCGCCACCAAACAGACAAATCAAACTGTCAAAATATTGTTCGCGACAGAAGAATAGTTTGTTTTTTCCAAAGCACTCTTCACAAAAAGTGAAAAATTTGATTTTTGGCAAAAATGTGATATTGGAACACCATGTGTGATACATCGCTATAAAGAGAAACAAAAAAGGAATTCAAAATTGTTAAAATCCAAAATGGCGTCCATAAGAAAAAATGAAGTTGACAGGTGTTTCTCCGCCATCTTGAAAATTATCAAGAATATGATGCCATATTCGAATTCTCCATGAAAAAGTGTCTGAACAATGTTTTAGTTAGAAATGTCTAGCATCATTGGTTTACTATCAAAAAATTTAAAATGAAAATCAGAAATTTTCGTTTTTTGGCGATATTTTCAAAACTATCATAGATATTTCAAATTTCTCTTCAGATAATTATTCAGCACTGAAATGCGAAACTTTGCCCCAATTTAACCAAATTCGTATCTGTTAAGATAAGCGAGATCCCCATAGTGGCACTCGAAATATGGACAGCCTGTATTTCGCTATAGCTTCCACACCTTTCCGCTGATGGAATTCCATATAGAAGCATACAAGATTGAATATTTGATGTGAAAATCGAAACCAGGTTAGCAAAGTGGAAGACAGACGTTGATGCATTGAAAGAGTTTCCCTCGTTGACGTCTGTAATTTGATGAACGAATTAAGATTTTCTATGGAAGCTTGGAGGTTTTGAGTGATTCCATAATACCTTTGGCTGATTATAAGTTTGGGTATTTTGATGAGGTTTGACGTACCGATGATTTAGGGAGAATTAAATAAGAGTTTTTATCTACAACTATCAAGTAAATCATCCATTGCTTAGTCGATTTTCAACAGTTCAACTGTTATGAATCGAGTAATAATGACAGTACGCTGGGTTAATATTGTGACATCCCACCGTATTGTCAAATTCACAAATGGGAGTTCTACCTACTATGCACAATACAACCGCGTATGTGAAATACACGCAAATTCAACAGAGACTTATCCGACATATGTTTTCATGATTTCAATTGCTTTTGCACAAATAAGAAGAGTATATTACACAACAAGTGTGGAAAGTGACATATTTCACACGAGTAGTCGTTTAGCACGAGCCGCGTAGCGGTGAGTGCGGAAACGTAACGAGTGAAGGAAATGCACTTTCCAACGAGTTTTGTACACTATTTTTCCTACGACTCCGAATACTTTCATTTCGAAGGAGGTCTTGTCAAAAATGTACCTTGAGCGGTCTCTAGAATTTCAGGTGGTTTTGATTCAATATCAAGTACTGTTTATTTCTATATTCAAGATGATATTTGAATACTTCTCCGACAATTCCTCATTATGTGAATCACTGATTGATTGAGTTAGTTTGGTTTGGACGAATTTTATTGATATTGACACCAGCGTACATAAACAACTTTGACACCATTCATCTGCTAGCGCCAGTTATCACGCAACCAGGAATACAGAACCATAGAAGTATGTACTGCGCAAGCGCGTACGAGTTACTCGAGTTAGTGCGTCCTGACTCTTTGCAAACATCTGATGTGATACCAAAGAATCTTTTCGTTGGTGATACTGTGATATCAAACTGATGCAAGCAGCAAGCCGCGCATAAAACTGTAGCCGTACTCTTTTGAATGATCTCACCCGCTGTTATCAACATCGAAATAATTCCAGCAAAGAGTATAAGTTCCAGTTTTAAAGTGAATTCAGAGGTTATGTATCAGACACATTGAAATTAAAAGATAAAGAGTTCTCGGTATAATTCAAAACGAGACAGAAATTTCAATAAATAATATGAATTTGATTTGATAACGCTTATATTGACAGTGAGTACCTACCTTCACAATATACCTAATTATTTCTATATCAATTCAAGCGACCGTTGTGATATTTTTCATATCAACACTAGTGCTTTTTTTTTCAGTGTGATTATTGACGTTTTCATAGGTGGTCGTAGGAAAAAACGATAATTCATTGTTTTTTATTCTCAACCGTATAAAATGAGTTGTTTCTTTCTTGAAACGCTGAAAGTGAGGCTAGGTTAGGGATGCAAAAATGGAGAAGAATGGCAGAACGCTCAGACCAATCAAAACAGCATACAAGTGTATATTGTTGGTTGCATAAGGCATCTTAGTAGTACAGTCACAGGTACAGTATAGCAGTAGCATTGTTTTAGACTTAATTTTCTGAGAATCTACAATAATAAGTATACTATTTTTATAAAACACTGGTTGATGCGTATTTCGCTAAGGCGGCTGAGATTCAATATCCTCAAATTAATTGAAATGTTTGAACACATCAATAAAAACTTTCTAAAAATCCAGTAGTATTTCTCATTGAATATCTTTGAATAAATCAATTATCCAAAGTAAATATGACTACTATATACCAGGAGTTGTCTTGTACGCCGCCTGAACTACTAAAATTAGCGACAACTATTAAATTTTTTTTGAAATTTCAAAGTTGTTTGGATATTAAGATAGTTGTAGATAAATCATAGTATCCTACTCGCGCATAATGGCCATTATCCGCACCCAAATGATTACATCTTTGTGGGCAATAGCCATCATTATGCGCTCGTTGAATAATATACTATTTCTACAATCAGTTCAAAGTAGCCTTTGACGCATTCAACACAAAGTTGATATTTTTTTCGAAATTTTGTTTCCAATTTCAAACCCCAATCTGTCTATATGGAAATATGAAAGAAACAAAACCATTTTTGTCATGTTGAATTAATCTCTGAAATGAAAAATTATCAAACTGAACTTCAAGATTTCACAAACTGAAGACGACTTTACCGCTTTTTTCCCGACTCAGTCGCCCCTTTATGTTTTTGACAATTGAAATTTCCTTTGATTTCCCTTCAATGATAATCTGACGTGACAAAACTAATCCAATTAAAAGTTTGTGGTACTCCATTAATCATAATTTGTGTTGGCGAAGTAGGTATCTAGAGTGCTTGACCCATTGAAAATCACCATATACAAGGGTGTTGTAGACTGTAAACTGAATAAACGTCCTATTGGAATTTCTATAATATGTCATAGACAACAGCTAATACGGAAAGTTCATGGAAGTACTCGATGGGACTCGTTCCACCATATCTACAGTGTCACATATAAAGTTCGCGACATATGGAAGTTTTTTTTATTAATAGATAAAAAGAAAATTTGACTTCGCAGTTAGTTTGTGCTTGAAAAATGAGTAAAATACGGCATCTATCCTTTTTTTTATGTGCTAGTCTAAACCTGTGAAATTTGACATTTTTTTCGAAAATCCTCAAAAAATCAGTTTTTTTTTTAAATTTCGGAAAATGCCAGAGGAAAAAGTTGCTCAGTTTCCAATTCCATACAATTGTTCCAAATTTGGACTCTCTACTGTCACTTCAACTTTTTTCCATTTTTTTTAATTTTTCGAATCTTTCGCTCTATCGATTCGAACGAAACATGATTCAAATTTCATAATTTTGATGAATATGAGACTTCAATATCATATCTTGCCCAGGAAATACCCACATTGGCCTGTTACCAGAAAAAAATGCATCTCCAGAAATTCGTCTTTGTTGTTGCAAAGTTCATCTAGTTTTTTTTTTTAAATTTCGAAAAATGCCAGAAAAAAAAGTTGCTCATTTTCCAATTTTATACATTCGTTCCAAATTTGGACTCTCTACTGACATTTTTCCATTTTTTTTTAATTTTTCGAATCTTCCGCTCTATCGATTTGAGCGAAACATGATTCAAATTTCATAATTTTGATGAATATGAGACTTCAATATCATATCTTGCCCAGAAAATACCCACATTGGCCTGTTACCAGAAAAAAATGTATCTCCAGAAATTCGTCTTTGTTGTTGCAAAGTTCATCTAGTTTTTTTTTTAAATTTCGAAAAATGCCAGAAAAAAAAGTTGCTCATTTTCCAATTTTATACATTCGTTCCAAATTTGGACTCTCTACTGACATTTTTCCATTTTTTTTTAATTTTTCGAATCTTTCGCTCTATCGATTTGAGCGAAACATGATTCAAATTTCATAATTTTGATGAATATGAGACTTCAATATCATATCTTGCCCAGAAAATACCCACATTGGCCTGTTACCAGAAAAAAATGTATCTCCAGAAATTCGTCTTTGTTGTTGCAAAGTTCATCTAGTTTTTTTTTTAAATTTCGAAAAATGCCAGAAAAAAAAGTTGCTCATTTTCCAATTTTATACATTCGTTCCAAATTTGGACTCTCTACTGACATTTTTCCATTTTTTTTTTAATTTTTCGAATCTTTCGCTCTATCGATTTGAGCGAAACATGATTCAAATTTCATAATTTTGATGAATATGAGACTTCAATATCATATCTTGCCCAGGAAATACCCACATTGGCCTGTTACCAGAAAAAAATGCATCTCCAGAAATTCGTCTTTGTTGTTGCAAAGTTCATCTAGTTTTTTTTTTAAATTTCGAAAAATGCCAGAAAAAAAAGTTGCTCATTTTCCAATTTTATACATTCGTTCCAAATTTGGACTCTCTACTGACATTTTTCCATTTTTTTTTTAATTTTTCGAATCTTTCGCTCTATCGATTTGAGCGAAACATGATTCAAATTTCATGATTTTGATGAATATGAGACTTCAATATCATACAGGAAATACCTACATTGGCCTGTTACCAGAAAATAAAAAATGTATCTCCAGAAATTCGTCTTTGTTGTTGCAAAGTTCATCTAGTTTTTTCATTTCATTGTTAAACTGATGTGGATTTTCAATGTATGGACGTTAATATGTCAGTTATCGAATAAACGAATTTCTCTTCATCCTTATCACACTCGTATTTTTTTAAATAGATTTTTATCCATCCTTTCTAGGGCTACAGGGAAGATTGGGGTCAATGTACATTTATGTACATTGAAACTAACTATAGCCCTTTTCAGTTTTCAGTAATGCAATATTGTTTCACAAATTTGAAGTATGTTTTTTGTTAGTTTTATTGCTGATCACTGAATAAATGACTTAAATAAAAAAAAATCCAGTTACCTATAGAAAAAATTGCCTATCCTGCTGAAAGGTGATAACAGTTCTGAAATGGTATAGCAGAATTCTGAAAAACATTGCTCACTGCCATCATGAGAGTGCATATTTTCAGGAATTCTCTCCTTTTTTTTTCTGTCATGGCTCGCGATATCGTTTCGAATGCTACAGAACAAAATAAAGGAAAGGAAATAAATTGGAACATTGTGAAGTTCCTGGATAACAAAAAATGTCTCGTCGTGGATCGAGGAATCTGGCAAAAGAATTCTTGTAAGATTTCCTTGAAGACCGTGTCGTGGATAAGCCACGGTGCGGTTCATTTGTTCTTCGACCTGACACCCCCATCTCGGATACCGAGAATTATTATCATTGGCGGTGGCATGGGCGCACGCCCAAAATGAAGGCGGAATTTTTCCGACGCCCCATCGAGAATATTTCACCGCAAAATCACGATGGTATATGATCAAAATATTCAGTGTTTTTTTTTTCACCAAGTAGAATTATTCCAACATGAGAAATTTCGAAATGAGGGACTAAAAATAGCTAATTGTATATTTATGCACGACCGGGCGTAGAATGGCACTTTATTGCCCGCTTGTGCGGGCGTAAAATAGCACTATACCGCCCTCGGACTACTTTACCGCCCACCGGGCGTAAAATGGCACTTTACCGTCTTCGGACTACTTTACCGCCCGCCGGACAATCAATTATTATTTTTATTTTTCACTTGATCGTTACTGCTTTATAATACCTTGGCAACGGTTGCTATTAACAGACCCATAACGCCCGGGGCGTTATGGAGGGCATTATGAATCATAACGCCCGCTAAATGCAGCGTCGTTTTATTAAATGAACAACCCTTAGCAACCTCTTCAATGTTTCCATGGCAATTGCATAGAAGCTCACTTGTGCTCAGTTGCCGACCAGAACACAGTATACTATGAGAAAAAATTTATGAAGTAAACAACGTCGTTTAAGATAATTTTTTCGTGAAAAATAAAATCTTGTATGCACCACGAGCGTTACTAGATCCTAACGCCCATCAGGCAACATTCATCCCTCGGGCCAAAGGCCCTCGGGTGAATGTTACCCTCCGGGCGTTAGGATCTATATAACGCACTTGGTACATAAATAGCTATTATTATGACCTGAAATATGAGAATAAACCATGCATAATTTGGAATAGGGCGTTAGGATCTATATAACGCACTTGGTACATAAATAGCTAATTCGAATCCTCAGCTGCTTTACTGATTTCTGGTAGTGTACAATTCACTCTTTCTTCGTTACTGGAATGCATTTCGTAATAACTATTGTCTGTATTGACAGCAAATATGGCTACTACCCAGCAAACACAAATACGTAAAATTTACATAAATGTTACATAACTGATGATACATGTTATGTAACAATGTTGCGTAAAATTTACATTACTTATATGGCGAAATGTCCGCCTCAGAGACCACCTAGTTTTTACATAACGTTGATGTACCTACTTCATATATATATTATATTAATTTTATATGTCCGCCACAACATAATACATGTTGATAGGTTACATAAAATTTACATCAGTGTTACGTAGAAATGTCCGCCTCAAAAAACACTTCTTCGTTACATAGCATTTATATAACTACTGAAACAACATTTTTACGTAAAAGCTACGTCACACTTATATAAAATATAATTTAATATATACTACGCAGATATCACTTTTTTGTTTCTTACCACTATCCTAGAAATTGCCTAGCTGAACTTGAACGATAGTAATTATAACGAGAACCTTACCTATTATTATATAAGTGTCCGAGATCACTTCTTACCTTGAAAAATTCTCTGCTCTCGACGGGTTTCGAACCTCGGTCCCTGCGGTTACAAATCTGACGCTTCTACCACTGAGCTACCAGACCTCTTTAATATTTTACAAGTTTTTCATTATACAGACATATATATTTATTTCGCATTTTTAGCAAAGAAATGTACTATCACCTCATCGACTCATCGTACATCTTATAATAATGTATATAATCGAACGAATGAGAAGCTAAGAGAGCATATAAGTAACACCTTCACATAGGAGTTATATTAATAATGTTACATTAATATAGCAAGTTTTTATGTATAAAATATATTATATTTATGTCAAATATTCACATAAAGATGAAGTTCACATTTTTACATAGTAGTTACTTAATACTTTGTTTATAATATTGACAGCAAGTTTTTATATATTGAATATGTCCTATTCATGTTGAATATTTACATAAACATGAAGTTCGAATTTTTACATAGTATTTACTTAATAACTGTGCTTCTGATATTGACAGCAATATTTAATGTTCCAACCATGTCATATTAATGTAAACTATTTACAAACAGATGAAGTTCACATTTTTACATGGTAGTTACTTGATAATGTGCTTAACAATCTGACAGCAATTTTTTATGTATCAACCATGTCATAATTATGTCAACTATTTACATAAAAATGAAGTTCACATTTTTACATGGTAGTTACTTGAAAATGTGCTCAACATTTTGACAGCAAGGTTATATATATCAGCTATGTCATGTTTATGTCAACTATTTACATAAAAACGAAGTTTACGTATCTTAGAAATGAGATGTAATATTTACATAACTATTTTACATAAGAATATTCCATTGATTTTATGTAATATTCACGTGAATATAACAGTTGTGTTTGCTGGGTAGCCAATTTATTCACCCACCAGTCTGGAACATTGTAAACCCTTAATAACTCCCTTATTATAAAATATAGAGAAAAAGAAAAACACTCTCATGTAATGCTTTTTCGAGAGGAACATCATGGGCGTAGCAAAAATTGTTTTGAAGGGGTTTAAAAGGTATTTATGAACCGTTTTATTCCTATCATGCTTGAGAGGTGAAGAGGTATTTACAATAAAATATACTGGTCGTGCATAAAATTTTGTATGTATTTCCAAAGTTTACGTATTTCGGGAGTATCTTGCTTTTACGCCCTTTATACCTAAATAACTATTAGAACGCAGTTCCTAGACAAAAAAACTCGATTCTTTATTAATACTATTACTGATGCTGCCTCTCAAACTACCTTAGAGTATCAAGTATAATCGAAATCTACCTTTTTCAGTCAATATTACTTTTATTTTATGTTAAACCGACTCATGTTATTTGAGAAATGCGAAAAGTTTGGGATACCTACTTGAATATCTTAAATATCTTAAACCATTTTATGACTCTATCATGTGACAATTCAAAGTTTTCCTCGATTTCTCTGTTAGGAAATTCAAATTTACAATGTTTGCTCTTTTTGAAATAATAAGGAGTTACCTAAGATAATTCAAAAAACATAATTAAACAGCAATAAATATTTTAGTAAGCATGTCGAGATTTGGAACTATTTATTCTCCTACTTTTTCTTCTTTTAGTTTGTTGAGTAAAGTTCAGATTAATTGAGTTTTTTATTATTGGAATTGTTTTACCAAATACAACGCAGGATATTTTCAACGGTGGTGTTCTCATACTCACTTTTATCAATTTTATATAGGTAATTTAACTCGATCTATTGTGACAACAGCTTTCGTTAAATTTCCAATAAAAGTAAGTAGATATAAAAGTAAGTATTCAATAACAACCACAAAAAATATCCGGCTAAATCTGAGCTGTTGTGGTATCACCTACAAGAAATTGCTCCTTTTATTTGAGTATTCCCCTTAATCTAGACTGAATGAAAAACGATATTTTGTGATTTTCAAATGCCTGATGCTTCTTCAAAAGCTGTGCTCTCTGCTACGCCCATGTTATCGATTCATCTACTCGCGTAAATTGAGTGTTATTACAGGGCGAACAGAGACATATTACATCCGGTCCATGACATTTGACAGCTTCCGTGGAACGTAATTGAGTGTTATGTTTGCGTCCATATTTTCAGCACTGTATGGCAGTACACCAAACCGATATTTTTGGAATATATCGACCAAACTTTATACAGGGTGAGGCACAATAGACAATCATTATATTTCACAAATCGGTATGATAAAGTATCATTATGCCACCATTCTAGTTGATTGTGAACCGAACGCATGAATCGGTGAATATTTTTTTGTTATGAGCGTATTAACTCTTTTATTGGAGTAGATTTCTTTATGCTTCTACATCAGATATAAAAATATAATATGGTTTTGAAAACTGTCCGAGTATAATTATTTATACATCCTAAAATTCCAGTACCCCAAAATAATTATTTTAACACAAAAGATGAATGAAAAGTAGGTGAAAATAAATCATACAGATCTTGTATAAAGCTTGTGTATCTATTGTCCATTGCCAAAAGTGCATCCCAAAAACTTGGTTTTCTGTTTCGAGCCAAGAGCTATTTCACTCTCAGTCAGCTGATTATGATCTATAAAGCACAAATCCGACCTGTCCTGGAATACTGTTCCCATATTTGGAGTGCAGCACCTAAACTATTGGATTCTGTCCAAAAAAGGGCAATTCGTCTCGTCGGTGATGCCTCGCTTAAAAACTCGCTCACTTCTCTGGAACACCGTAGAAAAGTTTGCGATTTATCTCTATTTTAAGATATTTTCATGGGCGATGCTCTTCTGAGATATCAACAATCGTTCTTCCATTAGCAGTCTCTTCGAGATTATCCCGTCAAATTCATTCTTCACACCCCTTCGTGGTCACAGAGACCTGCAGAACGTCCTTTTCCAAAGACTCGTTCATCCAACGAACATCGAGACTTTGGAACTCATTGCCTAGGGAGGTGTTCCTCGAGGCATACCATCTCCATAAATTTAAGAAGAACACCAACTCCTACCTTCTTTTCCTTGGTTCTCACGATGTTCTCTGAACATTACAGGATATCCCTTTTCGTGAGAACCAGAACATAAAAAAACCTCGACGTATTTCGCTTAGTAAGAATGTTAGCATCTTCAGGGCAATGTTGAAATCTGGCGAACTATACTTTTTTTCCACATCTGTATGTAATCCCATTGACATTCTCAACTTATTCTTTGAATTAACTGAAAATTCATAATTCTGGGAAAACAGATCGCGCGTGCAAATAAAATTCCCTGTTGAACTTATTCATCCATACGAAATCGAAAATTGGAATAATGGAAATGGAACGAAGAATTAATCAAGAACTTTTCTTATTAAATCTCGTTCGGAAATTCGATCTATACATTCGATCTCGAGATCCTTCCGTCTAAATTGACTTGATTGTTTATTCTTCATGGAATCAGAGAAAATTAAACTAGGCATTCGATTGCATTGATTCGAACGAAACATGAAACCGTCTCGTCCACAATGTTCTTCTAATAAAACCTTATTTCAACAGGAACACAGTTTTTCCCTTTGGGGAAAGGTTGGTGAACTGGGCATATTATGTAAACTGGAGAATATTGGCTTTCAAACTGTACATGAGAAGTTAACTTTTTTTTATGTTTGCTATTCTTCAATTCCTTATTTGTTTAAAACCGAAATCAGAAACATATTTGATTTTTTGCTTGTAATAATGCAAACAGATTCGATATTGGGTCGGGAGACAACAAACAGATTACGTATTGCTAAACAGATTTTTAAATTCTCAAATTCGTTACATTTTTCCTTCGAATCAGGGTTGCTCACATTACGTTTTGATTTGTCAATGATCTTTCAATGTGATCGAGACATGAAGAGAATTACCCGCCTAAAATCTGTGTTGATAGAAAAAATCATGTGTGTGTGTCGCATATCGAACGCAGTGTCATCGCTGTCATAACTATTTTCGGCAACCGTCCGGAAAGTACGTACTTTCCAGACGATTTTTTTTTTTTGAGAAAGTGGCATTTTTCCGGCCTAGTCCGGGAAGTACGTACTTCCCGGACTAGGCCGGGAAGAATCACATCGTTGTTGTCATTGTAAATATGAAAATCTTGGTAGTATGGTTTTGATAAATGCAGTTGATCATTACCATAGCAGCAAAATAACGACTGACAGCTATCTGACATAAAATTAGCTAACATTTCAATTTTTGAAAGGAATGTGTTTCTTTGATTTGTTATTCTACACGGTTGCCGAAACAATTGTGTACGCAACACGCCCGAAAACAGTTTTTTTGGACTCGCAGACTTCCAGGACTCGCTACGCTCGTCCTAGAATTTTATCCACTCATTAAAAAAAAAACAGTATTTTCCGGACTTGTTACGTAAATTACTATTTTTGCGAGCGGCAATCTATCACTTTGTGCTCTAAATGTCCAAATCATTGTCGATCTAAATGAACACCTATAGTAGACGGCACTTTCACAATGAGACAGTGACATATATTCTCATAATAATCATGAACTATTTTGAACTTGAAATGCCATGCTTGGCATAACCTAACGTTTTTATTTACGTTTTGAATTACGCGCTCCTTTAAGCACAGCAAAGCTTCTGTTTCAAGCACAGAATTATTCGATATCATTGATTGATCGATCAGAAAATCAGAAAATAGAAAAAAAAACATCGTCAGTCAGTGTCAGTGATGTGACTGTGAAAAATGTGTAATGTCACAAAGTAAAGAGTGTTCAATGTGTTCAAAATTGAGAAACTTAAAAATGCGAGGCAAGTGAATAAAGTATTGGCATATCAATTTTACGATAGCAAACAAAACTTGGTCCTTCTTCAAACTAACACACCACACACACACTTACATTCACTTATTTTCAACAATTTTCAGCAGAATACACTAGTATATTTGAAAAGATTCAAAAAAATTTACCAAACCCATCGAGAATCGAGCATGACGGGAGCTGAACTTTTTGACAGTGTCTAGTTGACAGATCAAAGTCTAGTGTTTCCGAAAAACGATAAGTACATGTTTTCAATAATATTGAATTTTTTTTTTGCTAATGAAAATAAGTATAAATGTAAGCGTGTGTGGTGTTTTAGTTGAAAGAATGGTAAAACTTCGTTTGTCGCACTCCTATGAGTTCAGAAAAATTTTTTGGTGGAACTTATGTATTTTGACCTTCTGATCACGAATCTGAAGTCAAAACGCGGCGGTCTCAAGTATCTTCGGAGATACGGCCCCATTTTGTTTCAAAAATGCACCATTTGACATGTCAAATTTCTGCTATTAGGAATACACAAAATTCACCCTTCTTTGAACCAAAACACTATACACGCATATATTCACTTGTTTCCAAACCTTCTCAGCAGAAAAAACTATTATTTTCCAAAAAATTCACCCTTCTTTGAAATGTAAACAAAACAACCTTTTTACACTGATTTTCTGGTAATTTGTATTTATGATGTTGGCAACGTGATTGTTTGGCTCATGGTAAGACGTTGCCAACATCTCAAATGAAAATAACAAGAAAATCAGTGAAAAAAGGCCCCATTTTGTCTCAAAAATGCACCATTTGACATGTCAAATTTCTGCTATTAGGAATACACAAAATTCACCCTTCTTTGAACCAAAACACTATACACGCATATATTCACTTGTTTCCAAACCTTCTCAGCAGAAAAAACTATTATTTTCCAAAAAATTCACCCTTCTTTGAAATGTAAACAAAACAACCTTTTTACACTGATTTTCTGGTAATTTGTATTTATGATGTTGGCAACGTGATTGTTTGGCTCATGGTAAGACGTTGCCAACATCTCAAATGAAAATAACAAGAAAATCAGTGAAAAAAGGCCCCATTTTGTCTCAAAAATGCACCATTTGACATGTCAAATTTCTGCTATTAGGAATACACAAAATTCACCCTTCTTTGAACCAAAACACTATACACGCATATATTCACTTGTTTCCAAACCTTCTCAGCAGAAAAAACTATTATTTTCCAAAAAATTCACCCTTCTTTGAAATGTAAACAAAACAACCTTTTTACACTGATTTTCTGGTAATTTGTATTTATGATGTTGGCAACGTGATTGTTTGGCTCATGGTAAGACGTTGCCAACATCTCAAATGAAAATAACAAGAAAATCAGTGAAAAAAGGCCCCATTTTGTGTCAAAAATGCACCATTTGACATGTCAAATTTCTGCTATTAGGAATACACAAAATTCACCCTTCTTTGAACCAAAACACTAAACACGCATATATTCACTTGTTTCCAAACCTTCTCAGCAGAAAAAACTATTATTTTCCAAAAAATTCACCCTTCTTTGAAATGTAAACAAAACAACCTTTTACACTGATTTTCTGGTAATTTGTATTTATGATGTTGGCAACGTGATTGTTTGGCTCATGGTAAGACGTTGCCAACATCTCAAATGAAAATAACAAGAAAATCAGTGAAAAAAGGCTCCATTTTGTCTCAAAAATGCACCATTTGACATGTCAAATTTCTGCTATTAGGAATACACAAAATTCACCCTTCTTTGAACCAAAACACTATACACGCATATATTCACTTGTTTCCAAACCTTCTCAGCAGAAAAAACTATTATTTTCCAAAAAATTCACCCTTCTTTGAAATGTAAACAAAACAACCTTTTTACACTGATTTTCTGGTAATTTGTATTTATGATGTTGGCAACGTGATTGTTTGGCTCATGGTAAGACGTTGCCAACATCTCAAATGAAAATAACAAGAAAATCAGTGAAAAAAGGCCCCATTTTGTCTCAAAAATGCACCATTTGACATGTCAAATTTCTGCTATTAGGAATACACAAAATTCACCCTTCTTTGAACCAAAACACTATACACGCATATATTCACTTGTTTCCAAACCTTCTCAGCAGAAAAAACTATTATTTTCCAAAAAATTCACCCTTCTTTGAAATGTAAACAAAACAACCTTTTTACACTGATTTTCTGGTAATTTGTATTTATGATGTTGGCAACGTGATTGTTTGGCTCATGGTAAGACGTTGCCAACATCTCAAATGAAAATAACAAGAAAATCAGTGAAAAAAGGCCCCATTTTGTCTCAAAAATGCACCATTTGACATGTCAAATTTCTGCTATTAGGAATACACAAAATTCACCCTTCTTTGAACCAAAACACTATACACGCATATATTCACTTGTTTCCAAACCTTCTCAGCAGAAAAAACTATTATTTTCCAAAAAATTCACCCTTCTTTGAAATGTAAACAAAACAACCTTTTTACACTGATTTTCTGGTAATTTGTATTTATGATGTTGGCAACGTGATTGTTTGGCTCATGGTAAGACGTTGCCAACATCTCAAATGAAAATAACCAGAAAATCAGTGAAAAAAGATGTTTTGTTTACTTTTTGAAGAAGGGCGAATTTTTGTGAAATTAACAGTGTTGGAAACAAGTGAATGTGAGCATGTGTGATGTTTTGGCTCAAAAAAGGGTGAATTTAGTGTATTCCTAATAGCAGAAATTTGACATGTTAAATGGTGCATTTTTGAGACAAAATGGGGCCGTATCTCCGAAAATACTTGAGACCGCCGCGTTTTGACTTCAGATTCGTGATCAGGAGGTCAAAATACGTAAGTTCCACCAAAATTTTTTTCCGAACTCATAGGAGTGCGACAAACGAAGTTTTACCGAAAGAATGATGAATTTTGTGTTTTTAGTACAAGAAATTCAATATATCAAATGGTGTATTTTCGAAACTAGCGTTTTGACTTAGGATTCTGGAGGCCAAAATACGTGAGTACCACCAAAACTTTTCCTGGGAATGCCTAATTATTGTTCCTAAAAACTAGTATTGAAGTTAGAAAATAACATAACTTCAACCTAAAATTGGATCGCTGACAGCGAAAAAACTGAAACGAATGAGCATCGAACGACTTCTATAAAGTAGCGACATCAACTTGGCAGACATTTGGGACTTGAGTGAACAGACAATATTATAATTCCAGCCTACTAGGTTTCCATTTTTTAGAACGACAATGCCCAAATAGCATTTTCAAATCGCCACAACTTCCGAACGCTTGGACCGATTTTTCCATGTCGGGTGCTCAGATCTCATATTTTCCATAACACAATCCAGTTCCGTTATCTCAAAATCAATTCAAGCTTCATGAAGGCTCACATCTCCCAACACACAAAACGACCGCTTTTCCACGAAATGAACCGACAACAACGGAAATAATTCCCACTAAAACAACCCGAAGAATGCCGTCACCTTCAACACAACCCCAAAAAGGTCCATCGAGGGATGCGACCCTTCTACCTGCCCCACCCCGAGACCCTCACAGGTACCATCACCGGACAGTACCACCGAAGCCACCAAATGGAGAGCGAGTCTTTGACACGCCTAAAATCCCTGGAGGAATCCGTGCTGAAGATCAACGGAGCCATGAAGACGTTCTCCAGCGAGATGGACGCCATGAAGAACAATCTGCAGCTGATCAGCGAGATCATCAACAAGTTCGCTGCGGAGGGCGGAAGAAAGCCCGATGAGGGCAAGTACAGGGTGTTTGGGCGGTTCGTGGAGGAGAGCCTGGATGGGATGGCGCAGGAAGAGGCTGAGGGAGCAGTGTTGGAGATTGTCGAGGTGTTGCATAAGCACGAGAGTCGATAGTGGTTGGTGTGTGTGAGTTGGGAAGAAATAAAGGTTTTGTGGAATTTGTGTCGTTCTTTGGTGGGGTGGTACGGTTTTTGGAGGTTTTTTTTTGCCGGAATACGAAACTTCACGCATTATTTATTCGCCCTGTGTTCTGATGGTGAAAAATGTCGAATATCGAATAAGAAAGGTCTATCCATCACATAATTCATATTTTAGTAGAAAAAACCATTTATTCAATAGTTTTTCCTGAAACTTTATTATTATTCTTGAATTTCCTCAATTTGAGTAGGAATTTTATAATTCCATGAACAACTACCTATTTTATACAGTGTCACATAAAGTTCGCGACTTATGAAAGTTTTTTTATTAATAGATATAAAAAAAATTTACTGCGCACTTAGTTTGTGCTTTTATCATGTGCTACTCTAAACCTGACAGATTTGAAATTTTTTTTCGAAAATCCTCAAAAAATCAGTTTATTTTGAAAATTTCGAAAAATGCCAGAGAAAACAGTTGCTCAGTTTCCAATTTCAAACATTTGTTCCAAATTTGGACTCTCTACTGTCACTTCGACTACTACTAAGTGAAAATTTTTGTTTCGATTTGATCAGTACCTACTATTTTTATCCACAAATGTTGCATTAGTCTTGTATTGTTTGAAATCACGAAATTTTCGCTAGAACGAAAGTCTTTAGAATAGTTATGAAACTGTATAGGTCATTTTGTTTAGTTTGAAAAAAGAATGATTATTCGGGTTTGTAACTGAATTATTGGTCAGAAAAATAATCAAACTGGATTAAAATTTATTAAAAAAAAGAAATACGAGTGTAATAAGAAACGAGGAATTCGTTTATTCGATAACTGACATATTAACGTCCATACATTGAAAATCCACATCAGTTTAACAATGAAATGAAAAAACTAGATGAACTTTGCAACAACAAAGACGAATTTCTGGAGATGCATTTTTTTTATTTTCTGGTAACAGGCCAATGTGGGTATTTCCTGGGCAAGATATGATATTGAAGTCTCATATTCATCAAAATTATGAAATTTGAATCATGTTTCGTTCGAATCGATAGAGCGAAAGATTCGAAAAATTAAAAAAAAATGGCAGTCCAAATTAGTCGTGCATTTCTTAAATTCAAGAAGGTAGATCATGTTGAAGAAAAGAAAAGTGTTATGATTAATTTTCCAATATAAGCCTTATGCAGTAGTTTTCGCCCTGTGTTCTGGTAAAACTGCTTCATATTATTATGTTATGTTCAAAAGAGCATCAGAATTGAGTCATCTTTCTATGCGGTACTGCAAAAAAGTTTGAATTTATTTTTCTTATTATAACTTCTGCACGTCACAAAGTTGAAAAATGGAACCATACTGTATATATTTCATTTCCAAAATCTGAAAGGTTACTAAGAAGGACCCCGACAAAGGAAGACCCTGTGGAGTATTTGAAAAATGAAAAATTTCGTTTAGTGGGTACTGTTGAATGGTTTGAATTTGCCCAATTTGAACTTAATAATGTAAACTCCGAAAATCTTGAAAAAAAAAAGTATATTGATCATCCTGTACTCGATCCTGTATCTCGAAGTCTCTATATCAATTATTCAATATATATTTTTTAGTATCTGTTTTTTGGAATTTTTAAATTTTTCATCTGAAAGAAAAATCTAATCTAGTCTGTCTGAAAATTTAGCTGGCGATTTTTTTTCGCGTCTATCAATTGTGAGTTTCGATCTACTAATCAGCATTGAAGGACGTACTTTGTAACAAAATTAGTCTTGAAAAAATGAAAGAAGTTTCACGAGAGTTTTTCAGACACCTTGGGTATTTCAAAATCAAGCTGAATTAAATGGTTGCTGAAACTTGGAACTACTAGATAGAGTAGATGGAGAACCTGGAATGATCACTGATGTGGTCGAAATACGTAAGTACAACATTTTTATCAGGTAAATATAGCAAACAAAAAGTTTTTTTACATTCGATGTATGATTCGCGTTTGAAATTTCCATTTTTTGAGTTCCATTTTTTGAGTTTCATCAACATAAATTTTTTCTATATTGGTTGTATATATAATGAAGTCATTGTGCAACGCAAATGCGTGTCGAAATAGGCTCTATTTAGATACGCATTTTTTATTATTCGGAGATTGGTACAATCGAACTGTCAAATGAAAGTCAGAGGAGATAGGCCCAGTTTACTTCTGAGCGATTTGGATTTGGTGATATTAGCAGTGAAAAACTCAATGTTCTAATTGGTAAATTTCAATTCAGAGTGTAATTTGATTTAAATTGACCAATAAAAACAATAACAACATTGAATTTTTCACCGCTGGTATTGCAATAATCAAAATCGCTCTACTGTAAACTGGTCTTTACGCTTGTACGTCAGGTTTTGATTATTTCAATGTCATCATTGTTACCAATCGAAGATGTTTCTGTTATTTATCGATATTAAATCCATTTTTTTCTTCAAATCAATTCAGAATAGAAAAAATTGCACATGACACACGTTTTATAAGACACGTTGTCGCACTTGTTCACTTGGAGCACTCCTTGCTTCGCTCGTCGTACTCCAAACAACGCGTGCGACAAAATAGCGTCTTATAAAACTTGTATCATAATATACTATTATTTTGAAATAATGACAATATGTTCTTATAAACCATTGAAAAAATATAAACTAGGAATTAGTTCAAGTATAGAGGTGATAGTAATAATTATTTCAAATAACCTCGTAAAAGTCGACAGCCGTTCCTTTCATATTTTTGGTTTCCCAGATATTAACGCTTGAATTCATACCCAAGGCATAAACTAAACGTAAAGGAAGTTAATAGCTGTCAGAACGAAGATTAAGCTATATCGATTAGTAAGAAATTGCACCCGATTTCATTCGGAAACAACCATCGCAGTCGTTCATTCATCAAGAGACTTTTGATGGCATTTCCATTATACATATAAATGATTATGAGAAAGTGGAATTATCGAAATAATAATAATCAAGAGAATTTGGATTGATACCAAATTGATTTTTTTTATTTTGGTTCTACAGTGTCACATATAAAGTTCGCGACATATGGAAGTTTTTTTTATTGATAGATATAAAGAAAATTTGACCTCGCAGTTAGTTTGTGCTTGAAATATGAGTAAAATACAGCACCTTTCCTTTTTTCATGTGCTACTCTAAACCTGTCAAATTTGACATTTTTTTCGAAAATCTTTTAAAAATCAGTTTTTTTTTTGAAATTTCGAAAAATGCTAAGGAAAAAATTGCTCAGTTTCCAATTTTATACATTTGTTCCAAATTTGGACTCTCTACTGTCACTTCGACTTTTTTCCATTTTTTTAATTTTTCGAATCTTTCGCTCTATCGACTCGAACGAAACATGATTCAAATTTTATAATTTTGATGAATATGAGACTTCAACCATATCTTGCCCAGGAAATACCCACATTGGCTTGTTAGCAGAAAATAAAAAAAATGCATCTCCAGAAATTCGTCTTTGTTGTTGCAAAGTTTATCAAGTTTTTTCATTTCATTGTTAAACTGATGTGGATTTTCAATGTATGGACGTTTTTATGTCAGAGTAATCGAATAAACGAATTTTTCTTCATTCTTATTATACTCGTATTTTTTTTAATAGTTTTTTATCCAGTTTGATTATTTTTCTGACCAATAATTCAGTTACAAACAAACCCGAACTATCATAATTGAATGAACTAAACAATGACCTACAGTTTCATAATTATTCAAAAGACTTTCGTTCTAGCGATTTGTACTAGACATGATATAAAATTTCGTGATTTCAAACAATACAAGACTAATGCAACATCTCGGGATGAAAATAGTAGGTACTGATCAAATCGAAACACACAATTTCACTTAGTAGTAGTCGAAGTGACAGTAGAGAGTCCAAATTTGGAACAAATGTATAAAATTGGAAACTGAGCAACTTTATTCTCTGGCATTTTTCGAAATTAAAAAAAAAATTTGAGGATTTTCGAAAAAAATGTCATAATTGATAGGTTTAGAGTAGCACATGAAAAATGGAAAGATGCTATATTTTACTCATTTTTCGAGCACAAACTAACTGCAAAGTCAAATTTTATATCTATCTATCAATAAAAAAAACTTCCATATGTCGCGAACTTTATGTGTGACACTGTATAATGAAGTCATTATGAAACGCAAATGCGAATAGCATCTGTTTCGATACGCATTTTTTTTTTCGGAGGTTGGTACAATCGAACTGTCAAATGAAAGTCAGAAGAGTTAGGCCCAGCTTACTTCTGAGCGATTATGGATTCGGTGATACTTGCACTCGAATATGTTTCTATTATTTATCGATATTGAATCATTTTCTATCGATAAAATACTGCAAATTAATGCAAAATAGAAAAATTTCTATATGACACAGGTTTTATAAGACACGTTGTCGCACTTGTTACCTTAGAGCAAACCAAACAACGCGTGCGACAAAATAGCGTTTTACAAAACTTTTATCATGATATACCTACTATTGCATAGATTTTTCTAGAATAAGGATTGAAACCAAAATATATTGCAACCTTTTCTGCCTTCGATAGGTCCGTCTGATTTTTCCACCTTGACCTTTGTGTATTTTTAAATCGCTGATATCACCCTTTTCAGATTGGTAGGTACTTCGATTTCATCGGATCTCGTTTCGAATAGGTTTCATTTCCTCGTGATTATGACTCGATCTGGTCCTTTCCTTGTACAAATAACTATAACGCATTTCTATTACCTATTCCCATGCTCGATAAACCCGAAGATATAGGGGCCATATAAATTTACTACCCTGCAAACTCATCAATTGGAATGGGTGATTCTACACCGTATATTGTGCACAGACTCTAACGAGAGTGTCTCGCAAACGACGATAAATTCTATGAAATAGTCGACACGGAGATTTATATTTTCAAATTGCCATTGGGACGTGTTATTTTTGAGATTATTTGATGAATAACGGGGATTTTTGTTTGAAAGTGGATGACAAAGTCTAGAGTAGTAGAGTATCAGACTTCCATTGTCTAAAGGTATAAAAAATCCTAAAGCTCAATTTATAAACTTCGCTGCCGTAGCTACAGTTGACGCTGCTGTTCCAAAATGTATTGACAAGATATCCGACGGCAACTGCATCATCAGCTGCGGAATTTATAAACAGATGTTTATTTTCAGCATTATCCATTTGCGAACAGTAACTGCAGCGTCAACTGTAGCTACGGCAGCGAAGTTTATAAATTGAGCTCAAGAAAAGATGAGTTATGCTGAAAACGAAAATTTATTTCGTTAGGGAAAGAAAATTCCGCTCTAGCTGATCTATAAATATTAGCGTACCCCCGGGTTTTGTCAGTTCTCACCTGAAGACGATTGTGAATACAATCTGAACTTCGTGACAAAATCGGTTTGAAATCCTTTGCTATCTACTTATTTTATTTTTATTTCTTCTAATTCACTTATAACTGTCCCTTTTTTCAGGCTATTGACTATTTAAATTCCCATTTATATCTATATTTTTCTTGAACTTTACTATTATATTCTCTTGCTAACTTAATATCATATTTCCGGGTTATTGACATTTAAATCTTTTAATTCGATAATCAAGTTATCATTTTAAACTTTTTACATATTTTTCTTTATTTCATTTCGTTTTCAGCATAACTCATCTTTTCTTAGGACTCAAATCTTCATACCTCGGAAATATACTTCAAAACATACGGAGATATTTATGCAACAAGAAACTCTGGAAAATTATGAAACATGTATAAATGCGCGCCTAATCTATAGTGACTCAACTATTTCTGGGGTGATTGAGTGGATTTTGAGTTGTTTTTCGACTCTACAGATGAAGTTTTAGTATGAATGATTCAGCCAATATTGAAAAAAAAAATGCACTATTTAGACTCACCCTGTATGGAATGCTACTATTCTGATGGTGCTCTACCAATTCCGCAATGAATTTTTCGAAAAATAAGGTTGAATCACCAGCTGTTTTTTCCAAAAATTCGAAATGTGCCTCGAAATTGGTGTAGTGCAATTACTCGTTGCATTCTATATGAAACTTTGTCATTCAGGACACGGACGTTTTACAATAGAACAGAGAAGAAGCGAATCTACAGCATCTGGTGTCGAAATTACAACTTGCCAACTTTGATACACAACAAAAGATCCAGCCAGTCGGTGAATGCATGCGATTTTCAAACATCTGAATATCGGAAAAAGAGGAGCGATACATTTCCAATGAGTGTGCCAGTCGAGTATTGAAATATATAGACATGTTCCATGGCGTTAATCCATTTTTCTCTTCCAATTCAAACACTTTTCAATGTGATCCTCTCGAGTATAAAGAATCTATGGTATAATAGAACCATCCAAAATGTACAGCACTGCTCGATAAAATCGAACTTTGGTTTATGACTCGAAAACAAAAGAAATCACCATTTTTTTGTAGCTCCTTTATAGTTACCTTATACAAACACCAACATTTGCCCACCCTGTACAGGCCAAATGCGTGTAATATACAGGGTGGTCCAAATTGCACACTTTTGATAGGAAACACCGATTTCCAAACAAAGGTTTCTAGCCGCAACGGCATTTTTTCTACATTCCCCATAAATAATAAACATGTCCACTTTTTCATCCCTTGTATAAATGTGCGGCATTTTGAACAAAAATAACAACAAATGTGAATACTTTTCAAATACACAATAGAAACACTGACAACCCAACTATTTATTTGACAATTTGAAGGAATAATTTCATTGTTTTCAAAGCCTCCTTATAGCTTCTCGTACGTAGCACAAAATAATCACATTTTCTTATTTTCTTTTAGCTGTAATTTTGATTGTATTCATCGAACATTTTATCACCTGGTATGAATAAATTCATCATTAATAGAATTAATAAATGGTTCAACGGTACCAATATGGTTCCATTTGAAAACATTTATTTTTACCTCAAAAACGATTACGATGAACTTCATTTGCTCATAAAAACGCAATTTAGTATTTTCGACCAGATTTCGATTTTTCTAGCATTAGACGGGTCAATTGGAATAAATCGGAACCATCATGGCACACTTAAATGGAAAACTATAAATTGAATTCAGAAAATTATGCAGATTTCAAAAATGTAATAATATACAGTGTGTTCCATTCAAAAATCGAAAGCTGGTATCACTTCCGGCGAAACCGGAAGTGAAAATAAAATCATGTGTTGGTCAAAAAATGTCGCTTATTATATTCATAGCATGTCCCAAATTTCAATCAATTACCTCCAAAACTAACGGATATACGGGGGGTGTACCATGATCCTGTTACACCCGGTATAGCAAACATAACCAACATGTTACGAGGTTGTAATCACCCCTTGAATCTTGGCTACCTTTAATAATCAACTTTAACAATTCTCGCCACTTTTCTCTTGAAACTTCTTTTTTTTTAAACGGCAGCCCCAATGTGGCGGTCGAATATTATGATTACGGTCCAATTCGATCCAATATTGGCATCTTGGGATTTTCGGAATTGCAAATTATGATCATTTTGTAAAAATTGGAAAATTCAAAATGGAGACACCAAGATGGCGAACTATTGTTTTGATCATTGCCGATTCTATTCAAAATTGGTGTGTGTGTACTTTTGGAGATGGAGTTTAAAAATTTGAGATTATATTTTCATATATTTTTCAGATTTTTTTTTATTCAACCTGTATACAATAATTCAAACGCACGTCCTGTAGGAACACCTCCAAAGGGCACATAAAGCGCGACCTCGTAAAATATGAAGCGTCATCCGATATGACAGCCCATCAGCTGAATTCTACACGAGGCTATTAGTCATTCATTCCACAATGGCCTTTGGAACGGATAAACAGCTTGAAAGCAATCCGATGTATGCGAGCTCTAATTATCTGGAAACACGAGAAACAAATGGGGGGGGGGGGGGGGTGGCGGAAAAAGGTGATGCAAAGGTCGGGGAGGTTACTCGATACGCCCCATTTCCATTGAGAAATTGGACAGAGCAAGTACCTACACCGGAATAATACTAATAGCTGTTCCAATGATGAAAATAAAACTTGCTTGTTTCAGCAGAAGAATCCTCTTGATTTGAAACAATTGACAAGTTCAGCCAGCTTTGAGAGAGAAACCGTGTGTCTGCTCTAGTGTTGTGACCAAGGTGGATATAGGATGGTGAAACAGCTCTTCAATTGTTTCTGCGAAAAACTTGTAGACCGTTTGAGAAGGTACTAATATTTCCACGACTTGAAAGAAGATGGCGGTAGGATCGATTATCGAAGAAGATTGCTGTTGCTTACGTATTTCTGTGGTTCACATCTGACAGACGTGACTTGAAACGACATTAAAACAATGAATTTTCGATAAATCTTGAATGAATATTGATATTTTCACCCTTCTCAATCATTTTTCAACAAGAACAGATTAAACTGATAAAAGGATGACAGATGCACAGTTTCTGTTTTACCGACACAATGTATGTCGCCATCTCTGATAACTTCAGGAAATATTACTACGGTATGAAATCAAGTAGGCAAAGGTCTACAGTTTATTCTAGTGCTTGTTAATAGGAAGCTGTTTCACCATCCTATATCCACCTTGTGTAGGGACGTAAAAGAGAAGAAGAAGCTTATTCCAATCACATTATAAATGTGCAAATTAGACAACACTAGGACAGACCGTTGATTGATATATTGTTAGGGGCAAACATATTTTTTCTCTCTCAAAGCTGGCTGAACTTGTCAATTGAATTTCACGTGGGGTTTTCATTATATAGAGGCGCTACCGTTGAAAGATACTAAATAAAACATTGTTTCTATCATGTTTGACGCATCAAACTCATTGAGAGATGGCTTTGTGGAATTGTTAAAAACAATTAGATTAGAGAACAAAAAAAATTGTACCTACCTTATGACGTCTCCATGCATGGTGGCAGGAAGAATTTCAGAAGCCACCCCCATATTTCATTTATTCAGAGATATCCCTTCCTAATAGCACAAGATGTCCATTGGACATGCGTTTTGTGTACAGTATATGTCCAAGGTGTCCATGGATATATTTTGGACATCCATAGGATATACACATGAAGATATCCAATGGACGTCCAGACAAGGTAGTCCATTTGGTGTCCATTTAATGACCTCTTCTTCAAAATATCGATAGCCATTGTCCAATCGATGTCCACATGGAGATGTCCATTGAACATATATTTAAGGTAGTCCATATGGCTTACAATTATAGACTATATGTTGTCCATTTTAGGTCCAAATTAAGACGTTTATTGGATATTCAGAACATATGGCGTACATTCAATGTCCCCACGTTCACATTTTGAATTTTTTCCACACATTTACATACATACCATTGCATTCATAAAAAGTATTCAAAATTGACACCGAAAGAAATCCTCATGTTCAAGTAATATAAACCAATGGGAATTCTGTTAAATTACTTTACTCCTATAGAAGTGGTTCGGATTACAGTATCAGCTGTTGGTCTCGCTTCTCTCCACCATGCACGAATTTGGCTAATTGGGCTCTCACAACATAGAAGTAGATATATCAAAATACCACACATCATTGTCTACTCCATCATCGTACAATACCTAAATTTTCTCTAAACTGAAAAACATGTCAAATTGACATGCAAGAACCAACACTAATGGAGTAATTTGAATCGTTCTCATTATTAACCGAATTTCATGTATTTAATAATATAAATAAGAAGACAGCAGCAGCCACCATGCAAGGAAGGATGAATCACAGAGGTAAAGCAACGATAAGCGAAGTTAGAGTTTGGATGGGTGACCGCGCTTGAAAGCTAGTAGCTTTTTTCATTTATTCGTTATAAAATGGACATCCTATGGATATTCCATGGATGTCCAAAGCGGTGGAAAGTGTATGTTCAATGGCCTATATTTGTCCATACATGTTACCATATTGATGTCCATGATGGATACCGTATGGATAGTCGAAAAGATGGAAATGCGACATCCTATGGATGTCCATAAGTTATCCGGTGTACAAAAACTGGATCTCTGAGATGTCCTGAGGAGGACATCCATTGAACATCCATTGGACTGAGTTGTGCTATTAGGGCTTATCTAAGGTTTGTAGCTAAATCTGCCCTTTGAAAACGATGTTGAACGTACACATCATCCTTTGTGGCCTATGTTCGTCACATCCAGATGACGTGGGTAATTTCTACCTTAACCACCTTTCCAGAACAAACGGTTCAACAACTTGTTCAAGCAGTATTCGCACTCGAATTTGACTTGAGGCATACTGAAGCTACGAACACTTCCGAGATCAAACACCTCAATTAACTCCTTGAAACAATTCATCTGACGTAATTATGAGGAATATCAGTCCTTGAGCGCAGAACGTGATTTTTCAAGAGATAAACATTTGAAACTTCCACCGCAAAAATTACTCTCATGGTGGTTTGCACAAAATTTGAATTTCAATGATTCAGGTCATACAAACAACAGATCTTTCATAAAACTACTTCGAAATGTTCACCATTTTCACGTGTTACATAAAAATAAAGTGATCTAGGTGAAAAATAATGATATAGTGAAATGAAAGCTCGCACCCTTAGAAATAGTATATTGCACAACAAGTGTGGAAAGTGACATATTTCACACGAGTAGTCGTTTAGCACGAGCCGCGTAGCGGTGTGAGTGCGGAAACGTAACGAGTGAAGGAAATGCACTTTCCAACGAGTTTTGTACACTATTTTTCCTACGACTCCGAATACTTTCATTTCGCGGGAGGTCTTGTCAAAAATGTAACTTGAGCAGTCTCTAGAATTTCAGGTGGTTTTGATTAAATATCAAGTACTGTTTATTTCCATATTCAAGATGATATTTGAATACTTCTCCGACAATTCCTCATTATGTGAATTACTGATTGATTGAGTTAGTTTAGTTTGGACAAATTTTATTGATATTGACACCAGCGTACATAAACAACCTTGACACCATTCGCCTGCTAGCGCCAGTAATCACGCAACCAGGAATACAGAACCATAGAAGTATGTAGTTCGCAAGCGCGTACAAGTTACTCGAGTTAGTGCGTCCTTGACTCATTGCAAACATCTGTGATACAAAATAATCTTCTCGTTGGTGATACTGTAATATCAAACTGATGCAAGCAGCAAGCCGCGCATAAAACTGTAGCCGTAATATATTGAATGATCTAACCCTCTGTCATCAACATCGAAATAGTTCCAGCAAAGAGTATAGGTTCCAGTTTTAAAGTGAATTGAGAGGTTATGTATCAGACACATTGGAATCAATAGAGTTCTCGGTATAATTCAAAACGAGACAGAAATTTCAATAAATAATATGAATTTGATTTGAAAACGCTTATATTGACAGTGAATACCTTCACAATATACCTAGTTATTTCCATATCAATTCAGGCGAGCGTGTGATATTTTTTGTTTCAACACTTGTGCTTTTTTCTTTCAAATAAACAATATTATGGTGATATGAGCTACTTTCTGAATAACAAAACAGTGTAATTATTGACGTTTTCATACGTGGTCGTAGGAAATAGTATATTACACAACAAGTGTGGAAAGTGAAATATTTCGCACGAGAAGTCGTTTAGCACGAGCCGCATAGGTAATTATTGAAAACTTTTTTAAACAAGTCCAGTTGTGAATTACTCAATTTTCTTTGTTCGCTCAACAGTGTCAATGATATTTAAAATCACATGAACACAGAATTTCACGAATATGAAAGTTAATTCTAATGTCACCTTTCATGCGTTGTCGCCAATGAGTATTCACGCAACCAGGAATACATGACTGCATGTTGACATCAATGGAGAAATATAAGTTGGTGCGTTATCTCAAATGTAAACAGTGGAAACTTCTGTGTTGCAAGCCGTACTTTTTTACCAGCAAGTTGTGGTGCAAACAACGTCATCAGAATTCTTGTAGGTAGTAGAAATAGTTCCAGACCAATTTTTATCAAATAGAAGTGAAGGTTATGTCTCATTGACGCATTGAAATCTTCTTACAACCCTAAAAGAGGCAGATAATCCAATAAATATGAATGTGGTGCAACAGAAGCGAAATATGGTAGGCCTTTTAGAAACACCCTGTGTATTCGCATCGTGTACATCATAATTAAGAAACTATGGCTGAATTTGAACTAGAACGAAATGCGAACCTCAAATAATGAAGATAATGGACACACAAAGGAAGGCGGGTAAGCTTGTATAAATTTCATTTGGGACTCGACACTGGACATTTGGGATGCTGCAGAACAATAGACTACCTTAACCTACGTCAAGATGGGATATATAAATTATTAGACTTCTCGAAGACTCGAGTCTCAGTGAAGGATCTCTGGTGAAAGTGAGTTATTGTCAACAACTATTAATGTTTTTTCAATAGAAAAAGAAAAAAGCGAAACATTCTCCAAAAACGTCTGCAAAACTTGGGATAAGATTATAGCGAAAGTTATTCTGTATTCCTTGTCTTCATAGATTACAAATATGGTGTACACTAGTACACAAAATAAGATATTATAAATGAAATATGAAATATAGATACCGAATCTTATATTTTGTTCAGTTTTCTTTGCTGCAATGTCATCCGACGATGAAATGGTAGATTCTACTCCTCCAGAAGTATGCAATTTAGGTTTGATAAAAGAAAATAATAGTATTCCGTTAGTACTGAACAATTGATCAAATATTACCATTAATAATAATTATTTTTCCAATATTTCATAAATACTACGAAAGCGTACCTAGTTTTTTTTATATTTTTTCCGACTTTTAACTCGGAATTTCCGAGTTTAAAGTCGGAATTTTGATTTACTATGGGTGGTGGAATAGCTATCAATAGAGATCTGATAATCTAGTAGAATTCGATGCTACAATTGCTACCAAACTCAAGCTTGTATTTTTTTTTTCAAGAAGGTGGACCTCATAATGCCTTTTAATTATGATGATGTCAGGCATATTTTTGTTCCTGTTGAATCCTCGATATCCATGCTGACTATGCTTGGTATTACTTCACAAGAATTCAATTCTTTGTTTCGCGCCAAGGACTAAGTTCAAGTTCAAAGTCAGAAATTCCGATTTTAAAGTCGAATTCTCCGAGTTTGAAGTCGCAGAAAAATAATTCCGAGTTTGAAGTAGGAAATTCCGAGTTTGAAGTCGGAATAAAAAAATTCCGAGTTCAAAGTCGGAATTTCCGACTTTTCAATATTTCCGTTCACGAGCACAAATGATGTCACTTAATAACATTCCTCTCATCATTATAAAGAAATAATAGAATATTTTCATCTCCATTATTTTCTGTTTTGCCAGAACATCAAATCTTTTTAGAAGCTTTTCTACGTTCGAACCTTTCGACCATTCCAATACCCCGAAAAAAAGTATTATATGTGTAGGTTATGGCAGATGTCGATAATTTATAAATTTCACGTGCTACTCTTTCTTCATGGTTTTCCGACTATACGTCACAGATTCCCTTTTTGTGGTAGCAAAAAAGGAAAATATACCCAGATCCTCAATCGTGATTATATATCCGCTTTGATATATCGCCGTTCTGTCCTGAATGACTGATCTATGTTTCCGGCAAAATCCAGATTTCCGTTTTAATAAAGTGGATTTGATGAGTTTCATGTCTCTATAGGGGATGCACTTTTTGTGAGAACAAGGTACAGTGGTGCTCAAAGAAAACTGAATGTGTATTTCCGTGTGGAACAATATACTTTCTGTGTACAACAAGAGCAATAATTGACATTTCAATTATATGATTTTATGAAATGGTTTTTCGCATAGCCGCTTAGTTTTTTATGGTTATTACGATGTTTTGAGGTTAATAAAATCGAAATTGCTGTTCCTACCACTACTTATACCAAAATAAACGTAAACTGGACCATGTGGTAAAATATTTTCAAACTAAACATCGAAGTACTGATATGAAAACGTGGTTTCCGAATATTACCGCGGTAAAAAAATAAATAAAGAGTGAATGTATATTTCAATTAGTAATATGTGCTGATGTATGAAATGCATTTAATATGGATGCCTGAACAGCTCAGGCAATTGCAGATATCGAGAATTAATTTAATTCGAATGAATGTAAATATTTCGAGTAATAAATATTTTGCACAAAACCAGCGATTGGAAATGAATGAATTGATTTTGTGCAATTGTGACATTCATTTATATATTCCACATATCCATTGATTCAGATTATACAGAGTGTCCAGTCGGCAATAGGGTACGATAATAATCAACTAATTCAGCCAAGACGATGATGGAAAATATCTTCTAATTTCTGAAATAACTAAATAGCGAAAACATGATTTTTAATGTTTTTGGAAACAAGAAACAAATGTATTTGGTTTTTTTTGTTCGATTTTCCCGAAAAGACTATCATCATTGAAATGTTTGTTAATTATATTTTCATATTCTCGCAGTGGTAGATTTCTCTGTCTCCTGCTAAATTTATTATAAGAAATGGGTTTTGGTGGTTGCCGAAGACGTTATTGAAAAGCTAACAAACCTATTCAGTGGAAAGTTTCAATCCTCAAGTCGATTTGATCAAATAAATCTCATTAAGAAGTCCCATCATGAAATATTCCATAATCCAAATCAATATTCATCCTTCCCTTTCCCTTGTAATTACATTTGCGAACAGACTAATTTCCATATAGACGATCTAGCATAACGACAATGAGCCGTATAATCACGCACTTGGCGTTCCCACGTGATGTACAGAGTGTCTCAAACATGAGGAACTCGGTAACGGTTAGAGATACAGGGTCGATTAAATCAGGAGAAAGTTGTGTAAGGCACTTTCTCACAACTGTTTTTTATTCTCTATAACTTGGCAGTATAGAATTTGTAATACGACGTTTCGTAACCCGAGGCCAATGAAAAATGAAAATCAAAAATCTAAAATTTGTTTTTTCTTAAATATCTCAAAAACCAAAAAAACTTTTCGAATATTATTCCACGTCATATTGTTGCACATATGAATACATAACTTTTTCCAAATTCAACCGATCCTGTATTTCATACCGTTACCGAGTTCCCCATGTTGGCCCGCGAATTTGTGTCACCCTGTACATACTTTATAGGGGGCGTTACGAAATGAAACTGCAGAATATCATAAATATTCTCGTAGTTCATACGATTCACACAGTAAATGAACGCACGTGTTTTTTCCTGACACGTGACAAAGATCAATTGACAAGTTCAGCCAGCGTTGAGAGAGAAAAAATATGTCTGCCCTAGTGTTGTCTTTGTTATCAAGATTGCAACTTGAAATGATGAAAATGTTATGATTGGGACGTGAAAAAAGAGAAGAAATCTAATAACACATACGGGTGTAACAGGATCATGGTACACCCCCCTTACTTCCGTTAGTTTTGGAGGTAATTGATTGAAATTTGGGACATGCTATGAATATAATAAGCGACACTTTTTGACCTACAAATGATTTTATTTTCACTTCCGGTTTCGCCGGAAGTGATACCAGCTTTCGATTTTTGAATGGAACACACTGTATATTATTACATTTTTGAAATCTGCATAATTTCCTGGATCTAATGATACCATATAAGTGACATTTCAAACGTCAAAATTTTTTAAAATTCAATTTTTATTTTTCCATTTAGGTGTGCCATGATGGTTCCGATTTATTCCAATTGATTCCGTCTAATGCTAGAAAAATCTTAATTCCGTCAAAAATACTAAATTACGTTTTCTATGAGCGAATAAAGTTCATCATAGTCGATTTTGCGGTAAAACTCATTTTTTTCAAATGGAACCATATTGGTACCGTGGTACCATTTATTAGTACTACCAATAAGGAATTTATTCATAGCTGGTAATAAAATGTGCGATAAATACAATGGAAATTACAACTAAAAGAAAATAAAATAAAATTATTGAAAATTTTGACGTTTAAAATGTCACTTATTTGATATCATTGGATTCAGAAAAATTTGCAGATTTCAGAAATGCAATATTATACAGAGTGTTTCATTCAAAAATTGAAAGTTGGTATCACTTCTGGCGAAACCGGAAGTGAAAAACAAATCATTTGCAGGTCAAAAAGTGACGCTTATTATGTTCATAGCATGTCCCAAATTTCAATGATTCACCTTTGAAACTATAACGGAGATACGGGGGGTGTACCATGATCTTGTTACACCCGGTATAATGTGTTTGGAATCATTCAACAATTATAAGGTAAAAATGCTAACAAAATATTCTAAATAATCGGAATAACGAAAACAAACAAAAAGAAAAACAATCCAATTTTTAACAGGTTATAAAAATCTTCTTTTATACGTCGCATTCATTACATTTTCAATATTTAAAGTTACAATTCTGACGAAAAAGACAATACTAGGGTAGACGACATATTTTTTCTCTCTCAAAGCTGGCTGAACTCGTCAATTCGAAAAGAGACAAAAGGCACAGAAACAAAAGAAGAAGTAGAAGAGAACATGACGAACGAGGCATATCATATTGAAGCAATAGTGTCAAATGACGTACCAAATATTCCTCATCTGAAGGCAGAAGCTACAATTTTTGTTGGATATGCGCATCATTTTCCTGATAAGATCTTCAAATTACCTTCGAGAGGGCATTCATGAGAAAAACCTACCGAGATATCACGAATGCGTCGACCATTCAAATCAACTGTAGCCGATCAATTATTCCCTTATGGGTTGAAAACGCGTACTTCTGCACGAAGTAAATTTAACACCCCCAGCAATTTTTATCTCGTTCTCCTTGCGTCGCTGTGCACACTCGTTCATCCCCATTTCATGTTATCAACCCTTGGCACCGGGTAGCGAATATTGTTTCCGAAATAATCGGTAAATTACGTGCAACGCTCGCTACACAAACAGCAACATCAAAACCGGAAGCCGGGATACAACTACGTGGTTGGTAAGAAGTTATCAGCATCCCGAACATTGCTAATTATACTAGGTTATTATAGGTATAGCTTGCACATTATGTTATATTAAAGTAAAGAATACAAGGTTGCAATGTAAACATTTTTCTCTCATGGTAATGCAAATTTCATGGTACAAAAAAAATGCACAATCCTATGGCCATCTCGAATATCGAGAGAACTTGAGGTTATCTTACGTAGTTTCTGAAGTATCATGAAAGAACTGAAAATCGTTAATTCTTATAGTCATCTATAACTTTCGAACTATTGCTGCTAAGATTTTGACATTTGGTATGGTTACTAAAGTTCGCATGCTGAATTAAACGGCGATATGAAAAAAATTCTAGGCACACTAGATATCGAAGCCAACTTTGATATTTTTAGTGGTAATCATATTGGATTTTCACACCATGGGATAGATCATGAAATTACCAATTCATTGATATATCACACTTGTATGTTTAATGATGGAGAAGTCGAAATAACAAGAAAAAATAGAAAATATGAAGTAAAATCTATGATGTAGCATCAATCCTTCTAGATTATTCATTGTTTTTATGTCATGGTAGAACTATACACTATAGACAGAAGTTTATACGTTAGTCTTTCGCGAGCTGATGAATAATTCTGATTGATCTCATAATTTCGAGGAAAACAGTGAGGGATATGTATCCAAGGATGGTAAAAATCGTTGCTTTCGAAATTCGACACTTGCCAGCCAAGTTAGGGAAGCGGCTGTCACAATGTCCAGTTCTCATTGCTTGAAATAACATGAGAAAATCAGAAATGTCAATTTCACAGTTAGAAAACTTGAAAATTACAGTTCATTTCAGAACAATCAGTGACGCAATCAGTGACGCTGCATGATTTGCAACCCAACGGAGAGCAGCAATAACTTTTATTTTGCAGAAGATTTGCTTTCTAGCATCTCAGTTGTTGAGTTTCACAGCATTTTTGTCAATTTTATAGAGATCTCGCATTGCCTTGATATTTTTTATTATTCCTATTATTTCGACTTTTCTATGATTAAACACACATCGATGAATTAGTAATTTATTGATTCATCCGATGGAGTTAAAATCCAATATGACTACCATTAGAAATATCAAAGTTGGCTTCGATATCTTCGAATTTAGTGTGCCTAGAATTTTTTTCATAACACCGTTGAATTCAGCATGCGAACTTTAGTAACCATACCAAATTTCAAAATCCTAGCAACAATAATTGAAAAGTTATAGATGATTATAAGAATCGACCATTTTCAGTTTTTCCAGAATATTTCAGGAAGTACGCAAGATATCCTCGATTTCTTTTGATATTCGAGAAGGCCATGAAATTGTGCATCTTTTTTGTAATTAAACCTAGTTCGTTTCCGATTTGACAATATAGTGTACCATGAAGATTTTTTCTACGAACGCAAATCCTACTACTGCTACTGAAGTTGCTTCTCAAACTACCATAGAGTATGAAGTATAAATCGAAATTCACCTCTTTCAGTAATTATTATTTTTGTTCAATATTCAACGGACTGTGTGTTTTTTGAAAAAAACAACAAGTTTAGGATACTCAATACTTTAATATCTTCAACATTCAAGCATTTCATGGCACCATTTCATGTCAAATTTGAAATGTTTGCTCTTTCTGCTACATGAGGAGGTGTCTTAGATGATTCATAGTCACTATTTTCAATCATACAAGAATACCTAGGCCAGTGTTTTTTTAATATTTCCACGCACGAGCGGAAATGTTGTCACTTCACGTCGATTTCATCATGATTATAAGAATAAGAAATAGCAATACGCCCTTAAAATATCTATGGATCGAATTTTGAATCACCCTGGTATAATCAACTACCACATATCCTATATTTTGTTCATCCATATAGCATCATTTCAGTTTTATGGTATGCAAATCAAGCACTTACCCTCCCAAAATTTGATGACTGGATTGAATGTCGGAAATATCCTCTGGTATGGATCTGGGATAAGATACCTGCAATAAAATAAAAAAGTTAATAACCATTTCATCGAAAAACTTTCCAGATAGGATTTGGAAGAGTTGAAGTTATATGAAAGCGTAATTAAATTCTGGTATTAATAATGGCCGATGTTATAATTGAATGTAAATCTCTAGGCTGTTGTGGATGATCATTAGGATGCTGGTTATGTTAGCGTTGCCAAATTTATCTAGATCTTACTCTCAGAAAATCTTACTAAAACCAAACCTTGTGATAAATCTCGAAGGTCGTTACGAAAATTTTCTCGTGATACAAGGTGTATTTTTGTTTCTACCCATACAAGAAATGTCAAAGTTGTTGATGATTCCTTGAAGATGAAACGTTTGGACTCGAAACTAGTTAACGCAATTTTTAATGCTCAAAAAGTTACAGTAAGTAACTATTCTGAAATTGTTATTGTAATTTCTGAAACAGCACCAGAAATTAATGAAAACGAAAATTGATTCAAACGTTTCGATAACGAAATGAAATTATCAACTATTGCAAAAGCCACGTAAAAGATCCTTATATAGTGCAAATATTTGACAATAATAATTGTAGAATATGCAAATCTTTATTAGATATCCAGTTAGTACAGTGAAATCATGCAAAAGCACAATATTTGGAAATCATTGACAAGGAAAATTGTTCCTAATGCGAGAGAGAATCTGGATAAAATCTGAATGTCAACGTCAAATATCTCGAGATCTATGAACGGGACTTTAGAAAGAAACGTTCTGCAGGTCTCTAAAGTGACCACGAAGGGGTGTGAAGACTGAATTTGAAGGGTTAATCTCGAAGAGACTGCTAATGGAGGAACGATTGTTGATATTTCAGAAGAGCATCGCCCATGAAAATATCTATAAAATAGAGATAAATCGCCAACTATTCTACGGTGTTCCAGAAAAGTGAGCGAGTTTGTGAGCGATGAGGCATCACCGACGAGACGAATTGCCCTCTTTTGGACAGAGTCCAATAGTTTCAGGATATGTTTAAATGCCGCACTCCAGATATGGGAACAGTATTCCAGGACAGGTCGGATCTGTGCCTTATTGATCATAAGCAGCTGACTGGGAGTGACATAGCTCTTGGCTCGAAACATAAATCCAAGTTTTTGGGATACACTTTTGGCAATGAACCTCACGTGATTTTCCCAAGAAAGGTTATTGCTGATAGTAACGCCAAGCATCGAAATGGATGACTTCAATGGTATGGTTACTTCTGACCTAATTATGTTGGACACAGTGAGATCGGCTTTTCTAGAGAAATGACATGCTTATGCTTTGTTTGCATTGAATTCTATCAGGTTATTAGATCCCCACTTGAGAATTGTTGCTGAGTCCATGCAGAGATCATTTCCATCCATCAACCAAGAAACGCGCGCGTGTTCAAATTGCGTTTTCCAGAGTTTCCACCCCCCCCCCCAAACCTCAATAAACGCCTTATCTCTACCTACACTGAAACCCTTCTTTGATTTTTGAGGGCGTACTTGACACCCTAGCAAGAATTCGCGTCAGCGAAATGTCGAACAAAAAAACTCAATTGCCATCAGTTTTAATTTCCACCCCCCTTCTCTCCTGATGACCCCACATCGATGAGAAATATTGGCCATATTTCATTGGCTGTGCTGACAACGACGGGATTCTTTTTTTTTTTCGATGCGGTTTCACCGTATATTTCCATCTCCGTTCCATTAGTCGGGAACTAATTGAATGCTGCCCCTATGGGAGAAAATCACTTTTTTCAAAACCGCCAGGAAATTGCTTTAGTGTCTGTTTGTGACGAGGATCACTAGAAATCGTTCAGAATAAAAAAAGGATATATTTTTCCCACGACCTGGACTGGATTAATTCCAACATTATTTCTAATAATATAGGGGTTTTATTCAATCCCACGTGACCCTATTTTGCCGCAAAATTTTGTCGTATTCATCGAAATTAATATTAGAGGATACTTTGAGGTAAGCCTAATAAGTTTTCAGCTCACAAAAGACTTCTCAAGTTTTGTATACTTTGTATTATGGTTTAAATCTGGCGACAAAACAACTGAAACCGCGACCAAGCATGGGTCAAATCAGGGTACTTATCTCTATTTTGCTTCTATAATGAAGTCATTATGAAACTCAAAAGCGTATCGAAATAGCCTCTGTTTCAATACGAATTTTTTATTATTCGGAGGTTGGTACAATCGAACTGTCAAATGAAAGTCAGAAGAGTTAGGCCCAGTTTGTTGCTAAGCGATTTTGGCTTTGGCGATACTAGCGGTGAAAAATGCGCTGTTGTTATTGGTCAGTTTGAATAGGAAGAACAATCGCAGCCAATCGCTATTGTTTAATTTCAAGGTCACAGCATCGCCAACGCGAAATCGCCTAGGAATAGACTGGGCTTCAGGCATTTGATTTGATTTAAATTGACCCATGAAAACAATCACAGCATTGAATTTTTCACCGCTGGTATTGCAGAAATCGAAATCGATCAACAGTAAACTGGGCTTTCCCAATTTACCATCATTGTTACCAATCGAAGATTTTTCTGTTATTTATCGATATTAAATCAATTTATTTCAATAAAAAACTCGAAATCATTGCAGAATAGAAAAAATTGTATGACACACGTTTTATAAGACACGTAGTCGCACTTGCACAACTTGTGCGACAAAATAGCGTCTAATAATAATGTACTATTATCTTTCACTTGAATATTATTTGTTTATTTAACGCCCTAGGGCGTTATGAACTGGCTATGGATCATAACATAAAAAACCTTACATTGGCCTCTTGTTAGGTTTTTGGTAAATTAATAGAAACCTGAATTCCAACTGATGGTTTATTATTGCTGTCATTCAAAACTCGATTACAACTGTATCATAATTTACTACAGGCCACACTTTTTTACTAACGTAACCATGGCAACCATCATGGAGTCAAAAATCTATACTTTTAAAAATCTCACTCTGAATTTTTTTTTACATTTTTCCCTGATAGAGCCTTTCCATGTCAAATCCATATGGAGCGAATTATTAACACTCAGTGTATGTGTAAGGGTGTTACCAACTGTACAAATTTGGTTGGGTGAATTTTGTGGTAATTTGGGTTACGGAATTAAATGAATGCCCAGTGGAATGTAGACATTCTCGCTCTTCTTCTCATGTGTTTTGCATCTATTTTCATTCTATAACAAGGTACAAAAGTGAATATTTTTTTCACCGAAATAAAATAACGTGGTTCTCGGAACTGTCAGTGTCAGATATAAATGCGGTAGTGCCGCAATAAAACGACCGATCGTACAGCGACCGACATCGCTCGCGATCGGAACTTTCCACTCGTATATCGAATTTCATTCAATCTTCATACGGAATCCACCATTATTTTTCTCCTATTGGACAGTCGTATACGTATGGCATTCGCTTGCGTTTGGAATTGAGACGTAAACTGCGTAGACCTGGCCGGAATTTTCGGCTAAAGCCTCTGGAATTCCGGAATTTATTGTCCCCGGAGTGAGTTACTGCGGGATTTACGGGTTTCAATGAGAACGCTCGCCGAGAGCCGCGATTTTTTCCGGGACAGGTACCTATAGTCCGGGTCGGCAATCCTGGAAATTTTCATCTTTGCGGGATAATGGAGATGAATAATGACAGCAACACGTGAAGGGCTTTTAAATACCCACATGATGTGATAAATTTAATATTCTGAGCTGTACGTGTCTACAGGAGGTTCTCTAATCTGTGTGTACGGGATAGGGCTCTGTATACAGGGTGGCCACTTTTTTAATGGGATTGTATTGGTAACTTTTAAACCATAAGAGTTAGAAGGTCGGTCAAATGAAGAAAAAGTTGCATTCATAGAAGCATTGTCAAGCAGTTCAAACAAATCGAGATTATCAGAGCCGGTTATTGAGATATCATAAGAAAAGTAAATTCTGTCATTTTGATTTTTCTTTTTTTCCCACTTTATTTCGAATATTATCAAAAAATGTCACAGGAGTTTTTTATTCGACAGTAAATTATCCTCATTTTGACATAATCAGATTTTGTATCCAACGTTTCGTACGCTCTGGGCCACCCTCAATCTCATTTTTTTTAATACGGACCTGCATATTTTATGACACTTTTCTAAATAACTTTCAACGCTGAATTTAATGACATATCATACAATGTCATTCAAAGTTGAATTTCAGGTGATTTTGACCCTTATCCAAATTATCAAAATCACCTGAAAATCAACTTTGAATTACATTTTATGATATGTCGATGAATTCAGCGTTGAAAGTTATTTAGAAAAGTGTCATAAAATATACAGGTCCGTATTGAAAAAAATGAGGTTGAGGGTGGCCCAGAGCGTACGAAACGTTGGATACAAAATCTGATTATGTCAAAATGAGGATAATTTACTGTCGAATAAAAAACTCCTGTGACATTTTTTGATTATATTCGAAATAAAGTAAGAAAAAAAGAAAAATCAAAATGACAGAATTTACTTTTCTTATGATATCTCAATAACCGGCCCTGATAATCTCGATTTGTTTGAACTGCTTGACAATGTTTCTATGAATGCAACTTTTTCTCCATTTGACCGACCTTCTAACTCTTATGGTTTAAAAGTTACCAATACAATCCCATTAAAAAAGTGGCCACTCTGTATGTACCAACATCTATGAGACATGATTCGATCAATCTATCATGAAGAATGTGTGAAACTGAACTTGATAACCAATTTACATTCTTCTTGTTATGATATCCAATTTTGCCGATATATTTTATCATCCAGAAAAACTAATGAATGATTTGTAATGTGTGTGAGATATCAGGTGTGATATCAGGTACCAAAAACTTTCTCACGAAAAATTAATATAAAACCTCCAAAACCAGAATCAGAGTTCAGAAGATTCATCAGAGAGAAAATCCGAGAGTTCAGTAATATTGTTACGACTCTGTATAGGCCAACTTGAATAAAGCAGGGTTTCATAACAATCTGACCAGAACATTTTACTGTGGAACAAGTGATCTTGTTATTTTTTTTATGTTCTGGTTCTCACGAAAATGGATACCCTGTAATGTTCAGAGAACATCGTGAGAACCTAGAGAAAGAAGGTAAGAGTTGGTGTTCTTCTTAAATCTCTGGAGATGGTATGCCTCGGGAAACACCTCCTTAGACAATGAGTTCCAAAGTCTCGATGTTCGTTGGATGAACGAGTCTTTGGAAAGGGACATTCTGCAGGTCTCTACACTGTTGGAAATTAGTTGCTAAATCAACAAAAAAATATAGTCCCAGTAGGTCTACAACATTTTATAGTTGAAATATCAAGAGTATTTGAAGTAAATTTTCACCATAATGGGTATTGCTCGTCTTAACAATAGCCTATTTGTATGGCTACTACGTCTTGTTGGTGAATTAACTACAGTAAGTTAATAATTCTACTTCACCTTATAGTTGTTCGCAGTATTTTCTGAAGTCAATTGAGCAATTACAAATTGTCATTTTCACTTCAATTTGTTGTTATAATCCCTACGTCCTAATGTAGTACTAGCTACAAATCATTGCGCTTGCAGATTCCGACAAAAAATTGTTATTTGTTGCTCTAGATCAGGAAATTCAACAAAAATCATATGAATATTGGAATGAGTAAATAAAAGTTATGAACATACGAGTCCACATTAATCTACTCCATGTAGATACCTTTTTTATATCTTGACTACACGAGAGGAAAACCTATAATGAATTCGTTCTAATGCTCTACAACGGCAAAAGACTGCAGAGAACTGGGCAAACTTGGTTGGGACTTGTAATGAATCGGTTTTCGTGAGAAGAGAAACGAAAAGTAGCGAATATATCCGAAGAGATCGGAACTAAAAAATCTTTGTAACCGAGCACAAACTGTTGCAAATTGTAAAACTAGGTGATGTTAATTTGTCAACAGAGTGCGACAAAACCGCGATTTAATATTAATCTATTAGCAACTAGATGATGTTCTACTGTCTATGTTTCAATAACCATTATTGAAGTTCTAGTTACAATTATTTGTTGTTGTGTTACAGATTATATCAAGTTGTTTGGACAGGAATTTTATCTGTTCATTTGATGCAAACTTGTTGCTGTTTTATTGACATTATCAGTAGTGAATTCAATAACTGAGTGATTCAACAACTACATCGAAAATTTTGGAAGTGAAATTGAGACACAATTGTTGTTGAATTCGACTACAATTTTTTAACGATATGAGAAGTTGTTAAAAGTAACAACTAATTTCCAACAGTGTAAAGTGACCACGAAGGGGTGTGAAGACTGAACTTGACGGGTTAATCTCGAAGAGACTGCTAATGGAGGAACGATTTTTGATATTTCAGAAAAGCATCGCCCATGAAAATATCTATAAAATAGAGATAAATCGCCAACTTTTCTACGGTGTTCCAGAGAAGTGAGCGAGTTTGTAAGCGAGGCAGCACCGACGGGACGAATTACCCTTTTTTTGGACAGAATCCAATAGTTTAGGTGCCGTACTCCAGATATGGGAACAGTATTCCAGGACAGATCGGATCTGTGCCCTATATAGATCATAAGCAACTGACTTGGAGTGAAATAGCTCCTGGCTCGAAACAGAAATCCAAGTTTTTGGGATACACTTTTGGCAATGAACCTTACGTGATTTTCCCAAGAAAGGTTATTGCTGATAGTAACGCCAAGCATTGAAATGGATGACTTCAATGGTATGTTTACTTCTGACCGAATTATGTTGGACACAGTGAGATCGGCTTTTCTAGAGAAATAACATGCTTGTGTTTTGTTTGCATTGAATTCTACCAGGTTAATAGATCCCCATTCGAGAATTGTTGCTAAGTCCACATATTTATGTTGTTAACATTTCTTCGTCGTTCATTTCTGGTTTGACGGGCCGATATAGGAGCCCTGGAATATAAAACGGTATGGGGGGTACTATCATCCGCGAAGCTGTTTATAGGACATGAAGTTGCTTCCAACAAATCGTTGATGTGAAGTAGAAATAGTGTTGGTGCTAAAATTGATCCCTGCGGAACACCAGCATTCATGAGTAGACCTGTTTGAGAGAAAACTAGTAAGCAGAGAACACAGCTGAGGGAAAAAAACATAAGATGGAAGCTTGGCTAGGAGTACCTGGTGCCAAACTCGATCAAATGCTTCGGAAATATTTAATGCCACGACTAAAGTTTCTCCATATATTTCAATAGATAGCTGCCATAAATGTGAGACGTAAGCGAGCAGGTCACCAGTTGATATCTGATGACGGAAGCCATTTTGCCTATCGTTGACAATTCCTGAGTGTTTCAGATATTTCATGAGCTCGATGTTGATGGCTTTTTTTCATGACCTTTGATAATTGATAGCAGTGTGATTGGTCTGTAGTTGTAGTCTTTTTGACTTTTTTTGGGGACTGGTTGTATCTACTCTTGCAATTTTCCAGTTGGACGGAAATACCCCCAAAAATATATTCTTATGCTCTATAAACATTGTAGAAGTAATATTGTGACGACCTTGAATAGGCCAACTTTGAATAAAGCAGGGATTCATAACAATCTGACCAAAATATTTTCCTGTGCAACAAGTGATCTTGTTATACATTAAGTTCAAGTAAAAATCACAATACTGCATTCTTTGATTATGAACAACTCCGTACAATGCTTGAGGTGGTTAATCTGTGATTAGGATGTCTGCCTCCATAAGACAAGTAGCTTCTAGAAGGTGTAAATTTCATGCCGTGGTGCTCACAATTCTAGCTGAAATAATGGTAACTGTTTCGCTTCGTAGAAAAGCTTACGCCGTTACTCAAGGCGAAATACCCTAACTAAATATTTTATCTACACTCGCAGAGGTCTCAAGTTTGGGGTGTTCTTATAGTTTGCTGGGTTGTTATATTTGACATTTAGCAAAACGCGTCCCTTGATATCAACATCCTAGCTCTAAAACATCTTGTAAGGATTAGATTCAAGTGAAAGAATGAATAATGTTCACATGAGGTCATAAATGTAGATCCACATGCGAGTATTATTTTCAAAATATGTCTCAATCGCAGACAATTATCAATAGAAAATATGAAAGCAGGAACAGTTCAATCGATAAAAACCGAACAGCCATTCTGCTTTCTAGAACTCATAAATTCCTCCAGATGTATAACGAAAGCAAAACTCTTTGATCTGAATGCTCGATGCATACAATTCCAACAAAGAGAGACGGTGATGAAAACGTATACAAACAAAAATACCTGTCTTGCTACAATAGACTTCATCTTTTATGCCATCGTGGAATTCGGAACTTAATTTAGAAGATGCTTTTATAGACAGTCCCAAGAAATGAGGATTCATAAGAGAACATTCGATAATAAGAAAATTCCTGCCTCCAGTATTATATTTCAAATAGGCAGTAGGTAGGTATATATAAAATTAATGAGCTAGTGACAATAATGAACGGTACGTAACGACAAAAAAATTGAAAAATATCAGATATTCATTCAGATATTGCTGTCTGATAATGAATATTCAGTTTCGAAAGCTTCGAAAAATCATACACTTGTGAGTCTAAGCTGACTTGGGACTGTAAACAATCCATGAGACAACTGAGAGCAAAGTGTTGCCAATTTGAAATCTGTCAATATCCCACAGATCTTGACAGAATTTCTCGCAATTCCCCGTCATATTCAAAATAATACCTATATATTATTCAGGAATGTTGCGAGTTATTTCAAAGAAACGTCAACTCAATCAAAATATTCATATCTTTTTTTTCAGTTTGTTTAGTAATTTCAGTATTTTTGAGGCCATCTCGAAGTGTAAAAGTATTCAACACTGCAGCGAACAACCAGATCACTTTGATGTGGGTGCCAGGTCATAAGGGAGTTGAAGGCAACGAGGAAGCAGACTGCCCTGCCAAAGAAGGGACAAATACACAATTTCTCGGCCCAGAACCCTTCTGTGGACTCTCCAAAACCCACTTGAGAGAAGAGTTCCGACGTTGGGAAACAAATGAAATAAAAACTCACTGGAATAGAGTGCCAGGACAAAGACAAGCGAAAAGGCTAGTGAGCCTTTCGCCAAGGAAAGCTAAACAGCTTCTCTAGTTGGACAAAAAATACTTGAAACTGGTGACGGGACTCCTCACTGGACAGTGGACACTGCCCTCTGAGGTATCACCTTAAAAAGATGGGTAAAACAGAGAGTGATAGTTGCCGCTACTGCGAGAACTTCGCTGAAACTGCAGAACATTTGATTTGCGAATGCCAAGCACTCTTCTGCAAGAGGCTCAAGTTCCTGGAAGGAGTCTTATCAAAGACCTCTGATGTCAGGAACCTAGCTCCAAGGAAACTGATAAACTTCGCAAGAAGCCTCGAAATCCCGGGCTATGAATAGATTAAGGGTTATGCACAAAAGATCTGATAGGTGGAGGTGCTTGAGAGGCTACACAGTCTCAACGAACCCCCCTACAGTATACAATCTAACTTTAGATACTTTTCAGACTGGGTAAAATGTTGACCAGGAGTAATTGAGGTGGGAAAGCAAAATAGATCCAACAGTGCTTTTGTATCTCATGGTATATCTCCATGTAGACGAAAAAAATATCAGGTGGACCACCAACGAATCTAAAAATAGAGGCGAGTGCGTTGTGGGTGTATGTTGAGCCAAAACAAATACACTTATGTTATCTCGTATTCTTTGAGATTAACTTTTTAAAAAAATGATATTTATTTTGGGCAGAGTTTCTGCCTCTACAATGTGAGCTTTATTTCAAGACTAATTCAAGTATACAATTTGGAACGAATTTATACTAATATGATGCTGATGTCAGCGTCAGCAAGTATTCTATTATTAGAAATTGTTATTCTGGAAAAATGCTGATTAATATAAAATATCTTTGTTTATATTCTGAGGAATTGTTATCGCTCTGTAACTTGATACTAGTGAGATTGAAATATCATCAGATTATAGCATATAACAACTCCCCATCACAATAAAAAGTTGGTGCTTCTTGCTGCAACTTTTAAGAAGTATCTATCGAGGTGGTTGGTGCCAGCTCGAGGTCTTCTTCTTCTTGTTCTTGAATATTCACGCTCGGGCGTCTTCTGGGGATGAACCTGTTGAGGGATGATCGGAGTGGTGTCCTCGATGCTCTGGGTCTAGGTGGATCCGGAGGTGGACTTCCAGCGGGCATGATGCTTATTCTTGCTGGTCGTCTTCGTCTGCACTTACAGTAGATGTAAAGTACAATCAGGAGAATGATCAGGGTGATAGTTAAATACGTGAACCAAGAAATGTGTTTGGTTACGTAGGGTTGATTGATTAATCTGTCTAAATCGTCGGAATATTGACTCAATTTGTGCTGAGCGATATTCAAATCTTCGGTGTCCAATTTGCTAAGTTTCAGTGGTTTCAGGTCTGGAACATTATTTTTCTCAGGTAGATGTTCACAGCATTCGTATGGAATGATGACTGGTTGGTTTCTGTAGGTGACATTCTTGTACACGTTTACTAGATATTTAGCATGTACTCTCGTGCTTCCTATGAATGCATTGCATTCTGGTTGTAACGTAAGGATCGAATTGGTATTGGCAATTTTTGTTATCGTTTCTCTATTCGAACACTTGATTGTTATCGGTAGTGGATCTGAGATGGAGATCAACCACATATTAAATGCAATTTCTTTAACATTGTAGTCTCTTGCAAATATGACTGAAGATTGGCATGTCTTCGGTATGTCGAATCATTGTCGAAGAAGTTGGGCTTCGCAAATAGCGTTGTTATCGATCGGATATGGCAGAACATCTGAACATATCTTGATTCGGCTTGCTAGGTTTTTGCATTTGTCTAAGTTCTTGAATGATGCGTACAGCATTGAATCGTCATCTCTCGCGATATATTTTTGATTTGTGAATAAAATGTGGTGAAAACCTGTTCTATTATCCAATATTGGTATTGGGAACAATTGGAATAGGGTATAGGTTTCTGGTTCGACAAGTGGGATTTTCAAAAGAAAAACTATCTTCGAATCTGTCTGATATGCTTCAAGTTCTATGATATCTAGATATTGAGCTACTGCAGATAAATAGATTGGCAATGGAAGATTATTTTTCGATAATGATTGGGATATGTCTTGAAGAGAATTTATTAGGTCTCTAGGTGTTATGATTGAAGTATGAATTATTCTTAATCTAGAGAAGGTAATTGAATTTAGAATATCGTCTAATGTGGCTTCGAGAAACATGTAGCTCTCCATTAGTGATTCGCAAAGTTCTAGAGTTTCTAACTGAGCTTGAGCATATGCCAAATCGTTAGAAATATCGTAAATCGATGTTTCTATTAATTTTATATTGTCGTTGAAGGTGGCTTCGTCTATTTGCAATTTCTGAATTGTATTATTGAAGCTTTTTATGACAGAAGTAGTCACAGAGATTTGATTTTTCATCAGGTTTTCAAGTTGATATTCGTCTTTTGAAATTTTATCAATACAATCATTGAAGTATTCTCCATCTGATGCATCTAAATTTCCAGTGATTGCTTTCCAAAAGGAGCCTGCGCCATTAAAAATTCCTCTTTTCTTTCTATGGCTTGTTTTTGTATCTGCGAATATTTCACGATACTTCAGTTCTAGTGAATCTGAGATTTGTGAGAGAAAACTTATATGAGTTTTAATTTGGGCTTTGAACGATATCATACGAGGGTTTGGTGTATCAAAAAGACTTGTCATATCTTCCAAAATTTTGTTGTTTTTATCGAGAGCATGTTTGATGGGTTCTAAGTCTTTGTAAACGATTAGTGTCCATTTATCATTGGAAAATTTCACTGTTGATTCCTCGTGATAGAATATTCCAACTGTATTATTTATTGGTTTAAGCGAATGTTGGGAGTTCGTTGCTGAGAACAGCAGGAAAAACCTGTAAAAAGATTTACGTGTCAAAATAGGGTTTAAGTCTGTCGAAGTTCACTTTAGTTTTGTGTCTGGTTTCCCAATTAACAAGCATTGCTGAATTCTGATAAATTTCGAGTATTTCAAAAGGGCCATTAAATTTATTTTGAAGTTTATCTTTGATTTGAGATTCTCTAACGTAAACTTTATCGCCTACTTTATAATCGGGTAGATTTTCATTTACTCTTTTGTCGAATCGAATTTTAGCTTGCTCTTTGGTTTGTTGTGTTTTTTCACGAGCAATATTGTAATAGTGTGAAATTCTATTATTCAGATCACGTACATATTTTGAAATCAATTGTTTTTCATTGTAAAGCGTATCGGGCATTCTAGAAGCGGTGTGTCCAAATACTAGTTCGTATGGAGTAAAGCCATGTGTTTTATTTTTTGTCGTATTATAACATATTACTGCATACGGAAGTATATTGAATGGGTGTTCACGTGGATTTTCGGCTAAGTTTGCTCTTATCAATTCTGTTAATGTCGCGTGAAATCTTTCGAGTGAACCATTGGATTGAGGATGATTAACACTAGAGAATGTTAGTTTGATGTCATATAAAAGACAGAGGTCTTTCAGTAATCTGTTATCGAATTCACGTCCGTAGTCACAATGAATTCGCAGTGGCGTTCCATAATGTTGGAAATACAACAAAAGGGTATTGACTACTGATTTGGCAGATTTATCTTCTATAGGATAAGCTTGGGTGAATTTAGTCAATTCGTCTCTAATGGTTAAAGCGTAGCTTTTCGTTGGTGCCTCGAAGATGTCAATATTTATTCTTTCGAATGGAGATTTCGGTGTCTCGGTAATGACGAATGGTGTACTGAGATTTTTGCGGCATATTTTTGTCTTCTGACAGATTTCACAATTCTTGATGAAATTCTCAACGTCTTTAGTCAGTCCTTGCCAAGTATATTTTTCTTTGATCCGTCTAACGGTTTCGTTGATTCCACGATGGAGATTATTTTTGCCTGAGTGAAATTGATCTAATATTATTGGAATTTGGTCATTTTCTGGGGTTTTAGTGATATTTTGACAAACTTTAATTTTGATGTCATTTTCACTAAATATAAAAGAGAACATTTCTAGAATTGGTAACTCTAAGTTATTTTCGACATAGTAGGTTTTGGAAAGATCTAATTTGTTTTTGTCTTCATATAATACACTGAATAATTTTTCGATTACTGTTTCGGGGTCGTAAGGAATAACGATTATGAAGTATTTGCGATCTTTGACAGATTTGCTACTAAATACGTTTATAATATCGCAATGAAAATTTTCGTCTTCCTCGAAAATATCATCATTAATAGTACCATGAAAATCTTTCAATTTATTTTGCCAAAAGAAGGTAATTATATTTTTGTGTGATTTATCGAGTAATTGAGAATTCACATATTCGATTTTTGAATAATCAATGAGTGATTTAGTTCTATAAAGGTCGGCAAAAATGTCGAATTCTTGTTGGACTTGTTCAAGTTTCGTTTCGCTAGTATCTTCGGTTTTAACAGGATTGTCTGGTGTTTCGCTAGTATGTTCGTCTTGTACAGGGTTGTCTAATGTTTTGTCTTCTGAATCTGGGATTTCTATAGGGTCATTCATATGATGGATTTTTTTCTGTAATTTTACGCATTGATCGAAATGATTGATTTTTATTCGGGAGAGTGCGTCGGCATTTTTATTTGTTTTTCCTGGTTTGAAAACAATTTCGTAGTCATATTCTTCCAGTTTTAATCGCCATCGTGCCAACCTACTACCGGGGTCTTTAATTGAAGAGAGCCAGGTTAGGGGACGGTGATCTGTTACCAGTTTGAATTTGTGTCCGAAAAGGTATGGGCGGAAGTGTTTTACTGCCCAAACTATCGCCAAAAGTTCTCTCTCGATTGTAGAGTACTTGGTTTCGGCTACACAAAGAGTTCTCGATGCATAAGCTATCGGGAGGTCTCTACCAATTGGTCCTTGGGATAGAACTGCGCCTATCGCAAATGCACTGGCGTCTGTTGTCAACAGGAAGGGTTCATCGAAATTGGGGTATATCAAAATTGGAGATGTAGTTAGTGCTTGTTTAAGAGTTTCAAAGGAATTAATACAGTCTTCATTGAAATTGAAAGGGATATCTTTTTGAAGTAGTCTTGTCAGTGGTTTGGAAGTCTTAGCGAAATTTGGTATGAAACGTCTATAATAACCGGACAAACCAAGGAATGACTTTATGTCTTTCGGATTCTTGGGTTGAGGAAAATTCTGTATACACTCGACTTTGGATGGATTTGGTTTTACGCCATCTTGAGTAATGAGGTGTCCTAGGTATGCGACTTCTTTGCGGAGAAATTCGCATTTGTCGGGTTGTATTTTGAGATTAGCTTTCCGTAATCGTTTGAATACTTCGGTTATACGAGCGATGTGTTCGTGGATCGTAGGGGAATAGACAATGATATCGTCCATGTAGACGAGGCATCGTTCGTTTTGGATTCCCATAAGGATGTTATCCATTACTCGTTGAAAGGTGGAGGGGGCATTTTTCAAACCAAATGGCATTCGAACGAATTCGTAATGTCCATTTTCTACAGAGAATGCTGTTTTCTGAATATCTTTCGGATCAATCTCGATTTGGTGAAAACCAGAGGCTAAATCAAGTGTAGTAAAATATTGGCACTTGCCTAACTGGTCCAAGAGATCGGAGATATTCGGGAGAGGATATTTGTCGTCGATGGTCACTTCATTCAATTTTCGGTAGTCTATAACTACTCGCCACTTCTGTTTGCCAGAAGCATCTAATTTCTTAGGTACAACCCAAACTGGGGATGACCATGGTGAAACTGACGGTTGAATGATACCTTGATCGAGCATTTTCGATATTTGAGTTTTTACCTCTTCTTTATGTATCAGAGGATACCGATAAGATTTGGTAAATGTAGGTCTATTGTCTTTGGTGTCGATGGGATGTTTAATTTCGTTCGTGAAGGTGAGGTTGTCACCTTCCAGATAAAAAATATCCGAGAAGTCTAAGCAGAGTTCAGTTATGAGATTGTTTTCTTCGTCATTGAGATGTTCTAATCGCAATTGTTTTTTTATTTCATATTGTCGGTCAATTTGGTTGTCAGTATCTGAATTTTGTACGTTGAAATTATACACAGGAGAATCTTGGAATGGTTCTAATATGAGTTCGGAAAAATCTACTGTCTTTGGCATAGCATTGACGTTCAAGACAGAGGTTAGAAATTCGCCTTGCTTATTAATTTTCACTATTGAATTTGGAATTTTAACTTTGTCGATTTCCTGACCTATCAGTACAGCATCAGTATTTGATAATTTACATTTCAACTTGAAAATTTGTTCGGTACGCGGTTCGATATTTATAATATTTTGATATTTCTTGGTGTGAGATACATCAACTGAAGGTTGATCAATTTCGTCGGTTACTTTAAAAAGCGGGACGGTTTTGAAATCAGTTATCAGCTGTTTATTTTTGAGATCTACCACGCAGTTATAATGTTCTAAAAAATCGGAACCAAGGAGGCCGTCAAATTCTATGTCCAAGTTATGAATGTAAACTTTGTGTGGGTCTTCAGGTTTGAAAGGAATCAAAGTAGATTCGGTGATTAATATCTTCTGATCGGTTATGCCTTGAATAGAAATATTTTCTGGAGAACGTCTACGATATTTTTCACATGTTTCCGGCTTGAATATTGAAAGTCCTGCGCCTGTGTCTATAAGAATTTTGAAGGTATTGGTGATATCTTTGATATAATATAAATTTTTGGAATTTACTGGCAAAAGAGGTTCTAAATGAACTGTTGTTCTGGAAAATTCAAATTCGGGTCGAAACTGTCCAAATTCAATGTCTGAATTTGAGCTTGGAGTTCGTTCATTACGTTCGGTTGTGATGTATTCGGTGGGTCTCCATGATTGAGGTCTAACTGAAAATCCTGAATGTCTGAGTTCTGGGTAATATTATGTCTGTCATAGTCTTGATAAGGAGTGGAGAATTGATCATAATCGAATTGATTAGTGGTATAATTATCGAATTGTTGATTTTGGCTATCACTAATATCATTGTAATTTGATTGATCAAAATTTTGAACTTCGCCTGTATAGCGATCTTCTTGTTGGTAGTTTTCATAGAATTGATCGAATTGTTGGTAATTCAAATGATGAGCTTGTTGGTTGTTAGTTCTATAAAAATTTGGATTCGGTTGAATTGTCGATTGCCTTTGATTATTAAAATTCGGATTAGGTCTTATTATTTGTGGTCGGTTTTGTTGGGATTGATTTTGTGGTTGTTGGTTTCCGTACTGAGATTGTCTTTGTACTGGGTTCATATTTTGGAATGGTCTTGAAGGACCTGCTTGAGCTTGATTGAAATTTTGTGGGTTATTTGGCCTTGGAGGGAATGTTGGTCTATTTTGCGAAAATTGTTTCGAACGACATTCGTTAATCAAATGTCCTGTACGTCCACAATATGAGCACTGTTTCGGCTGTTGGGACATTGGTTTTCGATTAGGAATCTGATTCGCGTTTCGGTTGTTTTGTGAATTTGGAAATTTCTGATTTTCGAAATAGCTCAATTGCAATTCTCGTCTAATGCGGGTCATTGCTGTTAACATATCTGGTGGGTTATTAGCTCGAATTATTTGACCTAATTTCGGTTCTAGTCCAGTCAAGAGAGTATTTAAACTCATAGTTTCTATAAGTCTGGATTGAGCGGCTTTTTGTTCTGGTGGCATGATTTGTTTATTTACAGCTGCATGCATTTTAGCATTATGCGTTTGTAATCTTTGAATAAATGTCGTAGCATTTTCATTTGGAAGTTGTCGAATTCTTTGAAGATCTTGAATTAATGAAGTCAAGTCTCTAGAATCGCCAAAGTGTGCATCTAAAAGGTGTCTTATTTCTTCCCAAGTTGTTGGATTTCTCGAATTCACTAGTTCTGCAGCACGTCCACGTAGTCTATTTTTAATGTGGAGTATAACTAACAATTTTTGATCTTCTACAGCCATTCTGTAAGCAGTATTACAGGCTTGGATAAATGTTGTTAAAAAGATTGGATTTGCATCGTATTCTGGTACGATGGAGAATATTTCACTTAGTTTGTATGGTTCTATTTCTCCTTGTTGTCGTGGTGGTGCCACGGGTATATTTTCATTTTCCATTATGAATTATTTTTTCAAATGGGAACAGAGACTTAAGGGAATTGATTGGATAATTGAACAGTTATTGTTTCGAAAAACGGTACGATTCAATGGGTACTTACAAGATTGAAATCATTGAGTTCGTCGTGTTCTCGTCGATTCTGCCAGGGGCTTCACCAGGTGTTCCTTCCACAGCTCTTCAAGTGATGACTCCCTCGGGTTGTTGGTTCTTTGTTTCGGTAAAGGATTGGTATCCGCCGTCACTAGTTGGGTTTGCCGTATTCTAGCAACGTCACGAAATCCGCACGACTGCGCCAATTTGTTATCTCGTATTCTTTGAGATTAACTTTTTAAAAAAATGATATTTATTTTGGGCAGAGTTTCTGCCTCTACAATGTGAGCTTTATTTCAAGACTAATTCAAGTATACAATTTGGAACGAATTTATACTAATATGATGCTGATGTCAGCGTCAGCAAGTATTCTATTATTAGAAATTGTTATTCTGGAAAAATGCTGATTAATATAAAATATCTTTGTTTATATTCTGAGGAATTGTTATCGCTCTGTAACTTGATACTAGTGAGATTGAAATATCATCAGATTATAGCATATAACACTTATATGAATACGCAAGTATACCTATATCGATCGGCTGTCAGATACAGATTAACGATGTATCCTCACAACGGATTTAGGGCCTCTTTTATTGTTGGAAGTACTACCGAGATTTATTCGCGAATATTTTATATTTTCACTAATAAACATTTCACCACTGGGGCTTATAAAATTCTTGTCATAAAATAGGAGCTGTATCGGTGTGACTGACGTGGTCATATAAACATGGTTGAGTAGTTTGAGAATTCGTTTTTTATTACGTTTTCGCATCTCTTTTTCACGAAACTCGAACTGAAATTTTAATTTTTTGATTTTTTATAGTAGTGAAATAATGCTAGGAATGGAATTGTTCTCTTATATTTCATTGCTTGTAATTTTGTTATAAGATATCCCATCAGATATATTATTTCTAATCGACCAGTATGCAATTCGTATCTCGTCACATGAATCAAAAATATATACCGGGGCGTTTGTATAACCCTAAAATATTTCGGAACTCAAAATAAACACCACTTACACAAATAGGTGGGCTGTATTAATAAGCGATTGAAATCCTGATGAGATCTACTAAAATAAATCATGCTGAGAAATAATTGTTAACAGATTGCATTATGATTTCCACGGGAAGCGATCCTTTGTTTTCCTTTCTGAAAGCTTCTGAATTTATGTTCGATGCATTTATAAGGATCTTTCGCCGTTGGGAAATATACAGGATGTCTCAATCATCATCACCATGGGGTTATTAACAGTTGGCAAGAATTATGGAAAATACCGTTTTTGATAAATTTGGGAACGTTTCATTAGGTACAGATTAGTATATTATGATAAGTTTTATAAGACGCTATTTTGTCGCACGCGTTGTTTGGAGTACGACAAGGGAAGCAAGGAACAAGTGCGACAACGTGTCTTATAAAACGTGTGACATTGAAATATTTGAAATCTGAATCATATGCAATGTTGTTATCGTTTTCATTGGTCAATTTAAATCAAATCACAGTCTGAATTGAAATTCACCAATAAAAACATTGAGTTTTTCACTGCTAGTTTCACCAAATTCAAAATCGCTCAGAAGTAAACTGGGCCTAACTCTTCTGACTTTCATGTGACAGTTCGATTGTACCAACCCTCAAATAATTATAAATGCGTATCGAAACAGAGGCTATTTCATAATTTTCATAATTACTTCATTATAGAACCAAAATAGAAAAATATGTTTAACAAAGAACAAAATTCTCAATTTTGATCAAAGATTTTGGACCAGATCAATCCTTCGAGATTTTATATCCATGGAGTTATGAAAATACACATGTTATTGTTGAGCAACAGTTAGAGGGATGTTTTCTGCAGGGTGCCCAGTTATTCAGGTTCAACAAAGTAATTACGCAGCAAATTTACAGTATTTTTCGTTCATTCAGACGACAAGGATATGTCCTTATAATAACCTTGACACCTATAACCAATTTCCCGCCAAGGCTCCACTGGCATGTCGGTGAAAAATAATTAATCCAAAGAAAATGTAACTTATCTTCCACGTGGCTTTCCCCCTCTGTATCTGACAAGCGTAATTGGAAATTGAACATTGGCATAATTAACTCATCCTCCTCACACCGTGGCCGGTGGCAAAAAGTTCGCACGTCCTTTCATTGGAATTGAAGGTTTCTAATTGAAGTTTAATTACTATCACTGAATTTCGCCCAGATTCATCTCTGGTCGGTGCAGTGGCAGACTTCTTTATACAAAGCTATACAGGGAAGTAACAGAACTCTTCCTATAAAGAATATACAGTGCAAGTTTTAAACTATGTTTTATGTACTGAAGCAGTATTTTCGGATTTCCTCGTATGTCATAAAACGGTTCATGACATTTCCGATTTGGAAATATCTTTTTCTATTTTGGTTTTATCATGAAGTCATTATGAAATGCAATTGCGTATCGTTTCGATACGCATTTTTTATTATTCAGAGGTTGGTACAATCGAACTGTCGAATGAAAGAAGCAGAAGCTTTCAGCCACTCCCAGTCTACCAGTCACACAATCTCTTTTTAATATTTTCAATTGGATAAGACGATAATATGACTTTATTTCATTTTCAAGTGTTGGTTGGACTCTTATTTAGGACTTTTGAAAACTAAGTTATTTCGAAAAAATCGTTTCGCAAGTTCATCAGCAATTTTTGCACCTGTGGGGAATATGGCCTAGGCAGCAATTTTAATTTAATCCGGCTCTGAGTGATGAAACAAATTTTCCGGATTATCCTCATATTGTTAATTAGTTTATCGAGCTGGAAACTCGGAATCTGAACAGTGATGTGAAATTCTGAATAGAGGATGAAAAGGTGGCATCATCCGTTTCATGATCTCAACGAGAATTTCCATTCATTAGGGAAAATGCGAATGGGAATGAATCAAAATATAATTTCGACGTCTAAACATTCACAAGAACTCTTCAGAATACTGACTTGAAAAGTTCCCAGTATGACTTCAATCATTCCCAAAGATACTCAAGTTCAGTGACGTGTTTTGGTATTTATTTTTGTCGAGTGTATTCACCATGAAGTTTCATCTGATACTCTACTCATAAATGCTGGTGTTCCGCAGGGATCAATTTTAGCACCAACACTATTTCTACTTCACATCAACGATTTGTTGGAAGCAAACTTCATGTCCTATACACAGCATCGCGGATGATAGTACCCTCCATACCGCTTTCTCATCCAGGACTCATATATCGGCCCGTCAAACCAGAAATGAACGAAGAAGAAATGTTAACGAAAGAAATATAGACTTAGCAACAATTCTCGAGTGGGGATCTAATAACCTGATAGAATTCAATGCAAACAAAGCATAAGCATGTCATTTCTCTAGAAAAGCCGATCTCACTGTGTCCAACATAATTCGGTCAGAAGTAACCATACCATTGAATTAATCCATTTCTATGCTTGGCGTTACTATCAGCAATAACCTTTTTTGGGAAAATCACTTGAGGTCCATTGCCAAAAGTGCATCCCAAAAACTTGGTTTTCTGTTTCGAGCCAAGAGCTATTTCACTCCCAGTCAGCTGATTATGATTAAAAAAGGGCAATTCGTCTCGTCGGTGATGCCTCGCTTACAAACTCGCTCACTTCTCTGGAACACCGTAGAAAAGTTGGGGCGATTTATCTCTATTTTATAGATATTTTCATGGGCGATGCTCTTCTGGAATATCAACAATCGTTCCTCCATTAGCAATCTCTTCGAGATTAACCCGACAAGTTCAGTCTTCACACTCCTTTGTGGTCACTTTGGAGACCTTCAGAACGTCCCTTTCCAAAGACTCGTTAATCCTACGAACATCGAGACTTTGGAACTCATTGCCTAGGGAGGTGTTCCCCGAGGCATACCATCTCCAGAATATTAAAAAGAACACCAACTCCTACCTTATTTCCCTTGGTTCTCACGATGTTCTCTTAACATTACAGGATATCCCTTTTCGTGAGAACCAGAACATAAAAAAATAGCAAGATCACTTGTTCCACAGTAAAATGTTTTGGTCAGATTGTTATGAAACCCTGCTTTATTCAAGTTGGCCTATACATACTCATTCAGAACATAGCTGAAAAGTAGGCGATCTTGTGAGACCTGCCGAACTTCTGTATATCATAACATTTCAGGTTTTCCTTTCAAGCAGTCCAGAGATGAAAAAATCCAGGGATCCGAGCTTTGCATAAACCTTGAATGGGAATCAATCAACAGATCGTCCTGTAACCAAATACCTGATGATGAAAACGTAATATTTAGTTCTGTTCTGTTGTTGTGTCATGCCTGATGAGAATTAATTACGTCATGAAAATGGCGAGCAGATTTCTCCGAAAATAGCTTGAGTGAAATATTATTGTATAGAGGATTGTTTGGTTTGGATATATAAATCAAGAAGATGCGTTACCCACGAACACTAGTGAAAATACAAAAGAGCTTTTATTTATGAGTTTTTTCTATTCTTAGAGCAGCATATATGAGCTGTCAAATTTTCTCCTTGTGTGTTCTTTATATGAATGGCGTTTAGATGACTGAGGGGAATATTTCTGTCCTATACAGGACGGATAATCAGATTTGCGACCTATACAGAGGCTGTTTATTTCATAAATAATCGAAAGTATTTCAACCATACACACATAAAAAGAATTACTTAATTTGATTTGATATGCTTTGATTCAAGAGTATGGCTTGTTTATATATACTGGAATAAATGTCTGCTCAATTCAAGACTATTATGTTTCCAACTAAATACACTGATACCAATGTGATGATAGATTTCTTGAATCGTAAATGAATGGAGTTCTTCGTGAGAATAATACAATATTTCAGATTGATAACACAATATATTCAAATCAAGACAATCATAATCTCTCAATGACTCGCATTTTTCTTGAACAAAAAGAATCAGATTTTCAGTTTTAGCTGTAGATTGTTTTATATCAAGAATTTTATCAAATTAGAGGAATGATATCGATTTCTTGAAATGAGAATCATCCTCAACTTCCGTTCTCTTATTGGGGGCTCTCATCAATCACATCATCACTTGCAGACTTTCTTCTTGACAACCTTTTCCCCTATTCGTAGAGATTATTTCTGAACTTGTCCACCAGTTTACCTCGCAATAAAGTTGTATTCCTCTGGTTTCAAACTACTGAAAAATATAAAATATATCATTCACAACTCCATGTAGGTACAATGTGAGAGATAATCTGACTCAGCACAATGTATAGTTATTATATTTCTTCAAATCTGGGTTCACATTCTTACTACTGAATTCATTTTCCTTGGATCGAAATTTGGTAAAAAAATGTAATAATATGTTAGGTATAATATGCAATATCAAAATACCTATAAGATTCTACAAGTTCAAGAAGCTCTTTTCCACTGTTCAATCAGTGTTTGGACAAATTTAAACGTTCATCCGCACATAGGTACCTAACCCCAATTTTCACTCACTATGCCGATTCTGGTTGTTCAAGTTTTTCACGAATTATCAGTTTTCGAGATGATATAGATGAACGTCGATAAGATATAGGCATGTATGTGACTTACCCCAAAAAGTGGTAATTATATCCTCAGATATCTCCTAAGACCGTAGTTTTTCTTTCATGGCAAGCCAATATTTCTATGCCAATAAAATAGGTTGAACTAGTTGAACAATGATGGATGCACGACACGAGCACCGAAACAACACACTCACACCGTTTGGCAACATTCTCGGCTCGAAGGGATCGCAATTATATTCAAGAAAATGTTATGGTCAATCCAAAGAAACATTCTCAGAGATTTACTTATTCAGAGATTAATTGTTAAATGTTATTTTGAAAGAAGACATTCCGTGATATATTTTTCAAGAACTTCATTATTTTTTCTGGATACTTTGAATTTCTTGAATTGAGAACATTTTGTTATACCAAATGAATATTCCAGTGAAATAATTTTCTACAATTGACATATTCAATAAATTTATTTCAAATAAATTATTTCAGAACGAAGAAGAATGCGCTTTTTCAAAACAAGAATTGGACGTTGAACAAATATATCGTTTTCATTTGAGAATTTGTTTTTATAAAAATTATATTCAATCACCCATGAAGATTATGTTTGATTCCACCAGTACCCTACAGTCGGAATTTCCAATAAGACACCCTGTAGATAAATGTTCTCGCCTTTCGTTTTTTATTTCTATATTTTGTTCGTCTGATAATATTAACTCAAGAAAGATAAATTATTGAATCTTGGACCCGCCATAAACACTCTTTAAATCATTTTTCCATATGCTACAAACTTCTCGATGCCATTCGAGGGTGAAAAGTTCGTTTCCCGTTCACAGAAAGAGAAATTTCAAAGTCGACGCGATATATCATATTTCCTCCGGATCCGTTTCCGTAGAATTCCCGGATTCCTCGGTGTTCCGGTCGTCAAAAATATCGAGGCAAAATCCGGTGGGGTACAAAACCATCAAGAAAAACTGAAAGTGTACGAATTGGGCTTTGGAATTTCGTTTCGCGTAGGGTCACAAGCGTTGCTTAAATGTCATTTTTGATGTGAAGTAATAAGATTACACTTTTTCAACTTTGCTAGGTTAATTACCTAGCTTTCACAACCACAATCAAAATAGAATAAATTGGATCTATATACAGTGTCCTTCATAAAGTCCGCATCACATGGGAAAAACTTTTTTCGGCAACCGTCCGGAAAGTACGTACTTTCCAGACGATTTTTGTTTGAGAAAGTAGCATTTTTCCGGCCTAGTCCCGTAAGTACGTACTTCCCGGACTAGGCCGGGAAGAATCACATCGTTGTTGTCATTGTAAATATGAAAATCTTGGTAGTATGGTTTTGATAAATGCAGTTGATTATTACCATAGCAGCAAAATAACGACTGACAGCTATCTGACATAAAATTAGCTAACATTCAAAAATTATCAGATGAAAACAATCAATGTGAAACGGAAACTTTACCTTCTTGTTCTGACTTCAACAAAAGGCACTTAAATATACCAAGCATTTCAAACAAATTGAATCCATTCAATATTAACAATTGTTCTAATTTTAATATAAATATTAATATAAATAAGAATTGAAATGTTCGAAATTTTGTTCTAATAAAGAAATGTGTTTCTTTGATTTGTTATTCTACACGGTTGCCGAAAAAATTGTGTACTCAACACGCCCGAAAACAGTTTTTTTGGACTCGCAGACTTCCAGGACTCGCTACGCTCTTCCTAGAATTTTGTCCACTCATCCAAAAAAACAGTATTTTCCGGACTTGTTACGTCAATTACTATTATGATATGATAGATTCATGACATAGTCCCATAAAATGCTTGAATGTGAATTTACATCGTCTGAAATACATATACAGGGTCGCTGATATGTATTGAAACTGTCGATTATCTCCCAATGTAAGATAGCTAGCGAAAAATGTTAGGATACCAAAGTTCACAGGTTTTTCGAAATCTACCACACTGAATAAAAATTAAGTATACAAGATTAGTCAAAAAGTCTTGGAGAAAAAAGTTGCTTTTTCCTCAATGACAGTTGACAGTTTTTGTGAAGCCTTTTTAGCAACAGACCGTACATGATCATGCTATGATAAAATATTGTTGATGGTAATACCGAGCATGGATCACATCAGGCATTGTGAGGTATGCCATTCTGCAGAAAACACAGGCTTGAGCCTTGATTTCATTGAACTCCACAGATCCTCATTTCAAAATTTCAGTTAAACCTTCTACAAAAGTATCGCCCTGCCTTCGCCTTGCACCTCTGGCTTTCCTAGACATAATCATGACACGGACGCTCCGGATGAGAAAGCAGCACGAAGTGTACTGTCATCCGCGAAGCTATGGACGGGATAGGTGGTCACATCTGACAAGTCTCTCTGAGAGAAAAGTTGCATTCTCAAAGTCCTTTTCCATGAGAATGTGAAACCAAACGGGCCAATCCGAGCCTGTTCCAGGAGCAGTCCCGTATTTCACGCGAGACAAAAAACTATAGCGCAGGGAAGGGGATGATGACAAATCTGCCCCTTCCCCCCCCCCCACAAACCCGTTGTGGGGACCGGAAACGCGAATTGCTGGTTTCCGGTTAGGGAATGTCGCTTTTTTCCCGGATCCAACCCTCTGGGTCTGTTTCACATGAGGATTCCGCGGGGGAAAATGAATACAAGGTTTTTCGCTTTTGACCGCTCGTTTGTTTGGAGTTCGCGGCGATTTTCCGGTTTGCAATAGAATTTTCAAAATTCTCGTAATTATAATTAACGCGAAAAAAAAAAGTTATTTTGAAAAGGTAGATACCACACAGAACATTGAATTATTTTGTGAATTGTTCATTTTTTGCATGGAAATACTTGCAAACTATTTTGACCAGATTCCTTTCAGGACATATTTTCTATCTACAGTGAATGCGGAAGTACAACAAAAACTTGTATCTTCGAACTTTTTCGAATTTTTCAAATAGCTATAACTTCCGAACGGATGTACCGATTTTTCCAGTCGATTGCACATTTTTCTTCATTTTTATATGATTTTCTAAAATCGTAAAATTAACTTTATTTGTCTTCAAAATTTTCAAATCGCTATAAAATAAAATATTTCCTTCATAGAGAAAAAGAATTGATCAAAGGGGGACTTGTTATACATCAGGAATAACAAAAAAATACAGGGTCACTCAAGGTCGATGGTACTTAAGACATTTACGGAGAACGGGACGTAGGATTATTCTGAAAATTTGGTTTATTGGGTGATCAATTTTGTTCTATCGATCTAAAATACTTTCAGCGTTGCGGCGTTGCCGCTTCTATCAAAAAGTAGCAACAACTTTGTTATTTCAAATGGAACACCCTGTATTTTATTTCATTTTTAGATTCTCCCTGATGAGCTGATTTCGTCGATCTATAATACTTGGGGTATAATGAGAAAGATTATAGAGGTGTGAAAAATCGAGATTTTTCAAATTAAGGAATTTTTTGTGCCGAAACTATCCATTCTTGCTCAAAACGGCTCACATGTCCCTCTCTCAACTTTCCATTTACTATCGGTTGATATTTAATTGAAACAAATACGGGTGGTTCATAATTTTGAGTTTTGCATAACCCTCTATTTGTTTCTATTAAATGTCAGTAGATAGTAAATGAAAAGTAAAGATAGGGACATGTAAGCCGTTTTGAGCAGAAATGATTAGTTTCGACACAAAAAATTCCTAAAGTTGAAAAATCTCGATTTTTCACACCCTATATCTCTGTAATCTTTCTCGCTATACCCCAAGTATGATAGATCGACGAAATCAGATCTTCAGGAAGAATCTAAAAATGAAATGAAATACAGGGTGTTCCAATTGAAATAACAAAGTTGTTGCTACTTTTTGATAGAAGCGATGAATTTGAACAACAGTTGTTCCGGTTACATGTGGTATATGCATGAACAAAATAATATAATGTATTATAGCTACCATTTGGAAGAGAGAAAAAAAATGACAGCCGCTATCTTCAGAGTTGAAATTGGAGAAAAAAGTGGCACGTTATTGTAATATTTGAAGTCCTTTCATTGTGTTGTTTCTTGTTTTCCAAAATCGGATAAAATGATAATATCGGTGCTATGGCGTTGGGCGTTTCTGTCAGTCAACCTGTATAATGTCTATCAAACCCTAAATTTGTTTTCTGTCTTTATTAAATCGGATACGATCTTTTTATACACCTATATATCTATGACTGAACCATTATTATAGTCCGGTCAATATAGACATAAAAATAATGATCAAATAACAAGAATTCTAACAGAGCTAAATTTTGTACCCATGGATTCTATTTTTGTACTGAAAAGGTTTTTTGATGCCAAAGGTCAAATCGTCATAACTTTCGAACGGATGGACCAATTTTCAACTACGCTCATACCAATCTGCTTATTTTTTTCCATAGAATCCGTTTCTCGAATCGAAAAAATCGAAATAAAAAAAAAATTGCATCATATAAAAAATGTAGCAAATCGTCATAACTTTCGAACGGATGGACCAATTTTCAACTTCGCTCATACCAATCAGCTTATTTTTTTCCATAGAATCCGTTTCTCGAATCGAAAAAATCGAAATCAATAAACAATTTTGCATCATAGAAAAAATGTAGCAAATCGCCATAACTTTCGAACGGATGGACCAATTTTCAACTTTGCTCATACCAATCAGCTTATTTTTTCCATAGGATCCGTTTCTCCAATCGAAAAAATTGAAATCAAAAAAAATTTTGCATTATAGAAAAAATGTAGCAAATCGCCATAACTTTCGAACGGATGGACCAATTTTCAACTTTGCTCATACTAATCAGCTTATTTTTTCCATAGGATCCGTTTCTCCAATCGAAAAAATTGAAATAAAAAAAAATTTTGCATCATAGAAAAAATGTAGCAAATCGCCATAACTTTCGAACGGATGGACCAATTTTCAACTTCGCTCATACCAATCAGCTCATTTTTTTTCATAGAATCCGTTTCTCCAATCGAAAATATTTAAATTAAAAAAAAATTTTGCATCGTAGAAAAAATGTAGCAAATCGCCATAACTTTCGAACGGATGGACCAATTTTCAACTTTGCTCATACCAATCAGCTTATTTTTTCCATAGGATCCGTTTCTCCAATCGAAAAAATTGGAATCAAAAAAAATTTTGCATTATAGAAAAAATGTAGCAAATCGCCATAACTTTCGAACGGATGGACCAATTTTCAACTTTGCTCATACTAATCAGCTTATTTTTTCCATAGGATCCGTTTCTCCAATCGAAAAAATTGAAATAAAAAAAAATTTTGCATTATAGAAAAAATGTAGCAAATCGCCATAACTTTCGAACGGATGGACCAATTTTCAACTTTGCTCATACCAATTAGCTTATTTTTTTCCATAGCAATCCGCTTATTTTTTTTCCCGTAATTCCCCCGGAAATCCGAGTATTAACTATTAGAATGACGATATATTAGGAATAGTTATTCTTAGGAAAAGAAAGTATGGGAACCATTTTTGTAGATAATTCTATAATCTACAATTTTTCTCTTGGCTATATTTTTTATTGACCTTTGATTTTAACAATGACCTTATATAAAATCATTAGCACACATGACTTTTGATACTTCATTCCTACTGGTGTATCCAAGGCCTCTCTCTACCAAAATTCAGTTCTGTCGGAATTTTTGTTACTTGATGCGTATATTTTGACCGGACTATTATTGATATTACCAATGGGGGTCGAATTAAATATTTGGCGAAGTTTCTCAAATTAGATAGTCTGTACATATAATTTAAAATTTGGTGAAGGTGTACAATATTACAACTTGGCTATTATCACAGAAGTTATCAATAGTGCTGACACCGGCTGACTCTATGAAATCCTATAGACATGGAATAACTTCAAATTGTGTTCGAACCAATATTATTGATCACGCTAGGGAAAGTAAAGGCTACTACAACACGTTTTTGGAATGCCATGCATGCAAGTACCAAAACATTTCGTTTGTTCCTAATTGCAATAATTATTATGGAATACTTTGCTGAGTTGAAAGAGAGTGAATTGAAAATCGATTCGATTGTTTTCAACATCCTCTCACAAATAAAATAAATTGAATGAAAAGCTTGTGAAATATGACACGAATAAATGCCTCATGAGAGCAAGAATGTAATTCACTTTAAAACCACTATGTATGTAACAAGTTTAGTTTCTCAGTACGGGAAAGGCTTATAACGAACAGTAGCGTGTACATTACTCTTGTAGTGACAATATAGAGTACAGAAGTTGAAACAAAGTTCTGAAACATTACGTTAATTAAAAATTTCCGTTAGGTGTAAGAGCGATTCATTTTCACCATACTGACTTTGACACACTACAGGGCTGAAAAAATGATGTACTCACCACCATATCTAGGGTCATACCAACGTTATAAAAAAAATATTCTCGAAATGGTCCCCAGAAAAGTCTACTTCAATACTCGCTTCAATATTAGCATGCTAAGATATCTCATGTGGAATACGCAAGCTATATTTTCACTTCTTTGTGAATGAATTGTGGAAATCAATAAACTGCGGTGTATATGGGAATAAAATATTACAGCTTATTGAGCAAAAGTTTCAGAGGAAAATTGCAATGCAACAATGAATTAATTTTTTGATGATAGTTTTAAATCCCCCCAGAAAAAATCGCAGTGCACCACTGGTGAAACCTCTGAGAGAGGGAATAGTGCGAAATGAAAAAGAACAGTGAAACACGATCAGAATATTTCGAGATTTCCTACAATAAGTTTAACAAACGGAAGATGCGCGAAATGAGAAATTTTTGTATTCAGAGCACTCTAAATGATAAAATCAAAAGATCACACAAAGCAGATGAGGGTTTTTTTGAACTGCTATATTCGCATAATTGTTTCCAGAGTTACTTCAGAGCACTGAAAGCAATCTTTCAAGCGGATAGGTAACCATGAGTATCATTTTTACCGAGTTTTATTCGCTTTGAAAAACGAGAAAATATGCTCTTAGTCTTGATGTTTGGCTTGTGCCGTTTTCGCACATAGACTAATAGAAAATATGTTTTTTATATATTGGCTATATAATGAAGTCATTATGAAACGTAAATGCGTATCGAAATAGCCTCTGTTTCGATACGAATTTTTTATTATTCGGAGGTTGGTACAATCGAACTGTTAAATGAAAGTCAGACGAGTTAGGACTAGCATACTTCTGAAAAATTTTGGATTTGGTGATGCTAGCAGTGAAAAACTCAATGTTTTTATTGGTAAATTCAAATCCAGAGTGCTATTTGATTCAAATTGACCAATAAAAACAATAACAACATTGCATTTTTCTCCGCTGGTATCGCAAAAATTGAAATCGCCCAACAGTAAACTGGGCTTTACGCTTGTGCATCAGATTTTGAATATTTAAATTTCATCATTTTTACCAATCGAAGATGTGTCTGTTATTTATCGATATCAAATCAATTTATTTAAAGACAAGACTTCAAATTAATGCAAAATAGAAAACATTGTATATGACGCACGTTTTATAAGACACGTTGTCGAGTCTTGTAATAATATACTATTTCCTCGTTGACAGTTCAGTTGACAGGATCTCAATAGTGAAAAACCAGTGATAAAGTAGGTATTAAATAATCTTCTTAGCAGAACCTGAACACTAGTACCTATTTGGTATAATTTCAGGTATTTTAGTAGGTAGTAATTTTGTTATTACTATGTTTCTCTTGGTTTTCATTTTCTTTATCTCCATGAATAATGTTGTGTATCAAATACACTAACTCATCAAACACACTTCTCAAACACTTATGACTTTTCTAAACATCCAGTAAATATCACCTGTGCCTTTCTTTTGGTATAATATTAGATTTTTTAACATCCATGACCTGATTCCACTTGATTATTTAGTAAATGATAACATATTTGATTGCCAATTTCCGATTTATTTTTCACACACCCATGCAAATTGTTTATTCATGATTGAGCTCTAATCTTGCTGATGTATGTACCACTTCAATGTTGATGAAGAAATTGATAAAATTAGGTTGTTTTCAAACCTTGTTCTGAACTAACATTGTCTTGCTGAAAGCATAATGTGCACCAAATTTTCTCTGAACATTTTTCAAATTCACACAATTATTGGCAAAGCGATGTATCCTACTTAAGAATACCAGTGTAAAGTAGCACAAAATATTTTCCAATTCTTCTATTCCATCCATAGATAATAACAAAAAAATTAGCGGAATTTAGATAGTAGGTCTCAGGTATTTTTTGTTCTTTGGGAATGTAATGAACTTCAGAACGATACAACTAGATTCAAAAGAAAATCATTGGAAAGAAAGAAGAATATTGTTTCTCGCAATATCTCGAAAATCATTGGAAAGAAAGAAGAATATTGTTTCTCGCAATATCTCGAAACTAAACAATATTCTTGTATTATATTCGTGATGAATTCCATTCGAGATGGAATATTAGGCTGAAAGAAATGTTCCACTTGCATTAGAAATCAACATTTAGTATTTTTTCGCGAAATTACGAGATAATAAATGGTTTGATTGAACTAGTTGATTAATAAATTGCTATTCAAGGTTAAATAAATTAGGCAATGATTCATCCAACTTAATTGACAATGTAACAACATTAATTCATCATATAACATTCAATCACAATATAAACATTGAAATGTATATATGCATATAAATAAAGATTTTGTGAGATAAATCTAAATGTTCGTGGTACATATCATATTCATCTAGTAATTTGTTTAATTCCAGCAATGACCTTAATCATTGGATAAGATTAATATACCGAAATAGAAGAAGAATAACCTTTCCCTCAGGGGTCTTATTAAATGCCTAATTTTGAGTAAGTACAAGTATTCAAAATCGAAGCGGTACGGAAATTGAAGAGAATTATCCCGAACCACTGAATTATAATTAGGTTCGAGTCAGAATCAAAAGGGATCACTCCAGGATAGGTAGACTAATTGTGTTCTCTGAAATTCGGCCGTTATATCAATAATTCCGACCGTAAAAACTTGGTGCTTCCAATATTCCCCAGTTTATATTAACCGGGAGATATTGCTCGAGATCTCCCTGCTATCAAATCATTCCCTATTGTCGAACGGACAAAAACGTTGAGCCTATCTGACGGTGACTTGAGCGTTACTGGTGATTTATTTCAGCATTATCTACGTCGGCCACAAAAAATGTTTTACCTCGATTTATTCCTTCGGTTAGCGTGTTCCAGTCGTTTTCCTTCGAATTCTATGAATGGGTCCTTTGAATCCACATGCTTTTGTTTGTGCGCTACTTTTCTTTTGAATTCATTTTCTCTTTGTCTCTGAATTTTCACCTGGTTTCTTCGATGATGCTATTTCGTTTTCTTATGAGTTGATTATTATTTTTTTCGACTCCATTCTTCGGGACACCATTTGTCTCTGTGTTTTTTCTTAAGAAATTACTTCAAATTTCAGTAATAAAATTAAATCCATTTTATTCTTCAAATAATTTCAAAATAGAAAAAAATTACATATGACACACACTTTATAAGACACGTTGTCGCACTTGTTCACTTGTAGCACTCGCTCGTCGTACTCCAAACAACGCGTGCGACAAAATAGCGTCTTATAAAACTTGTATCATAATATACTATTCTGCCGTCCTAATCAAGAGGTAGTATCTGCAGTTTTTATGTTATCGAGAAAATCCCTTTTTTATGTCGAGACTATTTTTTACACAAATTTGACATTTATCGCCTTCTAGGTTTAATAAATAGCAGTATATAATGATGAAATCTAACTCTTTGTGACAAAATTCATATTTCCAAAGTCAAATAACTTTGGTGAATGCAGATAAGACACTTTAATATTTTCTATTATTATGCTAAGAAATATCATCATTATCTCCAGACTACTTCATCAAACTCTAAAATATGATTATTTTAGATATACTAAACCTAATAATAGACAATGGAAGTCATTGAAAATATAGGAAGCAATTCAGGTAATATCAGGCTGAGATAAGTTCTTGTCCAGTTTTTGTTCTAGATTTAGATTAGTCATGACCATCAGGAAATTGTCAATATATGACAATTTTTCTTAGCATAAGCTAAATACGACGAATTCTATCAGGAAAAGTGCAAACTTTTCAACTCATGACAAAATTGATTTGGTCATATATGTCAGCTTTCTGGTAATATATGACATTTATTCTTAACAAATGCTAAATACTTCTAGACTAGATGAAAAACTCTCAATCCTTATCACAGTAGTTGTTTGAAGCCAACATCAATATCAGTTACTAGGGTTACCTCATTCTTAAACAAGGATAGCAACAACAGATTCCCACAGCACCTGTTTCCTGCTATCTTGGAACGGTCTGAATTTGTATAAATTGACCTACTAACAAAATTATTGTATCCATTGTTCCTAAGACTGAATGAAAACAATGTAATATCAAAGTTTTCTGAAAATATACATCTTTGATTTATTTCACGAATGATAATAGATTTAATTCACTGTCACAACTATAATATTGTTTATTTTCTGGCAATATAAAGTTTCAAAGTGTGTCGAACTTGAGAAATATAACATCAAACATGTTGTTACACTGTTGGAAAATAGTTGTTACTTTCAACAACTTCTCATATCGTTAAAAAATTGTAGTCGAATTCAACAACAATTGTGTCTCAATTTCACTTCCAAAATTTTCGATGTAGTTGTTGAATCACTCAGTTATTGAATTCACTACTGATAATGTCAATAAAACAGCAACAAGTTTGCATCAAATGAACAGATAAAATTCCAGTCCAAACAACTTGATATAATCTGTAACACAACAACAAATAATTGTAACTAGAACTTCAATAATGGTTATTGAAACAGAGACAGTAGAACATCATCTAGTTGCTAATAGATTAATATTAAATCGCACTCTGTTGACAAATTAACATCACCTAGTTTTACAATTTGCAACAGTTTGTGCTCGGTTACAAAGATTTTTTAGTTCCGATCTCTTCGGATATATTCGCTACTTTTCGTTTCTCTTCTCACGAAAACCGATTCCTTACAAGTCCCAACCAAGTTTGCCCAGTTCTCTGCAGTCTTTTGCCGTTGTAGAGCATTAGAACGAATTCATTATAGGTTTTCCTCTCGTGTAGTCAAGATATAAAAAAGGTACCTACATGGAGTAGATTAATGTGGACTCGTATGTTCATAACTTTAATTTACTCATTCCAATATTCATATGATTTTTGTTGAATTTCCTGATCTAGAGCAACAAATAACAATTTTTTGTCGGAATCTGCAAGCGCAATGATTTGTAGCTAGTACTACATTAGGACGTAGGGATTATAACAACAAATTGAAGTGAAAATGACAATTTGTAATTGCTCAATTGAATTCAGAAAATACTGCGAACAACTATAAGGTGAAGTAGAATTATTAACTTACTGTAGTTAATTCACCAACAAGACGTAGTAGCCATACAAATAGACTATTGTTAAGACGAGCAATACCCATTATGGTGAAAATTTACTTCAAATACTCTTGATATTTCAACTATAAAATGTTGTAGACCTACTGGGACTATATTTTTTTGTTGATTTAGCAACTAATTTCCAACAGTGTATTACTTTTCAATTCCACTAAATATAGGCTTATATCCTACTCTGAGAATTTTCTTACCACTTGGGCCAACCATTTTATCTTGTAATAAGAGCAAACTCTAGGGACTCATGAAATATTCTCTTTCACGATCATATTTTTACATATATCCACTAACTTTTCAGCTTGGGAAAACCCGAAAATGTTTTCAAATTACCAAAAATCGTTTATACAACGAATGATACGAAACTGAATAACTCACCAGTGGGATGTTATGTCCTGGTTACCACTTTTAAATCGTCTCTTACACATTTCACAGCGTTTCACCATCCTTTAAATTCTATTTGAGCAGAATGAACAAGGTTTTTAAGTAAAATCCCATTCAAATTTTCACACAAAACTAAAAATATGCCGTTTAATGAAGCATCAAACAAAATTTGATTTGAAAACGAGACGTTTCGCGCTGTCACTGTCAGCGCTAGGTCGATTATCGGTTGAACGGAATTAGCGGTGTTGGCGCATTCACCAAAAATGCCGCAATCTCCAGAAAGACGTGCTATCAATAAACCACCTATATATAAATCAGGCATTCTATTATATAACGAACATTGAATACATAGCTTTTGATACACCCATACGACTCATATAAGTATTAACAGAAGGATATATAAATTTGGAACCTAGAAAAAATGTGGTCTTAGTATCACTTTCAAATGTCACGATGTGGCAACCTCTGTGGGGGAAAAAACATATGAATATGAATTTCATGTTGGCTTCAGGCAATTTGGGGTGTTACTATTCTATGTAGTGGGTTTGTTTTTCGGACAAATCTCATTACGATATTAATTCCAAGTACGATAGGTGTAAAATGGTGCAGACGTACTCAAAATTACATAAAGTCAATTTCGACTAATTTGTCAGATACGACCTTCTTGCTTAGCACGGCTATATTGTAGTATCCCTGGGTTTTACAATGTTGACCAATAAGTTATGTTTTGTATGTTCATTCAAATAATTTTATATGACTTCACACATTTTGACGCATTCAAAAAAATTTTTAAAGTGAATCAGAAATTAATTATTTCATATTATACATTGACCGTTTTATATATATATATATATGTGTGACACCCTGGTCTTTACTGAAATAAAAAAATTATTCATTTATTTATTTAAATCAAAGCTATATAAGTTAAATTTCAGGCAGTATAAATCAACATCCCAATTCATACAGCTGGACCATCTGCGATAAATCCCTGGGATAACTTCCATACCAAACAACGAGCTTTACCCGCCTTCAGTACAGCTAAATCCCAAACACACCCAATAATTAATCAGGATTCCAAAAGGAAATGTCTCTCCCTTTCGTGCCTTTGAAAATTGATGATGATGGCCGCAAACGAAATTCCACGAAATAAAGTTTATAACTGCCATAAAAATTAAATAAAATCACCCCGAAATGTTTAGGATAGCACATAATTAATTCATTCAGGGATGAAAGTGTGACATTATCACGCTGGTTATATTGAAGCAATAAATTTTAACCTCTGAACTTGAGTAAAATGTTGTCATTATGAGTAATTTCAGAAGTTACAAGCCTTTGGGAGCTGGAATAAGTAACTGTAGGCTGTCTAGAAGCATAACTTTTATCTTTTTGTGATAAGTCTATAGGTAAATCGTTCAATTGCAGAATATTTCAAGCTTAAATAGTGCATTAAGCATCATTGATTCCAAGTAGGAATAGGCTTAGAACGCCACTGGTTGCCATTAAAAAATCTAGAATTTCCACTTGAATTGATAGATAATTGAATTATGTTTCTGGGAATTTTATTTATAAGGTATCGAATGCATCAATGGGTGGAATCCAATTCCATGTAATATCGAGAAAAACAATGAATGTTTGTTTAGTGAATTGGCTCCGATGAAAATAGATTCTCGTTCATTGAGGGCTTCAATCAGCTTATTGTTTTCTTGTCGATTATAATGCTCCATATATACCGTGAAGTATATTAGAGTGTCTACAATATTTTTTCGTTTTTTTCATGAGATCGAGTTCAGGCTAGAGGCTACAAAAACATTATTTGTTGTTGAAACCTTATGTGTTAGTAATAATTGAATGTTATCTATAATTTGTAGAAACACTTTCTATTTGAGTAGATGAATTTTTGCCACTCCTCTTAATCTTAATATACTAATTGAAATGGCACTCAACAAGGCTGTAGCATTAATTTATTCTGGTAGGTCAAGTACAAATTAGTTAAATGGGAAATCATAAAAATTATTGCTGTTACTCGAGAATATCATATTATTGGTTCGAATCAACGTTACCTTGAGAGAATAGTCAGATGAATGATTTTATCACCATGTTGTCTAATTTGTCGAGATCACAAAATACGCAATACAGGGTTAGGCAAACAATATTTACCAGCGCCTCAGTAGGTATATTGTACAACTAGTGCGGAAAATGGGATATATACTTTTCCGACGACCTACATGAATAACATAGGTATGTCGGATTTTAATTTCACATGACTGTATTACCTACTTACAAATCATTTTTACAGGAAACCAATTCAATTGCCTCAAGAAGCATATACGAAAGATGTATCACACAAAGAGAACAAATTTTATACAACATTCAACAAAAATATTTGGGTACATTTTGGTCTGTATTCATGAAATATTGTACAAATAATTATTGATGATGATATTTGAACAATTGTTCAGTACTAACGGAATACTATCATTTTTTATTATCATATTGACACTATAATGTTATTAATTCGTTTGTAGATATGACATTGTCACAGCTACCTATATGAGTAAAAATCAGAGTATATACCTAGTATTAAATAATCGCACCAATCGCAGAGCGTGTAGATGAATATTTCATTTCGTACTATATACGTATTTCAGGTAGGTCGTCGGAAAATGTCTTTATTGGTGTAAAAATCTATTTTGTTTTGCATTTTTCCACAATACCTACATTCGATCGTCGCCCCCGTATATAATTTCACTCTAAAACACGCGAATTGAAGACGTATCATTGAATAAATAAACGGTTTGTAGATCAAGACTGATGTATATACATTTCATAATAGATTTTTCTATTATTATAATGGACTGTTTATGTTGATTTCGATTGTATGTTTTCCTAATCTAGATATTTCAGGATATTCTTTTTGATGTATTTATGGTGGGTATGGGTATCGATTTTTGGAGATCAGCTAAACAATAACTACTATCGATAGTCCAGACACCAATAACGTATATGAGGGAAACACATCGCTCATCAAGTAATGTTGTTTTCATTTGAAATTGTTGTTGAATTTAACGGTTCAAGAGTTTCATTTGCATATGCCTGGGTTGGAACGAATGCATTTGAATTTCAGTGTTTTTTTAGGCAAAACACTCGGACATGATGTATTTATTTTTGGCTGCGGTTTTTGTGACAGTTGATTCATTTACACACGGTGGACAAAAAATAACTTTTTCATTTTATCTGAGGTGACCCCATGAATGGGGTTAGATCTGGAGATCTAGCTGACCGTTCGATAAAACGTCTATCTCAGATCCATTTGGGGCAATATTATGAAGGTATCGTACATGAAAATTCTAATCTACGGTCGAGATCATTATTCAATGTGTTCCTGAACTAAATCAGACCTAAATGTAATTTGTATGGGTGCCATTTGTTCATGTGTAAATATTTTAGAACAGAAGATTTACAGACTGACTGTTCTGGAGCTACTGTTAGCCAAGTTATTTATGTTCAGATAAAGCAAATTTTGGCGCTATATTTAAGCTAATCTCAACAATTATTTCGAAACGATCAGCATCATCAAGAAAAGTGGAGTTTTTTTATATTTTCCCACCAAATAGTTTATTTCTATATAATCACAAATTATTTATTTAACATTGGTTTGAATCTACATTCCTGATGTACTTTATGCAATATTCAAGAAACACTCTTTACATGGCCAACAATAGTCCACCTTCGAGAAGAAGGAATAATACGAGAAAAACAATTGATGACAGGATAAAAGTTATTTACGACATTTTTCCTCTTCTTTTCGTATATCACATCTAGATTTATGTCAAGCTGTTTTATACATGGGACCGATATCATTTTGCAATAATCAGCAATGTTTCTTGATATTTTGTCTTTCTCAAATAGACGATTGCTACGTAAGCAACAACTGATAACTTGAATGTAGGTTTACTAATAGACGCAATATTCGTACAAAATACGGTGCGAATAGTAATTCAACTGTAAAAAATTCTGGGAAACCGCGGATAAATTAAAATGATCCCGAACACTGGAGGTCGTATAAGTCAACGCTCTGTATATATTGTTTGGTACATACATTTACGTGGATTAATTGGAAGGATATTCAGATGGGGATATCATGTCTAGATATATTATATTATTTTGTTATCGACATTCCAATATGTCGAAGATAACAACAGACATGTTCTAATTAGTTGATTTATTTTTATCCTTATAGGATTTGCATCGTAATTAGTAATTTCATTCACAATGGTTGTTATGATGGTTATAATGATTCAGAGAAAAACATGGTGGTAAATGTGAGTTATCTTTTTATGCGCTGTTATGGATCATTATTTACAGTAAAATGCTATCGACAAGCCAATGGGACTGATGACACTGTTTGTTTCATAAAGTTTACCTAATATATTCTCAGTTTTTCAAATGAAAATCAACACCTTATAAAACGGAAGATATTGATGATTGTCAGATGAAAAAATCAACCTGTTGAAATACTGTTTTCCGACGACCTACCTAAAATTACCTAATATAGTTAACTATACTCTGATTTTTACTAATAGGCAGCTGTGACAATGACATATCTACAAACGAATTGATAACATTATAGTGTCAATGTGATTTACCAAGTAGATAGGTACCGAATCGTATAATTTGTTCAGTTTTCTTTGCTGCAAAATGTCATCCGACGATGGAATGGTAGATTCTACTCCTCCAGAAGTGTGCAATTTAGGTTTGATAAAAGAAAATAATAGTATTCCGTTAGTACTGAACAATTGTTCAAATATCATCATCAATAATTATTTGTACAATATTTCATGAATACAGACCAAAATGTACCCAAATATTTTTGTTGAATGTTGTTGAATAAAATTTGTTCTCTTTGTGTGATACATCTTTCTTATATGCTTCTTCAGGCAATTGAATTGGTTTCCTGTAAAAATGATTTGTAAGTAGTCGTACAGTCATGCGAAATTAAAATCAGACATTCCAGAGTTTGACAAGATGATGAACCACTCGCCCATATCCTATTTTCCGCACTAGTTGCACAATATACTATTGTTCGCCATCACTGTCTCTGACTGATGCATTTGTTCTCAAGAACCGCAAGACATGGATGATCAGAGTCAAAGCCGCAATAAAAACAAAAAGATCGATAACTGCCATGAATCTTGTTCTGGAAAGTTGTAAAGTGAAAAATGTATTTGCGTCTGGATGTTGTCGTTTGCCATCGATTCATGATGGAAAAAACACGCTGTTTTTCGTCTGTTAGATATGGACGAACTTTCCCGATACTTTTCAGGAAATGAAACAGAAGCAGATAAGGAATCAGCGTGATCATTTGTATGCTCGTAGATGCGGAAAGTTTTTCATCAACTGAAAAAACATAATGTCGGGAGCTCTTGATTGGAATATATCTATTCAGTATCCCAGTACGTTATCTCTAGCAGATAACTTTAGTGCTAAGATCTCAATGACGATCCCAATAAAATCAGGATCAAATTGGGAAAAGATTATCTATCAGGTTATTATCAGTCCATCTTGATGAGCATTTCAATTCAAGTGTATTTTACATTTATGTCTGTAACAGTAAATAATATCTTGATCTCTTTTGTGCGGACTATTTAACCTCCTAAATTATTAAAGAAGGCCTTTTTCATTGGGGGTAAGTTGAGCTAACCGTAATGGTCTAGATGGTGTCGTAAAAATCGTCTGAGAAAGAAGCCCCCAAGTGCGTTCAGAGTGATAAAAGTTTATTGAAAATACACTTTTTCATCGCGCTTTTCAACTTTCTGAATAAATTGGGCAATGAAAGAAGATTTCATCCTCCTGTGATGCTTGATAACGTCACTATTTTATTAGATTTGTCCAGTTCACAAGATAGCCGCGCATATCGTACAGGGTATTTCATAAATAATCGGCAATATTGTTTTGCTACAGCAACATCCGAAATCGAATTTGTGTGGTGAAAATTCCACGTCTAATATTTTCGACCAATCAAAAGCCTTCATTGTGTATACACTGTTGGAAATTAGTTGTTACTTTCAACAACTTCTCATATCGTTAAAAAATTGTAGTCAAATTCAACAACAATTGTGTCTCAATTTCACATTCACAATTTTCGATGTAGTTGTTAAATCAGTCAGTTATCGAATTCACTACTGATAATGTCAATACAACAACAACAAGTTTGCATCAAATGAACAGATACAATTCCTGTCCAAACGACTTGATATAATCTGTGAAACAACAACAAATAATTGTAACTAGAACTTCAATAACTGTTATTGAAACATAGGCAGTAGAACATCATCTAGTTGCTAATACATTAATATTAAATAGCGGTTTTGTCGCACTCTGTTGACAAATTAACATCACCTAGTTTTATAATTTGCAACAGTTTGTGCTCGGTTACAAAGATTTTTTAGTTCCGATCTCTTCGGATATATTCGCTACTTTTCGTTTGTCTTCTCACGAATACCGATTCCTTACAAGTCCCAACCCAAGTTCACTCAGTTATCTGCAGTCTGTTGCCGTTGTAGAGCATTATAACGAATACATTAGGTTTTCCTATCGTATAGTCAAGATATAAAAAAGGTATGTACCTACATGGAGTAGATTGATGTGGACTCGTACATAAATTTTATTTACTCATGCCAATATTAATATTATTTTTGTATTGTTTCAGTTGAAAATATTTTTCCTGATCTAGAGCAACAAATAACAATGTTTCGTCGGAATCTGCAAGCGCAATAATTTCACATGATTTGTTGAGAATTTTTCTTGGATTCTCTCTGTGATTATTGAAGTTTCGCTGCAAAAAAGTGAGAATAATCATATCAGTTTTATATTCACATTTTGAAATTATTATTATGGAAGTTTTACTACTTCTCATGCATATTTCATATATTTTTTACTATACTAATGAAGATAACTGCAACATCTAGGTTAAAACTGTTGAAGTTGTGATGTGATTATTTGTACAACTCTTCATTTCAGGTATTTGTTCGATGGATCGATTTTCACTTTCTTCGGATTTTTTCAAGCTACTACTGGGTAACAAAAAAGATAACAAAAACTGAGTTAAGTTGAAGAGAAATGAATGTACTGGTAAGATTCGTTCTGAATTATATTTTGAATGATAATCTACTATTCAGTTAATAAATCCAAGTGATTTCAAGAGTTGATTGGATTGAAAAATTCATGACCAAATGAATCCAAAATGAATTATTAATATAATTTTTGTTTCAGCAATTGAACGAGAGATACTCAACACTCCAGGAGGATAGGAATAAGTTGTCTCGGATGACAAACACAGACAGATGTTGACCAGCATTGTAGTGAATCACGTGCCGCCATGTTCTTTCGATTTACTGACAGCTTTTGATGTGTTTTTGTGCCAATAGTGGATTTTTTTCGTATTGTTGCTATGCAGAAAATGAAATGTCTGTCATGATATATGGTTATTTCAGTATTTTGAACTTTGAATTCTAGCAGTAGAATATTGTTGAAAATACACTGAGTTGTAGTACAATCGACAACTTTTTGTAGCTATATAGAACTACATTATGACGTAGGACTCATAACAACAAATTAAAGTGAAAATGACAATTTGTAATTGCTCAATTAACTTCAGAGAATACTGCGAACAGCTATAAGGTGAAGTAGAATTATTAACTTACTGTAGTTAATTCACCAATAAGACGTAGTAGCCATACAAAGAGGCGGTTGTTGAGACGAGCAATAACCATTATGGTGAACATTAACTTCAAATACTCTTGATATTTCAACTATAAAATGTTGTAGACCTACTGGGACTATATTTTTTTGCTGATTTAGCAACTAATTTCCAACAGTGTAGTTGCTATGGTAACTACAACAATTTCCGAAAATGTTTCTCTCTTCCTTAGGAACAGAAGCATGTTATTACACTGTAAATTTCTTAAATTTAAATGACATTCAAATTCAAACTCAAAGCTATATACAGGGCTATTCAAATTCGAGTCTATGCATGGGGATTTCGATAACGGTAAGAGATATAGAGGGTTGGTTTAATAGGGGCAATGTAGCGTATTTCAGAGGTTAATTATATGGATGAAAAAAATCTGACCTAGTTTCTTCTGGAGTTATACAGGAGAAATTAAAAAAAATGTTGAAATTTTACTGGTAATAGTTCAATATTTCCAAAACAATTCAGATGAATTTATACGATACCCTGTATATAATTTTTATTCAGATATCTGGAAAGGCTACAAAAAGTTGCAACGGCAAGTGGTAAAATTTTAATAAAATCTTCGTAAAATAAAAAGATATAGGTAAAAGAAGAATTTCGAAATTCTCGATTTTTCCTGTATAACTTCAGAACTGAAGAAGCTAGGTCAGATTTTTTCATCCATATAATATATAATTAATAATTTGAATAGCCCTGTATATTTTATATAACTGAAGTCGGCATTTTGTATTTTGATTTAGCGTAATCTCAACTGGACTCTTGGTGTGAAATTTTTTTACCGATTACCACTCTAGCCTCAATCAAAAACAGAAAATTCTTTCTCCAACAAGAATATTTTATATTTGGAGCTAGGGATTCGTGATTTTCATATCACTGACCTTTTTGACTATGTCGCAAAAAAAACAAAGGGATTCTTCTGATTTCTTCAAATAGTTCCACTGGTGGATATTTTGTGGTATAGTCATTGCAGTTCACTGTTTTTCAATCAAGATTCCCTACATCCAATTCTTACGGTCTTAAAGAAAATCCCATTTTTATCGAACTCTGCTTCAATAGGTAATTCCAGGATATTTCAACTTATTCATTGATGTATTCGGTATCATTCAATAAAACAGGGTCACTTATTGGAATTAACACGATTTCTGGATTTTTTAGAAGGATGTTATCCTGCATATAAGTCGAATAATCATATTCGTTTAAATATCACTACTAACTTATTTTTCGTAAATCAATTAATTTTACTTTTTTTCGTTAAGTCCGTGTCTCACGGTCAAACTATTTGATCAAACTATGAAAGTGTGATGTCATCAATGACGTCACATCAAACAGCAGCTGAAATTAGAACATGTTCTAAATATTTTACCAGTTTGATGAAAAATTAAGGTTAAAGTTTTTTGTTGAACGAAACGTCAGAATACTAATATACTTGAGTTTTGGACTGTTGGAAATGTCTGCTGCTTGAAATTGGACCGAGGAGCAAGTAACGTTCCTAATAGATCTCCATAGAAGCAATAAATAACTTTTGTATAATATCAGACAAAAAGATTACCACAAGAGTGATATCAGATGCATTGAATTATATTGCTAGTCATTCTCACGGCCAAATAACTGGTAGGTGTTCTGAGTCATCCTTTCAATTGATAATAAGTACTAATATATTCCATAGAATCAGTAGTTGAGGCATTGTTCAATGTTTGGCAAACACAGTTCAATAGGGAACTGAGGTAGTCTCGTTTCTACTTCACTAACTCTGAAGGGACGCGCAACTTACCATGAAATAAATGTTTAGAGATTTTTGTGTATTATTTCTATTCATATATAATATTGTTGAAAAGCGAGATTCCATCTTGACTGTAGATTTATCTTCCGTTATGATCAATCAATTTTTGAACTGTTTGAACAAACTTCTTCAAATCGTGTGAACAGGATTTCTGCACATTTCAAATATTTGAATCAAATAGACAGAAATGACGTCACGTCAAACAGATTTGATCAAATAGTTTGACCGTGAGACATGGACTTTAAACTTCAGTACCCAATTGTCTCGTATAACGGGACCATAGATTATCAAGCAGAGTATCACTATAATATTCCAGATAGAATAACGACCTTAAATAATCCTGTCACACCTACACTATAGCCAGACGATCTCAAAGGAATATTCCCAGCCATCTCATATATTTTTCCTTGCCCTTAACGGAGAATCCTCTTCAAAAGAGCCGAAGCTCATATTTTCAGTTTCGGTGAATTAACGCTTTAATGAGAAAGCGACTCCGTTATTAAAAGGAAGAAAGAGGAAAAACACTTGCGAAACGGTAGGTGGCTTTCTCTGAGACGTTTCAGCCACAACAGAAAACTGCCTGATTAAATAATAAGGCCACTATATCTTCCCGGGTATAAAGAAATCAAGAGCTAACTCATTTGACATTTTTCAGTACCTAATAGTGGCTAATGAATAGTAAATAATTCGTCGTTGAATTTACGAAGGGGCCTAAATGGATTTGAACAATTTCTTTCGGTTTATTAGTCTTTCATGTTGTCACACTATCCGTAGAAAAATGGATACATTTTCTGAAAGATCAGGAATTGATGTACTTACTCCACTTTGGTCCCCTTAGTGGACCGTTGCGTATGGCAACAGGGCCCCTATTCTTGAATTCTAGGGAGTAGAAAACTGGACAACTGTCTTACTTCTTGACTCCTTAGAATTCAAGAATAGAATAAAGTGTATTTGTGTAAGATTATTGTAAGTACTTTCTTTTAGTTTTAATTCATCTCTCAAACCCAATATGCCTCTTCAAGGATTCTCTGAATTATAGTTTCATAGTGAATAAATGTGTATTTGATTCCTGTTTTTCTCAATGAGTCATTTTGATTGTGTAAAAACCGAGGAAGAAACCCTCAGTTTAAGTCACATACGTGACAATATCGATAAATAACAAAAACATCTTTGATTGGTAACAATGATGACATTGAATTAATTAAAATCTGACGCGCAAGCGTAAAGCCCAGTTTACAGTTGAGCGATTTTGATTATTGCAATACCAGCGGTGAAAAATTCAATGTTGTTATTTTATTGGTCAATTCAAATGAAATTACACCCTGAATTGAAATTTACCAATAAAAACATTTAGTTTTTTTTCTGCTAGTATCACCTAATCCAAAATTGCTCAGAAGTAAGCTGGGCATAATACTCTTCTGAGTTTCATTTGACAGTTCGATTGTACCAACCTCCGAATAATAAAAAATGCGTATCGGCACGACCAGTATATTTTATTGTAAATACATCTTCACCTCTCAAGCATGATAGGAATAAAACGGTTCTCAAATACCTTTTGAAACCCTTTAAAATAATGTTTGCTACGCCCATGATGTTCCTCTAGAGAAAGCATTACGTGAGAGTGTTTTTACTTTTTCTCTATCTCTTATAATAAGGGTGTTATTAAGGGTTTACAATTTGCTCATGTTCCAGACTGGTGGGTGAATAAATAGGCTAGTAGCCATATTTGTTGTCAGTGTGAATTGTACTCCACCAGAAATCAGTAAAGCAGCTGAGGATGCGAATAATTAATAAGTTATTGTCCGGCGGATGGTAAAGTGCTATTTTACGCCCGGTCGTGCATAAATAACTTATAGTCGCACGAAAAATAGCGCAAGAAACTTGTTAGAAAGTGCGTTTCTTGCGTTCGTTACTATTCAAATTGTAGTTCAAGAAGTGTCAAGTTGATTTCAAAAAGTATCAATAATTGTATATCAAATTAGTCAATTTAATTTCAAAAAATTCCATTTCAATTTCAAAATCAATCATTTCAATTTCAAAATTAATCATTTTTATTTCAAAATCAGTCTACTACAATCTATGTGATATATGATAGGAACCAGGAGCGTTCTTATAACAGGGTGAATGAAAATATCACACACCCCATCTAAGCTTTGCCTGTGTTTTTTCAGTTTTGAAATTCAAATGATGCATTTTGAAATACATTTGATATTTTTGGAAATACAAATAACCATTTTGGAATTTGAAGTGCTAGTTTTTGAAATTGAATTGATTGTTTTGGAATACATTTAATGCTTCTTGAAATTAAATTGACTAATTTGAAATACAATTGATACTTTTTGAAATCCAAATGACTATTTGTAATAGTATATTACACAACAAGTGTGGAAAGTGACATATTTCACACGAGTAGTCGTTTAGCACGAGCCGCGTAGCGGTGAGTGCGGAAACGTAACGAGTGAAGGAAATGCACTTTCCAACGAGTTTTGTACACTATTTTTCCTACGACTCCGTGAATACTTTCATTTCGCGGGAGGTCTTGTAAAAAATGTAACTTGAGCGGTCTCCAGAATTTCAGGTAGTTTTGATTCAATATCAAGTACTGTTTATTTCCATATTCAAGATGATATTTGAATACTTCTCCAACAATTCCTCATTATGTGAATTACTGATTGATTGAGTTAGTTCAGTTTGGACAAATTTTATTGATATTGACACCAGCGTACATAAACAACCTTGACACCATTCACCTACTAGCGCCAGTAATCACGCAACCAGGAATACAGAACCATAGAAGTATGTAGTGCGCGAACGCGTACGAGTTACTCGAGTTAGTGCGTCCTTGACTCTTTGCAAACATCTGTGATACCAAAAAATCTTCTCTTTGGTGATACTGTGATATCAAACTGATGCAAGCAGCAAACCGCGCATAAAACTGTAGCCGTACTCTTTTGAATGATCTCACCCGCTGTCATCAACATCGAAATAGTTCCAGCAAAGAGTATAGGTACCAGTTTTGAAGTGAAAGGTTATGTATCAGACACATTGAAATTGATAGATAAAGAATTCTCGGTATAATTCGAAACAAGACAGAAATTTCAATAAATAATATGAATTTGATTTGAGAACGCTTATATTGACAGTGGGTACCTTCACAATATACCTAATTATTTCCATCAATTCATGCGACTGTTGTGATATTTTTCATATCAACACTAGTGCTTTTTTTTCTCTCAAATAAACAATACCATGGTGATATGAGCTACTTTCTGAATAACAAAACAGTGTGATTATTGACGTTTTCATACGTGGTCGTAGGAAAATACAATTGACCATTTTTGAACTAAAATTGGAACAGTTGTAGTGCTAAACGACCACTCGTGATGCGAAATATATCACTTTCCACACTTGTGACGTGATATATTTTTTTCGCACCACCCGATAGATGTCGAGTGGACTATCAGGCAAATCTGGAGGACCTCAATATAGCCTGGACGTAGACTCAATAGGAACCTTCTGCAACGTACGATGCTCCATATTGTCGCGATTGCGGTGTTCTATATGGCAATAGCAGCCAGCTGACGAGGGGATGCGATTTACTACCCCCCTTGTCGAGAAGTGGGTGGTTAAACGTGAGAGTTCATGAGCGAGAATCGTCTCCTCGTCTTTGGAGCACTCGATATTCGGCCATGATTCTATTCTGTTCGGTTTCCTATTCGGTTAATGTCGAGTTGGAATCAGCAGTTGTTTGTTTTTTGTGATGTCTTGTTTTCGAAATTATGGTTCAAGAATAAATTTTGAACGCCCGCTTCTTCCATCATTTGTTTTATTCTCTGCAGGCTCCAAGTTTCAAATCGCTCGAATGAGCTTATACCGCATAGTTGAATTATTGTCGTTCTAGAATGAACACCTAGTAGACGGAACAACATGTTGTCATAACCTAGCTTTTTTATTTGAATAGGGTCATAAACCTCTAAAGCTTTAGCATAATTGATTGTCGTTTTCTGATGTCCTTACAAACTACTACCGATATGGCATCAAAATTAAATCGGAATATTCTTTTATGCTCGAGAAAATCGAAATCAAAAATAATTATTTGACACCACCATATTTCTGCTGACGTCACCTGGTAGATCGGGATGGTATCGTGAAAATATCAAAAATAATAGGGAAGAAGAATTTTTTGACATAAGTGATGGCAGATAAGTCAGATGACAATATGTCAATTTTCAATTCAAATTTTTTTCGATTACGAAACTAATTCAAAATATTCAAAAGAGCGCATTAATTGATTGTTCATTATCTATAAGTATAACGCAAATCAGGTATTTTATATGAGTTAATAATATTCCTATAGGATTTTCAATACCACCTCTGCGAAGTCAATGAGATGATTGAACAGACGAAAGACACTATAAAATAGACATTAAAATGTAGAATTAATTCAGTTAATAACTTTATTGTCTGGGAAAATTAGGTAAGTGTAGTGGTGCATCTGATAATATATTTTATAAACAACACAAGTTGATATTATTATTACATATTCACAATATAATTTAAGAAGAAATCTCATATAAAGATAGAGTACGTACCCATACTAAGAATAACTGATGACTTAGGAAAATGCATTTATTATTCACAGAAGTGCTTTTTTAATAAGAATTCTTATATTCATGACAATAAAGATTTGGTTTATTAGCTTATACCTATTACTAAAATACTTTGTGCTCACACATTTCATAGGTTCTCATGATGTTCATGCACAAAGATTCAAAGAATAAGGATAAGATTTTTAACTTAGATCAAAATTATCTTCACGACAGCAATTACTTGCAGATGTAGCTGATGATATGTGTTGTCCTACTGCAAAACACCAAGTTTGTCTCATATCTCATATTAACACTTGGAGTAGAAACAAGTATGTCTTTCGAGAATCCACATTCGTGTTGCTACATATAAAGCACAAGTCTTTGAATGCTTAAATTTTCTGAAAATAGTGGTCAGTGAAGATGAATGCTGATGAACAATGAAATAAAACTCAATAGTAATTTACCTTGAATCATCCGAATATATTTTCGCAGGAAGAATTAAAATCGCCCAGTAATTTTTTGCCGCCATCTGTCAAAGATGACAGAGATTGTCAATTCTTCTTCCAATTCGATTAATGGAACAGAATCTAAACCAATCTACCACATTATTAGAAAAGGATGGAGAATTTTCGATTTTTGAATGCCGATTTTGGAAAAACCCTTGAAAATAAAAATTTCAAAAAAATATCGACGTATTCTCTGGAGGCCCGCGTTTCACATATATAATTTTTGAAAAAAAAGTGTACAACCCTTTTTGAATTATGATGCGTTTCTTTCAGAAGAAACAGAAAAATACGTCGTCAGTCAGTGTCAGTAATGTGAAAAATGTGTAATGTCACAAAGTAGAAAGAACGTGTTCAAAATAAAGGCAAGTGAAAGTATTGGCTTATCGAAAGTTCGATGGTTAATACAATTTTCATCAATTTTACGTTAAGTTGTATATTTGTTCCACGCATATTTTCTTATCCACTGAAGAAAAGTACGTAAATCTGGGTGGACGCAAATAGTAATTTACGTAACAAGTCCGGAAAATACTGTTTTTTTGGATGAGTGGACAAAATTCTAGGACGAGCGTAGAGAGTCCTGGAAGTCTGCGAGTCCAAAAAAACTGTTTTCGGGCGTGTTGCGTACACAATTTTTTCGGCAACCGTGTAGAATAACAAATCAAAGAAACACATTTCTTTCAAAAATTGAAATGTTAGCTAATTTTATGTCAGATAGCTGTCAGTCGTTATTTTGTTGCTATGGTAATGATCAACTGAATTTATCAAAACCATACTACCAAGATTTTCATATTTACATTGACAACAACGATGTGATTCTTCCCCGGACTAGGCCGGAAAAATGCCACTTTCTCAAAAAAAAATCGTCTGGAAAGTACGTACTTTCCGGACGGTTGCCGAAAAAGGTTTTTTGGCCTTCCGATGTACACGATCATCTGAAGTCAAAACGCAGCACTTTCATTTGACACAATCTGCTTCAAATTTTAGGCAGAAAGGGGGTTTCATTTCATTAAAAATTCATCAATGAGGTGGAAACAGCGGTTATTTCAATAGGTACTATTAGGGCGTAATCAAGGGTACTTTGCTATAACGGTAGAATCAGGATTTTGATACGATGTTTTTTTCATGAGTTTTTCATCCATAAGAGTTTAGACGATTTTTTTCTTATGAAGTACAGAGTGCACATATAGTTACGCAGTTTCCATAGATTTGATAAATGGTATTTTCATATGGAAATTGTTATTTTCGTTCTATATAACTATATTTTGTTTTGGAATAATTTCTTGTTTTTTAAATTTCATTTTGTTTCTCTTTATTATTTTGTTTGTATTTTTTTATTTGATCGCAATACATTTTGTACGTTAAAGTTATATTGAGATTTTATTTGAAAATTTGCACATCCCCTATATACTGAAGACTACGAATTTGTGAAGCCCCGTAGCCGATCTCACCGTCCCCGATGATACATGGTGATCTATTTTAACCAGTAGCCTATTTGGAGTTTGGATAGTCAACGTTGAGGAATTCATTTTGATAGTTGAGCTAAAGAAACATCTTATCATACAACTTGTTTTGGTCAGTGCGAGTTGTTAATCAAAAATCTGACCTGGTGGCAGCGCTTCCTTTAATAAAATAATCACCCCATTTGCACAGGGTAGGTTATTATAAGAAAATAACAGACAAGACATACTAACAATAGAATATAGATAAATATACTAAAGTATCATCATATACAGTGTCACACATAAAGTTCGCGAAATATGGAGGTTTTTTTTATTGATAGATATAAAGAGAATTTGACTTCGCAGTTAGTTTGTGCTTGAAAAATGAGTGAAATACAGCATCTTTCCTTTTTTCATGTGCTACTCTATACCTGTCAAATTTGAATTTTTTTTTCGAAAATCCTCTAAAAATCAGTTTTTTTTTTTAAATTTCGAAAAATGCCAGAGAAAAAAGTTGATCAGTTTCCAATTTCATACAATTGTTCCAGATTTGGACTCTCTACTGTCACTTCGACTACTACTAAGTGAAAATTTTATTTCGATTTGATCAGTACCTACTATTTTCATCCCGAGATGTTGCATTAGTCTTGTATTGTTTAAAATCACAAAATTGTATATCATGTCTAGTACAAATCGCTAGAACGAAAGTATGTACCTATGATATTTGTATGTTACTGAATTATTGGTCAGAAAAATAATCAAACTGGATAAAAATCTATTAAAAAAAGAAATACGAGTGTAATAAGAATGAAGAGAAATTCGTTTATTCGATAACTGACATATTAACGTCCATACATTGAAAATCCACATCAGTTTAACAATGAAATGAAAAAACTAGATGAACTTTGCAACAACAAAGACGAATTTCTGGAGACGCATTTTTTTTTATTTTCTGGTAACAGGCCAATGTGGGTATTTCCTGGGCAAGATATGATATTGAAGTCTCATATTCATCAAAATTATGAAATTTGAATCATGTTTCGTTCGAATCGATAGAGCGAAAGATTCGAAAAATTAAAAAAAATGGAAAAAAGTCGAAGTGACAGTATAGAGTCCAAATTTGGAACAAATGTATAAAATTGGACACTGAGTAACTTTTTTTTTGTCATTTTTCGAAATTAAAATAAAAAATAGATTTTTTGAGGATTTTCGAAAAAAAAATTCAAATTTTCCAGCATTAGAGTAGCACATAAAAAAGGAAAGATCAAGTGTTTTAGTCATTTTTCAAGCACAAACTAACTGCGAAGTCAAATTTTCTTTATATTTATTAATAAAAAAATCTTCCATATGTCGCGAACTTTATATGTGACACTGTATGTCAAAGTCCTTTTTATTACAGCGTAACTAAAGGCGGTATTTTGTAATTTATTGAGCGTAATTTTAACTGGAGTCTTGGTGTGAAATTCCCTTAATGAATACCTCTCTAGCATCAATTAAAAACAAAAAATTAAGTTTCCTACGTCAAAATCAACATTAGCTGTTAACAAGAAAATTAATATAGGTGCATGGATGGAATATGATTGTTAAATGTTTAACAAAAAAACAATACAAACGTGCCTACTTTCGCCACTCGAAATAAATTTCACATTTGTGACGCAAGCATCAGAAAAAAAAATACCTCTGGTCCGAAATGTTCGTCCGACCGCTGCGTCCCCGCAGAATCGGGCTGAAGTCTGGACCGTCTGGCGGTCGAGCCGGCGTCTCTATCGTCGCGTTTCCACAGCGTCGCGCACGTCCCGCGTGCCTGCCGCCGTCGAATTAACTGCCGTCGCGACGCTTTCGGCCGTCGCGACGCCGTGCAAACCGAAGCGCCTGCGCCCTCTCCAACCGAATGGGAGGGATGAATGTGCGGCTTACATCTTTTTATGTTGTGCCATTACGATATGGCGGAAATTCACCGAGAGGGGGTGGGGGGGAGTGGGGGGTGGGGGGTGGGGGGTGGGGGGTGGTTGTAACCCTGTTCGAGCGCCGCACTTTTACAGACGCGATCATGAGCATGAATTGATGGGACAATTATTAGCGAGGCCGCGACTGGGGTGCCACAGGGAATCGTGTTGGGGCCAGTATTTTTTCTAGTATACGGATTTCATCACGTGCACATTTAGAGTGCTTGAATGGAATATCCTATATTTTTATACGATTTTCAATTTTACGTATCATTTTGAATTTTTTGAAGTGGCAGTTTCGTTTTCAAATTACTTCCTTATATTCACGATTGACATACAATAAGGGAATTCACATAGAAATGAGTGCATGATCTTGGTACACAATATACAGGGTGGCAAAGTAACGCCATTTGATACCTAACAAAATGCTGTTCTGAACTTTGAAAAATTCCGAAGAAAATGGGAATTTCATAAAACTGTAAATTTTTGAAAATCATGAGAAAACAAATTGTGCAGTTCGTCGTAGCATTCGCAATAAAAAATGCTATGTCATACAGGGTATTTGTTTTTTCGTGTCATAGTGCGACATTTTATAGAGCTAAAAAAATGGTAGTCAGAAAGTGCTTATGGTTTGTTCGAAACTTCTCAAATCACTTCAGAAAAAAATAGAACCAAACCACCAGATTTCGTTGTAGGTATAATGTCCTGTTATATTTTAGTTCTTCATTTCAACATGTTTAATAATGCCCTCATTGAATGATCTAACATATTATTACACTTTTTTATCAATTGGTTGATGCCAGGAAAATGATATTCATTGCTTTTTTGTAAGAATTTGTTCGTGTAATAGGTATTTATTGTACACCTGCGTGTTTTAGATAGCATTTTATACACGCTCTAACGTTTAATTTTCTCAGGATATTCCATTGTTTTGTTTTTGTGTCCATAAAATTTCCGAGTAGAACCAAACAATGATGAAAATCAGTTAAGACCCATTCAAAATAATCCTATGCATATGGCCCGAATAGCAATTTTGAAATAAGAATTCTTGGATTATTTTCGTCGGTGATTCAAAAAACGCTTCCGTTACTTTTTAGTGACAGTGTATGTACACAAATCTTTAGTCATTGAATCCGAATGTGAAATAAATCATTCACACGGAATACCTGAGTGTGTCGATAATTGGCAGTTTTCAGTGTATCGTTGGAAAAAGCTTTGTTCGTATAAAGATACTTGAAACGATTGCCCTTTGCCTTTTCCTCTTTTTTATTTGCTCCAGTTTAAGTGCCGTCGAATGCAACGATCTCCTCTTTGAGAAATTCCGCTCTCGGTAGAGTAATAACAAAAGTTGAGCACACGGACTCGAAAAAAAAAACAAACCTGCGAACTTGCTGAATAAATATGAGCTCAGCTACTTGGAATGACAAAGATTGAGGATTCACCAATGGCACGTGGCGAATTTTAAACACCCCTACTTTGAAAATGACACTGAGCTTCGTTCTAATCAAGCAGTATCCGCAACCAGGATATACAGGGTGGTCCAAGTTATAGTAGCAATGATTTGCCATTCGATGGACTAGCGTGCAGAACAACTTTCTACTGAAATTTGATCGAAATGAACATCCTGTAGAGGTAGCTCGGAACGTCTTGGGAGCAAAGGGTCGAATTCATTCATGTCACCTTCCAGTTCTTCAGAAAGTGAGGATATTGCGTGCAGATATGTCGGATGATTAAAAATCCACACAAAAGTCATACGTCACCCTGAATTTTCTTGCTGTCAAAGTGCCCATATATGCGACTGCCATTCAAATATTTAGACTCCCTGCTGCTTCGAGCTTAAGCAAACTATTTATCATGCATGGAATATAAATCAGAATTTTATTGGAAAGGCATCCAGTTCGCAGTGAAAATGATCGCATTTATTTTTCCGGCGCAAGCGCCTGTTTGTTCACCCTCCGTCTGGTTACATTTTGGTTTATTCCCATCGAATAGAAATGACTTTTAGACGGTTTGATATCGTACGACGTTGGCACATGAATCTGCGAAGAAAATTCGGCGAATATCAGCATACTAGATTCGTGACATCTGATGGATGACAAATATTGGCGCTATTTTTTTTTCTTTAAAGCATCGACTTCTGCTGAGGTCATTAGTATTGGCGCTATAATTTCTTTAGCAAAATGATGGTTCTGAATCACTCGTTTGTCAATGACCAAACAGCAGGAATCTTATTATTCCTACGCCAAAATGGTAACATCACTCTGTCTACTATGTTTTTCTTCATTAGCGGAAATATATTCCTACACAAGAGTAATTTGCATGTTTTTATTCGTTTGACCCTCAATGTTTCCCTACGCGCCGTTTGATTAATGAAAAAACTTTGTAACATCCTCAGAAGATAATAGTAATCGACAATGTCCAAGGTGATAGTTTAATGGTAATTATTCCACGTAGTCATACACACAATTATATTCATTGTGTGAATTTTTTTGTCGCAAGTTGATCAATAATTCCATCAGAGCATTTGTGAGTTTTTAGGAAAACTAAACAGAATGAAGGATTTATGAAAAAAATTGTTGACTGATTTACTACAAATGATTTCAATCAAACTTCACTCGAAAATATTGACCAAACTAAAATGCGTTTTGTTTTGGGAAAATAGTAAAACAACAATACTCCTATGCATATTTGTATTCAATATCAGTACCGGTAATAAAATTATTTTTCATCACATTCAATATATCACCGTATAGTTTGTTCACTTTTTTTCCATAAGCGTAGTCATTATGGGCCAAGTCGTACTTATGGAATCTTTTTGGGCTCTTCAATTTTTGGTACAAATATTTCGCATCCTAAAAAAATGAATTTAAGGAAAAGGAATTTTAGGAAAAATTCGGACTCGATTATCAACTTATTGTGATTCGTATAGTCACAAAAAAATGCTGACAGCCAAACATCCTGTATATCTCTACGAACCTCATCGGTGGCGATGAAATCTTTGGTCCCAGAAAAAATATGCACGGGGACAAGAATCCCTTCCACAGGATATTTCGGAGGTTTCGGCGAATCGTACATTTTTTCGTTCACGGAGTAGCCGTAGTCGTACCTTTGAAACCTCCCTTCGCTCAATAATATTTGCAAGAAGTGGAACAGGGTTTTGGTGGAGGTGCCAGCCGGAAAAAATGACATAATTATGGGCAGCATATCCTGGAATAATTCGACAAGAATTGATTCATTATTGTGTTGAATATTTTCTTGAGATTCGAGACTCTTTTTTCTTCCCTCGTGTATTTGAGATGATTTGGTCAGTAAATTCAACCCTAATATTTTTTCCATTATCAATTCTTCTATTCTTTGAGTTTCCACCAGTGCAAAGAACGAAGAAATTGATATTCAAGTAGCACCGTAGCAAGTTATGGATGATTCAATGATTTTTATAATATGTGGGACGCACTTCTCTCGCAAAGTTCAGGGTGAATAAAAGGGGTGAGACTCCTGAAAAAGTATATCTCTGTAGATTCTAAAAACATTTCGGCATTTCCAATGATTGTGAGGCTTTCAGCGTAATCTGTTTTTCAAGGTTGAGGTGAATATCTTGAAATTTACAGGAGCTATAAGGATAAAACTAAAAAAATCTTGATATTCCAACACTTCGTAATTCGGAAACGAAAGACTTCTATAATTTTCTCGATACGGTCTATCACCCCTAGAAGTTCGTTCCACATATTATGAAATGTCCTGTATACAGAGGTGTGCGCAAAAAACGGCCAGAGATGTAACTTCTGAATCATTCGAGATCGAATTTTGAAATTTGGTGAGTAGCAACTATATGATATTGTTCATTTCTTGACGAGAATAATTGTATTCCATCACTTCCGGTCTAACCGGAAGTGACCCCAACTTTTGATTTTCAAATGGAACCCCCTGTATATTTTTCCATTTTCAGATTCAGGGTATTATTTTACATACACCAATAGTTTAACCGGATCATTTTTTGTGAAACAGAAAGAACAACAAAATGAACTCCACATCAATCTTTATTATTTTCAGTAGCATAGTAAGAGGGGCTATAAAGTTAATTACAACAAATACTCAAATTGACCCCCATTTTGTGCAATGCATTGCTGACACCTTATTGGATGTTACTGTCACATTGAAATTGATTTACAAGGCTACCTCGATCTTGATTACTATTAACAATTAATGGGCACACTGTTCAAACATTAAAACATATTGAGGAAATTTTTTTGACATTCTGTTCCGGAAAAACTACTGGTGTATGTAAAATGATACCCTGAATCTAAAAGTGGAAAAATGGAAAAGTTGGCGTCACTTCCAGTTAGACCGGAAATGATGGAATACAATTATTCTCGTCAAAAAATGAACAATATCATATAGTTGCTACCCACCAAATTTCAAATTTCGATATCGAATGATTCAGAAGTTACAGCTCTGGCCGATTTTTGTGCACACCTCTGTACATATAAAAAAATTCCTAAATTTCATAAATTCATTTTCAACCAATTAGAAGGATCCTTTTTGTACACGTTGCTTATAGCAACGGGCAATTACCGTGATAATTTTGTTAGTTCCTATTGACGGAATTAATAAGTGATAATTTTTCTGTCAAAAATGAAGCGCCTTATATTTATCGACAAACGTCACTCAGAATAAAATCTGGATAGACATGTGATATTAGATGTTATGATTGAAAACGGATTACTGTTTTGAATGTTCCTGAAATATTGGTAATAAACATCAGTTACTATATATATCTACAGTATCTACGCAGAATAGGTCGTATGGGGTTCATCTTCTCATCATATTAAAAGCAACTATATATTCCAAATATACCAAACAGAACATTGAGAAATAATAACCTCTTTCGAATATCACATCATTCTTAGAGAACATTAAAAAATATAAATGAAAGCGAGTTAGACATTTTCTATGGATCAATTGATAGTTTCAAAAAACTTGTTAAATCTATGGTTTGATGTTTATTCATTAGAATTTATTATAAACGTATATTCATTTTATTAACAGGATTTCATTAGTTTTTATAATACTCACCACATATTTGGATTGTGTATAGTTTTTTTGTAATGGGGTTTTCCGTAAATAAATAAATAAAAATAAAAAAAACTTCAATTCATGAAATTTTCTTACCGAATCTCCAACGCAGCAGAATTAATTCCCTATAATTTTTTTCTCGGTTTCACTCATGTTTTTGTTGATTATTTTCTATCAACAACAAACACATTAGTGACCTTGAAAAAAATTATCGGTAATAATTCTGCTGCTATACAAGTGATAATAAATGCAAATGTCCATGCACATGACGTTTGATTTTGACTGAAAAATTTCACTGCTCACCGGTCTAACTTGGTCCAGGGCTAAGCCAGTCGACAGGGCATAAATCACCTGGCAAGGCAAAATCAGGGGATATCTGCTGCATGATATACTCAATATGAACTTCTGCAACGCCGTGAATTGTCCTACGGCATACAGGCCAAGGAATTCGAAAAATCCCTGAAACGCAATACACAGTCAACACCTGAACGTTTTTTCCAAATTTTTCCCATTTTTACTTGCAGTAGTTGATAGAAGGAGGCAGCCAACCTCAGCAAGCCTCGAGGGGTTCTGAAGTGTGCAACTGGAGCCAAGCAAATCACCCCTCTGAGGTATTTTTTCGCGTGATCTTTGAGCAAAGAGGAATACACCAAGGCAGTCGTAGAACCCATCGAGTGTCCTATGTAAATCAAATCTCTTCTTTTTGTCGCTTCGGAGACGTACTCGATTATAGCTGGTAGGTCTTTCACTCCCATTTCGTGAAAACTGAAATAGAAGATGGAGAACTAGCCGAAAATGGCATGGAATGGGCAATTAACACATTTTTTGGTAAAACTTCATTTATCGCACTCTTATGAGTTCGGAAAAAAATTTTGGTGGAACTTACGTATTTTGACCTCTTGATCACGAATCTGAAGTCAAAACGCGGCGGTCTCAAGTATTTTCGGAGATACGGTCCCATTTTGTCTCAAAAATGCACCATTTCAAATCTCAATTTTCTGCTAATAAAAACACACAAAATTAATCCTTCTTTGAGCCAAAACATCACACATGCTCACATTCACTTGTTTCCAACACTTTTTTGCATAAAAAACTGTTATTTTCACAAAAATTTGCCCTTCTTCAAAACGTAAACAACTCATCTTTTTTCACTGATTTTCTGGTTATTTTTATTTGAGATGTTGGCAACGCCTTACCATGAGCCAAACAATCACGTTGCCAACATCTTAAATACAAATTACCAGAAAATCATTGTAAAAAGGTTGTTTTGTTTACATTTCAAAGAAGGGTGAATTTTTTGAAAAATAATAGTTTTTTTCTGCTGAGAAGTGTTGGAAACAAGTAAATATATGCGTGTATAGTGTTTTGGTTCAAAGAAGGGTGAATTTAGTGTATTCATAATAGCAGAAATTTGACATGTCAAATGGTGCATTTTTGAAACAAAATGGGGCCGTAAAATACGTAAGTTACACCACAAAATTTTTCCGAACTCATAGGAGTGCGATAAACGAAGTTTTACCCATTTTTTAAATGTTCGATTATGAAAAAATAAGTTAATTTATTATAATCATACTAGGCTTCAGATCATCCTGTTTTTTTACCTGAAATTCCAATAGTCTTTGTCAGATATTGATGAATTGGTGTGTTTTGAAGAAAATAAAGTACCTCTACCATTAGGCACCCAAAGGTCATAACCATTGGTCACTAGGGTGAAAGCTGAAAGTTAACAGACAATCATGAAATAAAAGGTGATCAAATACAAATAATACCACGTGAAAAATTCAAAAGATGTATTTCTTGCAACATTTCAGGTTATTTGCATGAATACTCGATGTAAACAGATATGTTCTCAAATAAGTCAGGGGACTTAGCTCAAAATGCTGAAAAACTTTCTTATAAGTAGGTAGGTACTTGAAAAATGTCTTCTGTAATTCCAAGAACCTTACCTAGCGATCCATTTCCAGATATCATCCAAGAAACACCATCCACTAGAATACCATGTTGAAGTAATGCTGGTTGTTTATTTTTCACTTGGTCCCCCATTTTGGAAATTCTGAATATGGTGAGTATATATCCGTCTTCATTCTCTACTAGGTGGTCTTCCACTTTATATCCATATCTTTCAGCAATCTCATGCTGATAAAACGATAAAAATACAATGTAACTTTAAAGAAACATGTGATTCCTGATTTTAAATTGTAACATGCAAAAAATATTATCTAGGAAACGTATCAAAGAAAATGCACTTCTAACTAACCCGACAGACAATCTAATCCGACATATTGTGAGTGGCTTTAAGAGAGCACACTGCTGAGAAGCGACCTAGAAAAGCTAACATCATCAAGTTACCCATCAGATGAAACATTCTTTATATTATATAAATTTGAAAAAAAAAAGTCTACTAGTCACTATTGCTCTATTCGTCAGGTCAAAAGTATTTTAAAGTATCCTCCCCAATACACATTACCAAAATCATTGCACAAATCAGAACTGGATGCAAAAAATGTTTGAAATTTACTTTTGGTGGATCTTGTTACATTATAAATACTGAAGATTTATGTTCAATATGTAATTTATATCAGCAGGAAACATTAGAACACCTATTATTACGTTGTCCCATCTTCGCGGGCATGAATGATTTGATCAACTTTCTTAATTCTACCTCTTTTCAACATTCGAAAACCCTGGCCACATCTTTAATGAACATGCTGAAACTGCGTTCATTCATACTCAATAAGTGAACACAGTTATCTATTTGTCTTCGAGTTTTCTTTATCTTTTTTTTTCTGAATTTTTACTCTCTATTAATTTTGCTGTTATTTTTTTTGGCTTCCATGTATTTTGCAATCTATTGTGGCTGAAACCAAAGCCTCTTGTAATATGAATTGTGAAGATTCTCAAGATACAATAAATGCTATTGACTGATTGATTATCACTTGTGCGTGGGAGATTCGGTAAGAAAATTTCATAAATTGGAGTTGCTTTTAATATGATGAGAAGATGAATCCTATACGACCTATTCTGCGTAGATACTGTTGATAGTGAGATAGTAACTGATGTTTATCAATAATATTTCAGGAACATTCAAAACAGTAATCCGTTTTCAATCATAACATCTAATATCACATGTCTACCCAGATTTTATTCTTAGTGACTTTTGTCAATGGATATAAAGCGCTTCATTTTTGACAGAAAAATTATCACTTAATAATTCCGTCAATAAGAACTAACAAAATTATCGCATGTAATACAACAAGTGTATTGATGATTATCGAAACACAAATTCCTTCGATTTTGAGAAACAAATCATGTTGCTTGGAAACTACACGAGCGCACAGCGCGAGTGTGGTTTCCCAAAGCAACATGATTTGTTTCGAAAAAGAGAAGGAATTTTCGATAATCATCAATAACACGAGTTGTATTTGTTCAGATTATTTCATGAATAAAATCAAGCCATTCTGATGATTTCCTATTTATTGTTTAAATCAATATTAAACGTACAGTTTATGGAGTTAGTTATTTTGATTATGCATTGTAGTTCGACACAAGAAGATTCGTTATGCAACTAACAATACATTTATGCCATTGTATGATGTAGGCAAGATTACCTAAGCACTAGGTACTACTGAGCTAAATTCATTATGATTGTTGTCACAATTTAATTACATCAATTCTAATTCTATTGATTGCTGAAGTTGTCTAGAATTTGTGGAAAATGAAGTAGATATATATGAATAGTGTGTGTTTATCGTGGTTCAGACGAAAATTTGATGTAGTGGCATTCATTTATTTACCAGGGAATCGGAAAATACTATGTCAGATTGCAACTATAGTAAATCGTTGTTTAATTAAACTACCATACTGCCTACCACTCAAAAAGCGAAATACAGAAACGAAAACACAGCATGTAGATATCCAATAGCCAATCAGGAGCCGAAATATAAAATCGAAAACATGGTGTTATTGTTCATCAACACAATCATTTCAACCAATCAAAAACGTGTATTTTAGCATGAATGAAATAATCACGGTAATCGCCCGTTGCTATGAGCAACGTATACAAAAAGGAGCCTTCTAATTGGTTGAAAATAAATTTATGAAATTTTCAAAGAAAATGTAGCTCTAATTATTCGGATCCCTCAGAAATAAATCGTGAAAATTTATATCTTAGGAAAAATTATCTACTATTCACTAAGCTTATTGTGATAAGGTAAGCTTACTGGTGTAGAATCCAAATCTGGGTTATAGTAACAATGTTTCCTGTCTTGGGTCAAATTCGCATATGCCTTTAGATCATCACAGACGTTGTTCTTGTCAATAGGAGCACTATACACAACCACTGACGTGATTATTAGCAAAATCAAAAAAACCATCACTAATCACAATTAACTAGATGATGATCATCAATATCACGCTCTATAAAATATTGTTGCCATCAACTCTATTTTACTATAAATATTTCTCTTGAACTGCTACTCCTATCATGTTCAAATTAACTTAACACAACACTATAGATCGATAACTACAAAAATAATTATTACAACACTATAGAAGACGAGGTTCAACAAGTTTATGGCATCATTTGGGATATCGGATCGGTGATAAAATGAACATCAAAATGACAAGGTCTTTCAGTATTGCTGTTTCATTAACATTTTTATTTTTGCATCGCTTTTGAAGGTGTACCGGTATAACCGTTGACATTTTTTTATTCAAGTCGGTGGTTCATTAAAGTGGGTCTATTTTCGAGGAAACACGCTTTGCTCACTCCGTGTGGAATTATCAGAAATCTCGTGGATAGAACTAGTGTTTTTATTTTGAATCGATAATAGACCTACAGGTTACAGGTTTCTGTTCCATGTGCAAATAATATTTCATTATTTCAAATTTCAGCTAAAGCTTCATTCGCACTATCAACCTATCTCTATATTTGCCTATAGGTTATCAATAGGCCACCACGTTCTCCAGACTTAACACCAATGAAAAAGACCAATTATGACACCGCAATGAAAAATAAGTTATACATATTTTTTTCTTGAACATGGTGGACATTCTGTACAATTTTATGAAATTTACCAGTGCTTCAAATTTCTACAATGAGAAACTTTGAGAGTTATCGAATTTTAACGTAGGTAGCTACCTTTAACGTAAGTCTTTCGATTGGATCAGATATTTATTTTCAGGAAAAAACAAGTTCTGCGCCCATGAAATAATATTCCTCATCATTATGATATGGGCTTTATTGCACCATAAGGTATAAAGCAGAAACGATATTCTACTCAGTGTGTGCAACTTTGTACCAGGGTGCTAAAATCGAATTATTTTTGTCTGAAGAATATTTTTCAGGTTTTTGTGAATACCTTCCAGACACCTAGCATCTATATTTGAATCAGGCAGTAGGAATGAATACAATCAGGACAATTTTTGCCTCGCCTGGGATTTGAAACCAGGATCTCGAAATCATCTCATTATTATTGCATTTGATTATCTTGCAATAAGACAGATTGCAATATCTGACTGCCGTTATGTTTGAAGTAGAAAACCCACTAGAAGAGGCTAATACCACCCCATTAGTCTAATTGACTGATTCATGTTGCGATTCCACTAATTTATCTTGTAACTAGCCTAGGCTCATTGCAAAATCTAGGGAAAAATGAATTTTCCAGTGAAAAAATGCTTACTGGCGTTGAATCGACGTCTGGATTATAATAGCAATTTTTATCGTACATCAGATTTCTGTACGACTCGAAATTTGTACAGACATTGTTTCTGCCGATCGACGCACTACATACACTCACTATTATTATTATTATTATTAATAGGAACACATACTTCATTATCACTTTGCTTATTCCTGGACAACTTGCTTTGCTCTAGAAACATCTTTTCATAGAAAACGTACTTCATGAGAAATAACGAAGTGGCAGGAATTATAATTATAGTACATATTCCAAACAACTAATGAAAGTGATTTTCATTTGATTCACTACTATTAATGTCATGTAAGCAATTAAAGTTGCTAAATTATAATTCTCTCATTCGGCGCGCAATCTCTATAATTTTGGATACTGAAGCAAAGTTTCTTATTATTCGTACCCTATCGACTATGTGATGAAAACGTGTCTGTTTATACTTTATAGGACATTTGGTGGTGGAAATATATGGAATTGAATGTTATATTCATCAACACACAACAGTATGAATGCTAGAAAGCACAAAGATATATATAGCATCAAACTATTGCTATCTGTCATCATGCTATTATTTTGTTTTTCATCGACATGTTCAAATTGATAGTGGTTTACTTATTGTTTGATTATTTAAATTGATTTATATGAGAAACAGGCGACCAATGATGCGTTTGGAATCAGCGTTCTTGCATTCGGTTGGCGTTCATCACAGATTTATGAAAAAAAATGGATTAGCCATAAATTGCACAAACATTTTTTTTCAATTTTTTATTTTTTCCTTTTATTAGCTTAGTCGAGCTCTTAGCCACTTCCAAGTTCTGTAACTTGGGAGATTCGTTTCTGGAGTGTTTCTTTCTTCTGCCGCATGATGTCGCCACTTCCAATTGTCTGTTGGAACGCGGCTCAGTGCGGTCAAATAGACGCGACGAAAATGCATTGGGACAGGCAACGCTTCGAGTGGAGATCTCACGGTCTCTACTCAGTTGACTATTATGCACTGATGAGGGTCAATAAGCCCGAAACCAGTCTGTAGGTTGTTAGGCGTGCCTGTCCTGATGTGAATTTGTCACTTCTTAGGAAGGAAGAAACATTTGCGATCTGCATTCACAGTGTGAATCGTTGCATGGACTACGAGCATCAGATATAATTCAATGTTCTGCGTGGTATTCACCAGGAAAGTAGTTGTTTTATGCTCGTAGTCTACCAGACATTCATTTCAAACTATGTGTGATATTTTTAATTGGACAGATTTATGTTTCGAAGTTCTACCAAGATTTCACAAAAAATCGGAAATTAAGACTAATTCTCTTGAAATGTATTGTTGTTATGAATTAATAAGCTTGAAATGTTTTATTTATATCATTTGGCTTTTTTTTTTCACAAACACATTGACACAAATTGAATAGTCAATAAATAGTAACTAATAATTATTGTGACTATGTAATTAATTAAAGCATGTCATGGCAATACAACTTTTAATCGTGAAACAAACCATGAATAATGGAAATTGGATTACTGAATCAAAGAATAGGAGCAATATCGACTAGTTCTAACTTCTTCATCAAATTGAAGTTGATAATATAAAAAAAGGGGAACATATTGAAATGATTTTTTTGGTCATAAAAACACTCATTAACGTTTAGAATGAGGTATTTTCACTTTTTATTCGAAAATGCGCTATGATTTAAATTTTTCATCGCAAAAATTAAAAGTAATGAAATAGTCACTTCCTTCCATCATATAGGAAGGAATCTACATCGCTACTATAGTCAGAAAAATACTAGAATGTTCATAGATAATAACTTTCGATTAAATAAATTTTGAACGTTTTGTGTATTTCCATAGGTACACCAAAACTGCCTAAAATCACTAAAATAAACCTTCAGCAAGATGGAGCTAGTCCTCATAATGCAGGATTCAATAAAAATTATTATTATGAAAATCATGAACCGATTCAGAATTGGATATGGGCTTATTTGATAAAGTTTGTTCAACCCATACGAATGAAGTGAACATATTGAAAAACAAATTCTCAACGATCCAAAATGTGTGTTATAAAATTGATACTCTACAGGATGGTTGGAAGGAAGGTTGTTGATGAAAAAAATAATTTTGATACCAGTTCATAGTGTTGTCCAAAATCATTTTACTTTTCTATTTTTTGAAACCGTTAGGAAATTGAGATTTTACAGCTTGCGGTGTTTTTTATAAGACAGTATTTGATCTGCGTATTATTTAAACCAGAAGAATAGTTGATTATTTTCGAGATATCACAACGAAATTCTCATTCTTTCTGCTTATAATATATTGTTTGAAAAATCGATGGATCAATTAGCTGTGAGACATGTCTGAAACAACCGGCTTAATGATTGGTTTTCGTTGGAAGTACTCTGATAACGAAATTCACATCATGGTAAATATTTAAGCCAAATACTGGAATTAATAATACATTTGTTTGTCCCCGGTTCACCAGTTGAGTACCTTGAATGTGGATTCGTCAATATTCAGAATCCATTTGCAACATTCATATAGATCTCAGACTTCCATCTGAAGGTACACACTGACAGGGTGGTCCGATAATCATGAAATCGTCGCTTGGTCCATTACTATTCAGCTTTTTGTTGGTTTGTCAGGTGATTAATTGTGTTCATTTACCTGCCAAGAATAATGTCTGCAGTAAGATAGAAGCCTATGCTACTATGTTCTTCAATAATAAGGAGTGTTGGTACAACCCAGATGTCAGATCATCGATGGTGAGTTATAACTTATTTTGTCGCTTTTGCTTAAGTATCTTTCTTGCTCTAAAATAGCGAAAATATAAAATTCCTTTTGGTTTTAAACAATTGACACACCTTGATAAACACATTATGTGTATTTCAATTCGATATCGTGGTTGAATCAAATGTTATTTTCAAGAACACTGTACGAAAATAAAAATTTGATCAATTGTTTCAACACATAAAATCGAATAATGTTATGAAAATTATAACAATAATTATAATGCAAACACGATAAGAATACTAAAATCAACAATGGTTCATTCGTGACTATTGATTTATCAAATTCGACAATACTTATTGATAGATTTTATAGGAAAGAGTCCTTGAATAAAGTATAAGGCCATGTCCAGGTAGAGATTAAATCAGCATAATCCTTTGTCATGTTCAGTCTATGCATATTCCTTGAACTCACAAAGTATATTTCAATTTTTGATTAAGTTCGTCTGGATCTGATACGTCTCATCAATATTGAAGCATGGAATTCTGAGAACTTGAACTGAAGAATTGATGAACTGTTCGAAGCTACCTTCTCCTATCTAATCATCTGAAGATTTAGTTATACAAGGTGGTTAATGATTCGTCACCATCCCACCATCCATCTAAGCCTGATTGTCCACATATTGTGGGAAAGTCCTATAGTTTTTCTTTTGTCTACATATCCATATCTCATATCCGTATATAATTATTTTCGAAATTTTCAACGGAATCTACTCCAATAACACATGTACAGCGTCCTTCATGAAGTTGGCTACATATTATCACATATCACGTGACCGCAGATGTGGCGGGAATAAAAAAAAGTTGTCAGTGGTAGGTACCGAAAAATATTAAATCAGGTGATAAATAATGCTTTATTAAGTTTTGATTACAATAGTAGTTAGTTCAAATTCCAATATACAGAGCATGACTATATTCACTGAAATCGTGTTTTGATATTTATCAATTTCGCGAAAAAGTCTATTCCACAAATATTTTATTAGTTTTGACTCAAACTTATGTGATTTAGGTTATTATTCAAGCTGATTCCACATAAAGCAAGAATGTATAATGTTTCTAAGGAGAGTAGAGGAATAAGATGGTATTTTTGATTTTCTTCTTTTCAATCTTATGGTTCATGGGGACCTCGTTGAATTCCAAACACATTTTCTTAATAAATTTTTTCAAGTTCTCATCAATTTGACCCAATTTTCGGCACCACAGACAACTCTTATCAAAATTCCCGCCAAAAATGAGGTTACGTAATATGATTCGCAACGGAAATAAGAGTTTTTCAGAAATTTCAACAACAAATTTTGTTCCCACATATGTAGCCAACTTTAGGACGAACTTCGTATTACTACTTCTATGTGATTATAATGAGGATTTATTCAACAGGGTGAAAACTTCTTTCGTTCAAACCGAACACCCTGTATATTTTTATGGTGGCCCAAGGGCCATATTCAAATGGCCCTCTGTCATTTCGATTGCAGGAAAACATCCTGATGCGATCGGGCTTCAGGAGTGAGAGGCACTCAGTGACAACCGAGGACGGTTACATCCTGACCCTGTTCAGGATTCCTGCCGACCCAGTTTCAGGAAAATGGCCCGTCCTGCTCCAGCACGGCATCGGAGGTAGTGGCGTTTTTTGGTTGCTTCAAGGGCAGGATTCTCTTGGTAGGTGCAAACCAGCGGTTCCCAACCATGGTTTATAGACCGTTGTTAGTTGGGTTATAGAATCACCCTGTTGGCTTATTCGATTTTTTTGACATGGGAGCCTTGTGGGAGGGTTCAACTCTGAGATGAAACCTTGCTTACTGAGAGTGAATGTTAGCATTGAGACATCAAATATTGGGTGTCTCAATAGTTGGTGTGTTTTGAAATTTGCCAATTTCGTTTTTATTTTTTTCTGACGTTATTGAAAGAAATATAGCAGAACTGAAGATACTCTCTCATTATTGCCACTCAATTCTTGCAATATCCCCAAAGAAAAAGTGTTGTTGATTGTGTTTCATCATTATGCGCAGTTTTCTATACTTTCAAACCAATATATTTCATTTCTTGTGATGTCATGTTTGTTTATAATATGAAATGAAGAATGAAGCTAAGACATACTCGAAATTATTTTTCAGCATCAATGAATCAGTCACCCCATAGAATTTCATCATTTTATTTTTATACGTTTCGGAAATACATATTCAGGAAAACCATCCTCAGAACATATACCATTGAAAGACCAGTTGGTATATTATATGATCCATTTTTCGACCTATGTTCGTATGATTAGACAATTTCACAGACCTTCATTGAATTCACGCGATCTCCTGGTTGATAACCTCTGATATAAACTAATAAATTACGTTGGCAATTATCTTTTAAACCGGTTCAATGGATAATCGACGTGATCTTGGAATTTCTTGATCTGTGTCAATGCACACTGTGTCTAGTGTAAAACAACTGATTATTCCCATTAATTGACATTAATTATAACTGCAGCGAAAAACCATTTTTTTCATCTATGAACCATTCTCATTTTATCTGTGTCAATAAAAAAACAAGGTAATTCATAGTTTATTCACTGTAGGCTCGGTATAATGCATCTAGTAGTGTCCCAAAAGGTTCTATCCTAGGAACACTGTTTTTTTTTCTGAATAGAATACTATATAATACACTAATGGTGAATAAATGAATGCAGAAATTTTCGACTATAATCATCAGTCCCATAAAAACGTCTATTTCCGCCTATGGTTGTTTTTATTTCATCTAAAAATAACTTTCTAGCCTTCGAATCCGACGTGATGAGCAATAGTGAGTTTGAAGAAGACCACTATCAGTGCATTGTTCCTTTATGAATAAACGACAAAGTTATAGGCACTTTTCAATTATTTCTGCAGAAACATCCTTGAACTGATACAGTCAAATTTCAGATAGTTACGTAGAATTATCAAATTCAACGATAGAGCCGCTACACTTTTGGAAATTAGTTGCTAAATCAACAAAAAAATATAGTCCCAGTAGGTCTACAACATTTTATAGTTGAAATATCAAGAGTATTTGAAGTAAATTTTCACCATAATGGGTATTGCTCGTCTTAACAATAGCCTATTTGTATGGCTACTACGTCTTGTTGGTGAATTAACTACAGTAGGTTAATAATTCTACTTCACCTTATAGTTGTTCGCAGTATTTTCTGAAGTCAATTGAGCAATTACAAATTGTCATTTTCACTTCAATTTGTTGTTATAATCCCTACGTCCTAATGTAGTACTAGCTACAAATCATTGCGCTTGCAGATTCCGACAAAAAATTGTTATTTGTTGCTCTAGATCAGGAAATTCAACAATGGAATATTGGAATGAGTAAATAAAAGTTATGAACATACGAGTCCACATTAATCTACTCCATGTAGGTACCTTTTTTATATCTTGACTACACGAGAGGAAAACCTATAATGAATTCGTTCTAATGCTACAACGGCAAAAGACTGCAGATAACTGGGCAAACTTGGTTGGGACTTGTAAGGAATCGGTTTTCGTGAGAAGAGAAACGAAAAGTAGCGAATATATCCGAAGAGATCGGAACTATAAAATCTTTGCAACCGAGCACAAACTGTTGCAAATTGTAAAACTAGGTGATGTTAATTTGTCAACAGAGTGCGACAAAACCGCGATTTAATATTAATCTATTAGCAACTAGATGATGACTGTCTATGTTTCAATAACCATTATTGAAGTTCTAGTTACAATTATTTGTTGTTGTGTTACAGATTATATCAAGTTGTTTGGACAGGAATTTTATCTGTTCATTTGATGGAAACTTGTTTCTGTTTTATTCGAAAATTTTGGAAGTGAAATTGAGACACAATTGTTGTTGAATTCAACTACAATTTTTTAACGATATGAGAAGTTGTTGAAAGTAACAACTAATTTCCAACAGTGTAGCGTCCAAAATATTTTTGATCAATATCGTTTCATTATATCGATACATATGCACATCAAACTCATTAAAAACTGCTACATGTGATTGTCAGCAACAATAACAAGTCATTCACTAACTAATCTCAATACTTTCGTATTGTTACCTTCAGTTACTTGTATTGTGGCTGAATTCAGCAATTTCCCACGCAATGTCACATTCATCGATGTAGGCGAAATCAAGGAATAATGAATATGGAGAAATGCTAGGATAAGAATTGAATTCACCACTCTCATATTTGATCCTTCTCTGAAAAGTCTATCCAACTTGCTAACTCAAAACCAACTACATTGGTAAACAACCTAATACGCACCTATAAAGTGTTTTATTTCTGACAGTGACATTACAAGCTTATATCGTCATAGTTGCGATATCTATAATGAGGGTCATAACTCCCTTGGGATATTAAGGTTCAAAAACTCCCTCTTACCTTTTACAGGTGAAAATGATACAAGAAATGCAATGAAAACTAAGACATATTTTCCTTATTCACGTCATTACAAATAATAAATGTATATAATATAATAATGTAATATGCCAGAAAGACAGTTTCGTTTGCATCTTTTGACATAACATTTCTCTGTGTCAGCCACTTCAGATATAAGTTGTATTCTTTTTGATATAGGGCTTCACTTTTCGATGGAAGTAATGATTGTCTTGCTTTTTCCGCTTTTTTCATAATATCCTCCATTATATCAGAAAAAGATCGTCGATTTGTGGTAAAAAATAAACAAGTTTTCAACGGAAAAACATTGTTTGATAAAGAAAGTTTGCTTATAAACATGTAACATAGCGACAACCTAGCAACAATCAACAATGCTACAATCAACGCTACCTAATTTAAATATACCAGAAAGGTTATGAATTTAAACATTTATTGCGTTCTAAATATGGACATATTGTTATGAAAATCGGTCAAAAATAAAATTATCTATGTACCACGGGAATTATAGAGCCTTAATAACCTCTGGCAATTGCTGTCCCTCGGGCCAGAGCCAGAGGCCCTCGGGACGCAAACTTTGCCATCGGTAATTAAGGCCCTCATAATTCCCTTAATACATAAATAACTATTATTTGGGTATTGATTGAATGAATCTGGTTTATTTAGCATTGTTTCTGTCAAGAAATGGCTTTGACGTCTGGCTATCTACAACCAGAGGTGGAACGTACTCTAGAAGACACGAGAAATTGACAACGTCTGATCCAGAATACTGGAATTATAGGTAATGGTCCCATGCAAGTTCATTTCAATCCATTTTCACCAATTCCTCAACTAACTATGAACATATCAAACCAGAACCTCCATGGTGATGAATTGAAACTTTTTCAGATATGTGATCGATATAGCTAAAAGCAAATATTCACTACAAGAAATTTGGCAAAAAATTTGTATGACTGCAGTGGGTCGGTTTTTGAAATATTCAATACGCGGTGATTTCTAACAGTAGGTAACTTTCTTGCACAATCAGAAAAAGTCTGACTACGATTGCTTAGAGAAATACCAACTACAACTACTGAGATATCCTCAGCAAATAGAAAAGCCTCACCATTACATTAGGAAAAGTAGGGGTCCCATGATGCTTCCCTGTGTTCTGAATCCTAAATTGTAAGCGAAATTGTAATATGTTTTAAATTACAGAGCTCATAAGTCATAATGTACTTACTTAAATCACAATGTTAAAATAACGTGATTATCCCGTCTCACTTGCTAATGATGTATAGACAGATATTATTTCTTTAATATTTGGAAATGCCTATAGAAATTCCTTTTCTCATAAAATGATATAGTTTGAACCGGCCACTCTTTTCATCGAACTTCTTCTGCAAACTCGGTACAACAAAGATACAAGGAGATGGAAAAGTTTCGCTATTGCCGAGAGATATTTGGAGAATTGGTAATCAAAATTAGAATGCCGGCAACCGCAGGGGCAGTACAGCATAACTGGATGAATATTTGGCCAACAAAATGAAAGAATTTCCATCTGCAGAATGAGAACTAATGGTTTTTGATATTTTGATTCCTTTTTGTGTGAGATACAAAGTTTTTCAAACTGATGACGCTGCCAGATGGATGATAATTGGAGATTTTCCATATAATCGTTCTTATTCTTCCTTCAATGTACCGGTTGTCCCAATAAGGTCGGAAAGGTACAATATTATGAATACCATAAACCTTAACAACGTCGGAAAAAAGATGTTCCAAATCGGCCAAGAGAAATTGATGGAAAATATTTTCAAGTATCCAAAATGTTAGGAAAAATTCGAATTTTCTTGGAAAATCGTCACTCTGGTACTGTTCTTTTATCATGAATTTTGACGTCAGCTCGTTCTTGAATATTTTACTTATCTTCATCAATGAGGGTAGGGGACATTTATCGAATTTTTCCTAACATCATAGCGGTCATTTTAGAAACTTGAAAGTATTTTCCATCGGTACATATTTTTTTCCTAAAGCTGTAAGGTTTATGGTTTTCATAATATTGTACCTTGTCGACCTTATTGGGACACCCGGTAAATAATTTTCACTCGAATATTATTTCCTTTCCAGGTTGGTTAAATTACACCAAATGTGAAGTTTATCAAGGCCAACTATACTGTGGAAAGATAACTCGAAAAAATCTATTCGTTTTTGTTTTGTACGCAGAAAATCGATTTTGGTAATTTTCATCTTTCCTTTATATCTCCTTTATTTGTGAAAATTTTCGAATGGGGTTTTCACGTCTTGATAGCAGTTTTTCATGAGGATTTCTTAGAAAATGACGAATTTATACCGACTTCTTCAGATTTTGAGATATCAGCACCAACTTTTATTTTTCAAATACCAGCCATGAAGCTGCAGCTTGCAGCTGGGCAATATTCTAAGGATATGTCTCGCTGGAAAAACTCTCTGTATACCCGTAGCAATTTATGTTCCAGCTTCCACGAGCATGGAATTTATGACCTGCCCGCCATCACGGCTTACATCTCGAAATTGACTGGCAAAAAGGGCAACATCACTTTGCTGGGTCACTCGATGGGAACGACAATGTCCTACGTTTATGCCATACTGCGAAAAAAACACGCAGAAGCACACCTGAACGGCATCATATCCTTTGCACCTGTGGCCCACACGGGACACATCAGGGGATTGTATAAATTCCTCGCCCCTTTCTCAGCCAAACTTGTGGTAAGTGGGAGGTTATTCAATAAGCCTATCCAGAACACGTGATCAAAAACGGAGTGTTATTATTCTATTTGATATTACATGTGTTTTTGTGTTTATAGTTTGAATTTCCTTTTTGAAGGTTTCCAAAGGAAATACAATGGCTTATGATGATAAAAAAGTGATTATCTGTTATCGTTAGAGACTGAAGATAAAGACATTGCATTACGGTATAAGGAAATAATCAGAGTCATTCAAGGCATCGATTTTCACTCTGATGGATCAGTTAAAGCAGCTAGTTTTCCTGAAATTTGAAACCACATTTCGCAACGAATACCTTCATGAAAAGTTATGTAACTTTTTTCCTTTCAAAAAATGTTTAGCACATACTTTGGCATCCTTTAGTTTAACTTCTGTGAGATCTTTCCTTTTGATTGCCTTCAACATCTTTCTCTTCAGAGTTTTGAGAGTTCATTCAATTCTGTTTTGTGTGCAAAATGTAGTACACTGGGTATATTGAAAAACTTCACATCATCACGATTTCCTCGACTCCCACACTTAACAACACAATAACAATTATGTGGCATGTTTTTGTAGCTCTATCTTCAATTTTATGAGACAATTCACAAATCACAATATAGTCTGAACACAGAATATTCACAAATGAATGTGTTAATTCGTTCAGGAGTTAAAACTTATTTCAAATTAAAATCACAAGGTTCAAATAGCTATAGTTCTAATGCATTCAAACGGTTTGAATGCCCCAAGGTATCCATCTTGAATTTGATTTAACAGCGTCTTCTATTCGAAGAGAAATATACCGTATTAGTTAGGTTAGAATCACCCTCTTGGCGGGAGATCCATGTTATTTTTTTACATGGAAGTATTTTGATGATTCAACTTTCCTACAAGAAAACTTATAATATAAGAATTGCTCTACCCATCAGGGATCGAACCATGACTGGCAGTTCGAGAAGTCACGCTTTGAACCCGTTGGCTATTGAGGCTACTTGAAAACTTATGTCTATCCCACAGTTATATAATATACGTTATGAACCAAATAGTTAAAGTCAAACCTAGTTTTGCTTTATATTCAACAGACTGGTGTTTTTTGAGAACTACGGCAAGTTTAGGATACCTACTTTGATATCTTCAGCATTCGAGCATTTCATGAATCTTATCACAATTCATATTTTTGCTCGACTTCTCTGGTAGGAGGTTCAAATTCACAATGTTTGCACTTTCTGCTACATCAGACGATGTGTTAGATAATTCACTGTCACTATTATTTTCCATCATGCAACAGAATGATGAGTTCGTTATTATGCTGTAACTCAATGACATTATTTCCGCGCTCGAGCGGCAATGATGTCATTCAATGACATTCCTCGTAACATTCCACACCAAAAACTGATGCTTATTTATATCCTTGTTTACACTAACAAATTTGTATGGAAAGCGTTTATGGAATTTTGGCAATGTTAGAAAGTATGAATTAGCAAAAAAATTTCTATTCGAATAACCCTCTAACATTGATAAATGCTGAATAATATTATAACAACCTTCTCAAGCTTGTTGCTTATAATAGGCAACAGATCTTTTCGAAATCAGTTCTAAAAAAATAACAATATGTCCTTGGGTTATTACGACCGAAATTCTCTTGGGTTGTAGTAAAATTTTTCGGGACTTATAGGAAAAATTCTTTTTTTTGCGACAAAATAAACATATCGTTGTTTAATTTTTTTTTCAATTCCAGCATTCACTGAACAGTATCGGTATTCATGCCTTGGGAGTCTCGCCGATAGATACTCAAATTGTGTCAAGACTGTGTGGCACATTCCCCTCTGTAATTTTATGTGAACTTGTGTTGTCACTGACAAATGGATTGTCAATCGCAGAACTGAGACCGGTAAGAATCCAGCAGTACCTAATCTAAAAATCCATCTTTTATTTGGGGATATCAGCATGATCCTTTCAAATACTCACTATCGATTTTGTTTCACTGATGCATTGATTGTTCAGTTCATGGCCCCAAATTAGACCCTTGCGGAACTTCCATGTGAAATCTGATCATTGGGGTGGGAGACTGATTTGATTGATGAATGAACTTAGAAAAATATTCAGTGGTGATCTACATTTCAGGATCTCTTACCAGTTTTTGGAAGCTACTTTCCCGATGGAACGTCTCTAAAATTGGTGAATCATTTCGCGCAATGTGTCATTTCTGGGAATTTGCAATATTTCGATTATGAAAACGAAAACACTGCAAGGTATAACGCTAGTTTTCCACCCCTTTATGATTTGAATGCGATATCTATACCAGTACATTTGTTTGTTGGAAAACAAGATTACATTGGGAACGTACAAGTAAGATATCATCGATTGGACGAATCTTTGACAATGCAAGGTGGAGGACTTGATTTAAATTTTTTTTAGGATTCTGAAATGTTGTACAGACAATTGAAATCCAATGGGGTACAAACGACTATAAACTTTTTCAACTTTGCCCACAACGACTTCTTTCTAGCAGCACATATGGAAGACTTGCATGGGCAACTGTTGAAGACTTTGAAACAGCTGAATAGTTGAGAGGATGACGCTATTGTGACTCAGGATTGATTTTCAAATGAGACTGAATCTTCGCCCAAAGATGTGAAATAAAACTTATTATTGTTTACTTTTTTTTTATCGTTGAAAATCTATTATTCGAAATATCAGTACTCCCAGCATTCCACCATCAAAACCAATATAATCTATAAAATCAACAGATACGATGTATCCAAACACCACTGATGTACATCAATCTGCTCTTGCATTCCGAATATAATTAGAGCGATTGATGGAATGAATAAAATCCACATGAATATGCACTATGTATAATGTACGGTAGGTCCAGTTTTGCGAAACATAGCATTCATTGAAATTGATTTGGAAGATCCACAAAAATATGGGAGTGTTGAAACGAGAGTGGATTTCAGTAGGTATACACGATTGTTATCCCATTTGCATGGCCATCGAATAACACACTGAGAAAGGTAGCGAAGCCTTGCTCTCGAGTAAGAAAGAGATTGAATATTTCTGTATCAATTTACTGACGTGGATTTCTTTTTCGAGCCTAGAGCTATTTCACTCCCAGTCAGCTGCTTATGATCTATAAAGCACAAATCCAACCTGTCCTGGAATACTGTTTTCATATTAGGAGTGCGGCACCTGAAAATATCCTGAAACTGTTGGATTCTGTCCAAAAGAGGGCAATTCGTCTCGTCGGTGATGCCTCGCTTACAAACTCGCTCACTTCTCTGGAACACCGTCGAAAAGTTGTCGATTTATCTCTATTTTATGAATATTTTCATGGGCGATGCTCTTCTGAAATATCAACAATCGTTCCTCCATTAGCAGTCTCTTCGAGATTAACCCGTCAAGTTCAGTCTTCACACCCCTTTGTGGTCACTTTAGAGACCTGCAGAACGTCCCTTTCCAAAGACTCGTTCATCCAACGAACATCGAGACTTTGGAACTCATTGCCTAGGGAGGTGTTCCCCGAGGCATACCATCTCCAGAAATTTAAGAAGAACACCAACTCCTGCCTTCTTTCCCTTGGTTCTCACGATGTTCTCTAAACATTACAGGATATCCCTTTCGGTGAGAACCAGAACATTTTAGATAAGGAGTAAGAAATCGAAACACGATTTAAAAAATCCAACAGGGTAATATACACTCAGACTAATCTAGTGAGATTGGAGTATCTACTGCCAAAACTGTATATCGATCTACATCGTTTCAAAGTTCAAAAGAAATAATATATTATACACCTAGGGACTAAAGTAGTATTATGCCACCAACGACAACAGCTACAATTTTCCAAAACACTTTAATTAATAAAAATAACAGCTGCAATATTAATAATTTACCTCTTTGCCACTTAGCTTATTGCATTGGGGTAACATTGTAACATAATATCATACTGTATACACATCCAGGTAACAAGCTGTCATTGTCAACATAATATTCAATAATGAGTTGTCAAAATAGTTATTTACGTATTAAGGGAATTATGAGAGCCTTAATTACCGATGGCAAAGTTTGCCAGAGGTTATTAAGGCTCTATAATTCCCGTGGTACATAGATAATTTTATTTTTGACCGATTTTCATAACAATATATCCATATTTAGAACGCAATAAATGTTTAAATTCATAACCTTTCTGGTATATTTGAATTAGGTAGCGTTGATTGTAGCATTGTTGGTTGTTGCTAGGTTGTCGCTATGTTACATGTTTATAAGCAAACTTTCTTTATCAATCAATGTTTTTTCGTTAAAAACGTGTTTATTTTTTACCACAAATCGACTATCTTTTTCTGATATAATGGAGGATATTATAAAAAAAGCGGAAAAAGCAAGACAATCATTACTTCCATCAAAAAGAATACAACTTATATCTGAAGTGGCTGACACAGAGAAATGTTATGTCAAAAGATGCCAACGAAACTGTCTTTCTGGCATATTTTCAAGAACTGGTAAAGTATTTTCAGTATTTTCTGGTAGATTTGGTAATAATTGTATTTATTCGTTGCAGTCAGAAACGTTTAGCCCAAATTCGTTATGGACTAAATGGTCAATGCTCAAATCGATGGTGACCATATATGAGAAAAGAGATATCACCAAGTTCAACGAACTAGAGGCTTTTTTGAAACGGAAAAGTAAGGGGTATAAGCCGAAAAAGTCTGCTGTCTTATCTCCTAAAGATGTCATCAAATTTCTATAGGACGCCCCTAATGAAATTCATTTATTGCATAAGGTAATTTTTTTCTCATAATTTTCTTTTTCGTTTGTTTATTTCGTTTTATTTGTTATAGGTTGTTCTAATTATGGGTTATTTTGGAGGATTCAGAACTCAGGAACTTCTGAATATGAGTATAGCAGATATAGAGGACCGGGATACTGTTATGGTAGTGAACGTACCGGAAAGTAAAACTGGTGTATCGAAGAAATTTACAGTTGTGGATGAAAAAGAGTTCTCTGCTTTGCCTTTATTGAGACTTTATATGTCCTTGCGTCCTGAAGGTACAAAACGATTTTTTTTTGAGCTTCCGACAAAATAAATGTACAACTCAGCCAATTGGAAAGAATATGTTTGGCAAAATTCCCAGCAAAATCGCAATGTATTTAGGATTGCCAAACCCACTAACCTATACGGGACATTGCCTTCGTCGCACTTCTGCTACTGCCCTAGCCAATGCAGGAGCAACTATGACAAACTTAAAAAGACACGGAGGTTGGAGAAGTTCCACGGTGGCAGAGGGGTATCTGGAGGACAGTATTGAATTGAGAAATAAAACGGCGCGTATGCTGTCTACTTTTCAGAGGAGGCACCTCGACTGTAGTGAACAGCAACAGCACCACCCATAAAAAAGAATAAATTGTTTCCAGCGGCGGAAGTAATTTTTAGGGAACATTTGAAAATTGTATGTACATTTATTATTTGTAATGACGTGAATAAGGAAAATATGTCTTAGTTTTCATTACATATAAACGTTTATAAGCATTTTTTGAATCATTTTCACCTGTAAAAGGTAAGAGGGAGTTTTTGAACCTTAATATCCCAAGGGAGTTATGACCCTCATTATAGATATCGTAACTATGACGATATAAGCTTATAATGTCACTGTCAGAAATAAAATTTACAATTGTGATTGAAAACCACCAGAAAATAATAAACCTCTCACTGTGACCTAAAAAATCCCCAAAACTCACCTACTTGTAACTGAGATCGGAGTTTGATTAAGAAAATGGCTACGGTGTTTGGATGGCAGCCAAATCATGTAACAGGTGAAGGAAAATGATGTCTTTGATGTATCGAGTGGTAGCAGCGGTGGGATTTATGATTGTGTGAGCACGCAGTATATCTTTCGGGATGAGCGTTGCTCGTATTTATCTGACGGGGCACGAAAAGGGTGAAGCCAAGAGATATTTCATTCGGTGTGGGCCATTAATCAAAAACGTGGATTCGCGTACTGCGGAATCCATGTAGCTCTAAAATGTTCTCTCTATATCTGAAATTATCAGTATCCGTCGAAGTTATTAGGTAACATACGGGGTGGCCAAGATAAGAGTCAACAGCATCAAGGGTATCTTATAACGGTGGGAATTGATTCTCTTCAGTTTTTGTAGTGGACTTCATTAACCCATGATTGGGTATTGTTGATGGTAATAACAAACAAAGACATTTCGAGGACTATAGGACTAGGAAAGGTTGTGCTTAATATATTATTATCAAGGGGAAAACACAAGCTGACTTGAAGGTTGAATTAAACTCTACTAGATTATCAGATACTCATTCCTAAATTTCAGTTATATATTTGTGTTCTGGAAAGAGAGTTGGTAAACAATTGGATAACAACCATCAAAGTGAGTCCTTCAAACCAAATTGTTTTAAAATGGACTCTTTTCATATATCGCTCACGATTTGATCATTACAAATATTGTGTGAACTCGTCCGATACTGATTTGTTTCAGTTTTTTCTTTGTCAACGACCCAATTCTAGGTTGACATTATAATGTTCCTATTTTTTCAGTTTTCTGCATATATTATGTATCTATCATTACCTGATATATTTTTACTTTTATACGTATTTTTCTTAGACCAATATCAGTTACGTATTTTGGACTCTTGAACAAGAATCCCAAGTCAAAACGCTTATTGTTTCATAAAAAAAACATTTGATATCTTCAATTTCTGCTACTAAAACCTCAAAATTCGTCCTTCTATCAGGTAAAACACCAGACGAGCTTATATTTAGTTATTTTCAACACTTTCTAGCGGAATATATACTAATTGCATCTGCTAAACATTATTGAAAACAAGTACATGTTAGTGTGTGTGATGTTTTAGTTGAACGAAGGGCTATTTTTGTGTTTCCTTCAGTGGGTATGAATTATGTGTGGAGCAAATATACGACGTAAGTGATTGAAATTGTATTAGGTATTGTACATTCGATATGCCAATACTTTCACTCGCATTTTAATTTCTCAATTTTGAATCAACAGATGTTTCTGTCTTACAGAAAAATTTACGTCCTTAATTCCAATAAACAGAACAATATTATACCGTCTACTAGGTGTTCCTATTCGTTCCACAAAAAAGTAGAGTAATGCCGAAAACCACGTATCTACCTCGAGAGATAAAGATGCGATGAAATTGGTAAAACTTCGTTTATCGCAATTCTATGAGTTCGGAAAAAATTTTTGGTGGATCTTACGTATTTTGACCTCCTGATCACGAATCTGAAGTCAAAACGCGGCGGTCTCAAGTATTTTCGGAGATACGGTCCCATTTTGTCTCAATAATGCACCATTACAAATCTCCATTAATCCTTCTTTGAGCCAAAACATCACACATGCTCACATTTACTCGTTTCCAACACTTTTTTGCATCAAAAACTGTTATTTTCACAAAAATTCGCCCTTCTTCAAAACGTAAACAAAACATCTTTTTTCACTGATTTTCTGGTTATTTTTATTTGAGATGTTGGCAACGTCTTTCCATGAGCCAAACAATCACGTTGCCAACATCTTAAATACAAATTACCAGAAAATCAGTGTAATAAGGCTGTTTTGTTTACATTTACAAAGGTTGAATTTTTTGAAAAATACTAGTTTTTTTCGGCAACCGTCCGGAAAGTACGTACTTTCCAGACGATTTTTTTTTGAGAAGAATCACATCGTTGTTGTCATTGTAAATATGAAAATCTTGGTAGTATGGTTTTGATAAATGCAGTTGATCATTACCATAGCAGCAAATTAACGACTGACAGCTATCTGACATAAAATTAGCTAACATTCAAAAATTATCAGATGAAAACAATCAATGTGAAACGGAAACTTTACCTTCTTGTTCTGACTTCAACAAAAGGCACTTAAATATACCAAGCATTTCAAACAAATTGAATCCATTCAATATTAACAATTGTTCTAATTTTAATATAAATATTAATATAAATAAGAATTGAAATGTTCGAAATTTTGTTCTGATAAAGAAATATGTTTCTTTGATTTGTTATTCTACACGGTTGCCGAAAAAATTGTGTACGCAACACGCCCGAAAACAGTTTTTTTGGACTCGCAGACTTCCAGGACTCGCTACGCTCGTCCTAGAATTTTGTCCACTCATCCAAAAAAACAGTATTTTCCGGACTTGTTACGTAAATTACTATTTCTGCTGAAAAGTGTTAGAAACAAGTAAATATATGCGTGTATAGTGTTTTGGTTCAAAGAAGGGTGAATTTAGTGTATTCCTAATAGCAGAAATTTGACATGTCAAATGGTGCATTTTTGAGACAATACCGAAAATACTTGAGACCGCCGCGTTTTGACTTCAGATTCGTGATCAGGAGGCCAAAATACGTAAGTTCCACCACAAATTTTTTCCGAACTCATAGGAGTGCGATAAATGTGAAAATATCATTTCATAAGAATGGTTACAATATATGGAAACCAATGCAAATTTTTGTTGTATGAACCGCTGCTTTGGGTACCTCGTTAATCTCAAACATTGTGAAACCTCTCAAAACCAATTATGGACCTGTGAGTATGTTCTCAAGATGAGCCTGAAGAAGGGCAACCAAACACAGGACATCAAACGAATCGATATTATATTTGAATTGTGGCGAAGGGCTCATCCGGGAAACAGTCGAATTTCCTCGTTGATCCCACGATTGGGTATCTGTCCATGATTAATCATCCTGCCTGGGGTTCCGGCAGGCATACCGGAACACTCCGGAAATTCGAATGCTCCGCTTTGCCTCGTCATCCGGATTATATGAAACAGAAATGCTAAGCATCCCATGAGGAGCAGGTGCCTTAGGCACTTCTAGACAAATACACACAGTGTTTCGTCGAAAACGCACTTGATATTGTTCTCTTACTGCTGTATTTTCATTCACTCTGTATATTTTTCTCGTTATGGCTGATTGGGAGGTGAATATTGGTGAATCCTTCTGAATTCATCAAAGTCATAGTGCTGTACTAGTGCAGTCTAATGTGACGTGGATAATTTTGAATATGTTTTCAAAGTTCGACCTAATGAATTTAAATTCCAAAATTATTTGAACCTGTTCAGACGTTTGAATATGAGAAGCCTTCCTGTTTACTTGTCGTTCGCTAACTGTTGCATACGTTTCTTGGTGCTGTCGAGAAGTTGAAGATTTATTCGAGGACTTTCTTACCAATAAAACGATAACACTGCGAAATTTATAGAGCAAATGGTGACAGATTTATTTTGCTGCACTAGTTTCAGCAGTTGTTACAATTGGAATGCACCGAAGCGTGGTAGTTCTTGTTCGATTCCATGTAGCTCAACTTCGATATTATTACTGTAGTGGGTGTTGTATTCTCCACTGGAATAATTCCATGGAATCCAAAAAAAAAAAAACTGTAATTTTTGTGACATTTTAAGTGTGAGCATTTCCTAAAACATTAGGTGAGTAGGTTTCATAACAACTACCTTCAGTTATAATATACATCGTATATATGGTGCTTTAAGTTCAACTGGTCTTACTTATAAATTTTGTGAGGATGTTAAGTTATCTATTTTTGTTTTTATATTCTTTATGACCCCAACAATTTTCCTTATTATTTATATAATCGTTCACAGTTTTCGAGATATGTATCGTAAAAATTCGCACTTTTCTCAGTTATAAAGTAGATAATCAAATATGGGGAGTCAAAAATTTATTCTAACGAAATTCATATGGTGTTTCATTGAAAAAACTCTACTATTTTCCTGTTTACAAATTCAAAATCTGCAGGGAAACTCTCGAAAATCGAATATAATATAATATCTTCTAATTCATATTCATGTGAGAAAAATCATCTGGGTATACGCAAAATTTCAACCTCCGTAGTAAATGTCACCAGTTCGTTTTTCATGGCCATCAAAGAGATTTTATTTGTGATCATTTTTCAGTGTTGTTTGAATTTTCTGAGCATGTCGGCTATGAATCTGGACAATAAAACGCAACTTTTATGTGCTTCCGAATCAGACCCTAGTACATGAAAAGAAGTTGTAATGAACCAAATGTTGTTCCCTGAAAATATTGACCGTGTTAAATAGTTATATCTGAGCTGGGAATTTATCTATATGTGCATGTAGACATTATAGAACTGATGTACTGAGGAGATTTTTCGAAACATGAACTGAAAAGATATTCACACTATTCACAGATTTTTGTTATCTCAATAATAAAAATGATCATTATCGACGAGTGTAGTTTTATTATTTTCACTTGAACATTATGCAACAACATCGCTTTTTCCACAGCAGAATTAATTTAGTCAGATAAATAACATTGATACAATTCAATCAAATGAAAAAAAAAATGGTTTCAATGTAATAAACTCGCGTTGAGATTGATGAGACCAAGTATGCACTGTTTACATGTTATACAACTCAATATGAGAAGCCAATTCCGAAGTCTATCAAGTATCTGGGGAGAATTCTGAAACAATTTTGGCATGATGTACACTGTTGGAAATTAGTTGCTAAATCAACAAAAAAATATAGTCCCAGTAGGTCTACAACATTTTATAGTTGAAATATCAAGAGTATTTGAAGTAAATTTTTAACATAATGGGTATTGCTCGTCTTAACAATAGCCTATTTGTATGGCTACTACGTCTTGTTGGTGAATTAACTACAGTAAGTTAATATACTTCACTTTATAGTTGTTCGCAGTATTTTCTGAAGTCAATTGAGCAATTACAAATTGTCATTTTCACTTCAATTTGTTGTTATAATCCCTACGTCCTAATGTAGTACTAGCTACAAATCATTGCGCTTGCAGATTCCGACAAAAAATTGTTATTTGTTGCTCTAGATCAGGAAATTCAACAAAAATCATATGAATATTGGAATGAGTAAATAAAAGTTATGAACATACGAGTCCACATTAATCTACTCCATGTAGGTACCTTTTTTATATCTTGACTACACGAGAGGAAAACCTATAATGAATTCGTTCTAATGCTCTACAACGGCAAAAGACTGCAGATAACTGGGCAAACTTGGTTGGGACTTGTAAGGAATCGGTTTTCGTGAGAAGAGAAACGAAAAGTAGCGAATATATCCGAAGAGATCGGAACTAAAAAATCTTTGTAACCGAGCACAAACTGTTGCAAATTGTAAAACTAGGTGATGTTAATTTGTCAACAGAGTGCGACAAAACCGCGATTTAATATTAATCTATTAGCAACTAGATGATGTTCTACTGTATATGTTTCAATAACCATCATTGAAGTTCTAGTTACAATTATTTGTTGTTGTGTTACAGATTATATCAAGTTGTTTGGACAGGAATTTTATCTGTTCATTTGATGCAAACTTGTTGCTGTTTTATTGACATTATCAGTAGTGAATTCAATAACTGAGTGATTCAACAACTACATCGAAAATTTTGGAAGTGAAATTGAGACACAATTGTTGTTGAATTCGACTACAATTTTTTAACGATATGAGAAGTTGTTGAAAGTAACAACTAATTTCCAACAGTGTATGATGATAGGTGCAGTTTCTTTGACGGAAGTCTAGATTTTTGCCCTACTTTGATAAATATCAAATCTTGGGGTGAACGTTCTGAACGACATTTGTGCATCAGAGTGCCTTTTGAGAATAAAACTTCCATTCGACTAGTTGAAACTCCATGAAGATCGAGAATGGGAATTGGCCACTTTCGCGACTTATTTTTCAACTCCATCATGCATGCAACTTTCCAAGACATCAAGACGGATATCTTGTAGATGGCCGAATTAGCACACATATCTCCAATTTCCTCTGAACTCCAGAATACATAGATGAGAACAAGTAGTTGCAATATTATTTTAAAAAACTTCGTATCCGAAGAATAACAGTAGTTTCGAGTTGATTTCATATTATTATGAAATGAATCAATTATATAGTTATGTTCACTTCAAATGATGAAATAAGAATTGATAGAAAAAGTTATTTCTGGAACTTAATGCTTCTCGCATATCAGCTCTAGCTTTTCAAAATATGTGGAACTAATCACACATTTTCGAAATTGCACTTAGTATATTTTTTTAGGAGTGGGAAGGATTAGAACGACTGTCTAAGTTAAGAAAAAATCAGCTTAATTAGGGTATGCAGTCTTCGGCTAGAAAAAGTGTAACTCTTTCTTCTGTTCAAGCTTTCGAGTCTTTATTGGCTCTTCATCAGGAACTCTACAAATAACATTGAAACAATTCATTGGAAATCCATAAAAGCAAACAGTACTTACAAAGTTCAGATTTGAAAGAAGCATTGTTCTTCATCACAATTATGTAAAACATTGATTAAAGTGAAACATATTTTGCTTATTTATCATTATATAGACAAACAATTGTAAAACAGAAGTTCTCATTGTTGATAAATTATAACCGTACAAAACGGCCATGAGAGAGTATTCTGGTGGAAAAGAAAATGAAAGATTTCTGAAAATTCCTCAATTTGGTGGAGACATTCACGGTGATGAATACAAGTGTTTGGTCAGATTTTGGATTCAATATTTTGCTTTTCTGGAACCATCATCAACAATAACAAAAGAACGATATATTTTTATGAGAAAATAATAACCCAGATAGATACTAATCGTTGAACATTCTTGTGACTTCGTTTTGTCAGTGAAACTACTTGTTACAAACTTTGAATTCTCTGGTATATTCCGCTCTAGTATCTTGTCATTTTTAGGGTTGCCTAGGGACGGTTTAGCCGGATTAGTTTTTCAAGGAAATAGTTCACCCAGATACAGAGCAATCTCTTTAATTGAACTCATACCTGGTAGAATAGTTTTCTTGTACAATGGCTAGTTCAGGAATAGAGATTCCAGAAATCCTGTAGGAGGGCCAAATTGTTTTCGCATGTAATACAACAAGTGTATTGATGATTATCGAAACAAAAATTCCTTCGATTTTGAGAAACAAATCATGTTGCTTGGAAACTACACGAGCGCACAGCGCGAGTGTGGTTTCCCAAAGCAACATGATTTGTTTCGAAAAAGAGAAGGAATTTTCGATAATCATCAATAACACAAGTTGTATTTGTTCAGATTATTTCATGAATAAAATCAAAGCCATTTCGATGATTTTCTATTTTAAACGTACAGTTTATGGAATTAATTATTTTGATTATGCATTGTAGTTCGACACAAGATTCGTTATGCAACCAACAATACATTTATGCCATTGTATGATGTAGGCAAGATTACCTATGCACTAGGTACTACTGAGCTAAGTTCATTATGATTGTTGTCACAAATGTCACAATTTGTGTGGTTAGGATACATTAGATTAATATTCTGATTCTATTAATGCTGAAATTGTCTAAAATTTGTGGAAAATTAAGTGTTTATCATGGTTCAGACGAAAATTTGGTGTAGTGGCATTCATTTATTCACCAAGGAATCGGAAAATAATATGACAGATTGCAACTGGTAAGTCGTTGTTTAATTAAACTACCCTACTGCCTACGAATCAGAAAGCGAAATACAGAAACGAAAACACAGCATGTAGGTATCTAATAGCCAATCAGGAGCCGAAATACAAAATCGAAAACATGGTGTTATTGCTTATCAACACAATCATTTCAACCAATCAAAAACGTGTATTTTAGCATGAATGAAATAATCGCATGTAATACAACAAGTGTATTGATGATTATCGAAACACAAATTCCATCGATTTAGAGAAACAAATCATGTTGCTTGGAAACTACACGAGCGCACAGCGCGAGTGTGGTTTCCCAAAGCAACATGATTTGTTTCGAAAAAGAGAAGGAATTTTCGATAATCATCAATAACACGAGTTGTATTTGTTCAGATTATTTCATGAATAAAATCAAGCCATTCTGATGATTTCCTATTTATTGTTTAAACAGTTTGTGAATTAGTTATTTTGATGTAATGCTTTGTAGTTCGACACAAGAAAATCCGTTATGCAACCAACAATACATTAATGACATTGTATGATGTAGGCAAGATTACCTAAGCACTAGGTACTACTGAGCTAAATTCATTTTGATTGCTGTCAGAATTTGTGTGGTTAGGTTACATTAGACTTGCTGAAATTATCCATAATTTGTTGAAAATGAAGTGGATACATATTAATTGTGTGATTAGTGTGTGTTTATCATGGTTCAGACGAAAATTTGGTGTAGTGGCATTCATTTATTAACCAGGGAATCGGAAAATACTATGACAGATTGCAACTAGATTAAACTACCCTACTGCCTACGAATCAGAAAGCGAAATACAGAAATGAAAACACAGGATGTAGGTATCCAATAGCCAATCAGGAGCCGAAATACAAAATCGAAAACATGGTGTTATTGCTTATCAACACAATCATTTCAACCAATCAAAAACGTGTATTTTAGCATGAATGAGATAATCGCGTTGATTCCACCAGAAACAGCTTTGAAAACATAAAAGCTCACTTTGTTATACGATTGAGATGTTTATGAAGAATCGCCCGGGATCGTAATTTTTTTATATTTCAAGAAAACAATCCTACATTGAATATAATTTTTAATGTCACCATCAATTTGATATAGGAAGGTATCAGATAATTATTATCAAACAAGAACTAAAGATATTGAAAACCTATAAACATATCTAAAGATAACAAATAACATGGACGGAATTATTTGGGCTCTCGTAAAATATTAACAGTACTATAAAATTAACTAATAAATATGTAGATGTAAGTAAACAGTACACTATGTTAACTTATTTATATAATAGTACGAAGAATCTCACATTGGTTCAATATTTCATATACAGTGTCACACATAAAGTTGGCGACATATGGAAGTTTTTTTATTAATAGATATAAAGAAAATTTTACTTCGCAGTTAGTTTGTGCTTGAAAAATGAGTACTACTCTAAACTAGTGCTACTCTAAACCTGTCAAATTTGACCTTTTTTTTTCTAAAATCCTCAAAAAGTCTGTTTGGTTGGAAAAAAGTTTCAATTTTTTTTTAATATTTCGAATCTTTCGCTCTATCGATTCGAACGAAACATGATTCAAATTTTGATGAATATGAGACTTCAATATCATATCTTGCCCAGGAAATACCCACATTGGCCTGTTACCAGTAAATAAAAAAAAATGCATCTCCAGAAATTCGTCTTTGTTGTTGCAAAGTTCATCTAGTTTTTTCATCTCATTGTTAAACTGATGTGGATTTTCCATGAATGGACGTTAATATGTCTTTTGAATAGTTATGAAACTGTATTGTTTAGTTTACAGAAAAGTATGATATTTCGGGTTTGTTTGTAACTATTGGTCAGAAAAATAATCAAACTGGATAATAAACTATTAAAAAAAGAAATACAAGTGTAATAAGAATGAAGAGAAATTCGTTTATTCGATTACTGACATATTAAAATCCACATCAGTTTAACAATGAAATGAAAAAACTAGATGAACTTTGCAACAACAAAGACGAATTACTGGAGATGCATTGTTTTTATTTTCTGGTAATAGGCCAATGTGGGTATTTCCTGGGATGATAATCAAATTTCATAATCATCAAAATTATGAAATTTGAATCATGTTTCGTTCGAATCGATAGAGCGAAATAAGTCGAAGTGACAGTAGAGAGTCCAAATTTGGAACAAATGCATAAAATTGACAACTGAGGAACTTTTTGTCTGGCATTTTTCAACATTTCCAAAAAAACATTGATTTTTTGAGGATTTTCGAAAAAAAATTCAAATTTGACAGGTTTAGAGTAGCACATGAAAAAAGGAAAGTTGCTGTATTTTACTCTTATTTCAAGCACAAACTAACTGTGAAGTCAAATTTTCTTTATATCTATCAATAAAAAAACTTCCATAGTCGCGAACTTTATGTGTGGCACATATTAGTAATCTCCCAAATTCTGTTAAGTTCTAGAACAGAAGAGGAGCTTCCAAAACGATATTACTTGGTTCAAATATTTTGAATTACTCAAATCAAATAACGCAATAAATAAGATACTATACAAAAATAACCTCATACTCTTATATCTAATAATACTAATAATTCTCAGATAGTTACCTCAACAAGCATTGCATGCAATTCAATATCGACTCAAACAATATGGTTTATAACCAGCGGAAATCCCTTCAACAATAGAAAGTGGTCCTAGGACGCATCCCTGCGGTACCCCACATACAATATCGTCCATACCAACAATCGCTCACTTATTCCCTGAACTTTGCTTTCACGAATGCCGGCAATGGCACCAAATACATGAACATGTTGAAAACAATCATGCCAAGAGCGAATGCGAACGTCACCCCAATATTCAAATCCTCCTCCAGAATCCCGCTGAAGATGACGTCGGTGGGATCTCTACTGTACCGCTCAGTCAGAAAAGTTTGACCGTTCGCGTATCTGTGAACAAGAGATTCCGGACTGTGCAACATTTTCTGGTCTGAATTCGCACAAGCAACTCAAGGATGGTAAACTAGAGAAGGATGGTTCATTCAAGCGATTTTTTCGGCCAAAAGGCGTGGCTTCCGAAGGCGCGCGATGACGTAGTCAACGGCCCTGAATTCAAAATTATTAATGCTGAATATCACTAAATGGGCATTAAAAGTAATTTTACTGTGATGTACCTTTTTATAAACGATACATATTGATTATTGATGGTTATTGGTATCATATGGCTTCAAATATTAGTAATTTTTGTGAGCAAAAACCCACCCAGAAAATAATACATGATATAACTTAACGTTTACAAAACAGGGAATATATTCCATAAATAGGTAAGTACCTAATACCTACCTTGAAAACAATTTCATATTGAAAATAGAGAAATTTCAATGAAGAATTCATAGGTACCTACTGATGAATGATGCATGTAATGTATGTGTGCATATATATTATTCAATGCACAAGTTATTGAAAGTTCATATTTTGAACCTATGTTATCAAGTTCAACAATTATCAGTGAATGGTGAAAATAAAATACATTCTTTAATTCGAATTATGGGTACCTTACATTATACATAATAGGTATATAAATATATTGACATCAATTTCGATTTTCTCATTAGCTGACTATTCTCTTCATTTATACATTGGACTCTACTCTAGATGCAATCCAGGTTGTTTCTTTTATTTGCAGGTTTTTATATCCTCATTATAGCTCGAAGTAAAACAAAATTCCTGAATCTGATTACATGGAACATCATAAAATAATGAGAATATAGGTACTTCTTTTTCATAATACATTTTCATCTACCCATTTTGTAGATCTCTTTCTTAAATTTGGTTGGACAAATCACAGCTCTGATGTATGCGACTTGTATCAGGATTCACAACATCTGCATGTTCACAACTCATCCACCTTTTCAAAAAAGTATCCCAAACAAAATCAGTGCCTTTTGGAAATGTGTGGTAAATAATACTGGAATCCTCTTGGTTTTTGTCCAAAAATAGCAAATCTGCTACCTGGCATACTGGTTATCAGATGATATATGAAATTGAAATGATTTCATAAACACTACACACTTTTCAATGGAGGTGATGTAATAATTTATTAATATTAATCCACACCACTAAATCTTCTCACTGAGTAATTTGATTATACCCACAATTATTGAAGAACTCTATTTAAAAAAAAACAATCAGTACAGCCACAACCCACAGTATGAATATCGAAACATAAACGTAAACAAAGCTTGAGGGCCGCCAGTGACGTCACGATCGCGTCGTTCGATGTGCCAACATTGCGTCTTATGGCAATGAACCATCCTTCTCTAGTTTACCATCCTTGGAAGCAACTCACCTGCAATAAGGGTTATTGACGCCATTGAGCAAAGAAGCCTCCACTAGGTTCATGTTGGTGCAGTTTTGCTGTGAATCGAAAGGAAGAGCCTGGTTGAGGAGAGGATTGGTGAAGACTTTTCGGTTTAGGAAGGCCGAAGCGTATCTGGCTTGGGTCGCGAAAGTCAGATAGTAGAGCCAATCCTGAAGCCCTTTGATGGATCTAGAATAGAAAAACAATGTCAAGTAAGTGATACTTTCACCATCAAGTAAGCTGTGAAAGAATCAAGACCGCAGAGATCCTAGATACAGAACGAATCAATAAACTAGAAGGAATTGATATTGGTGACGCTTTAGAGAGAGATTTCACAATATCCTCTCGCTCACTGTTCAATTAATCAACGTAATCATACCTCAAAATTCCACTGCTCAGTGTAACACAAACCAGTGTAATATAAATGCTGACAATGGCTGCTGTAAAGTTATCTTTCACTATCATCAGTATCGCCATTGTTTGTTGTTCGGTGAATATGTAGCAGGCCCAAAGAACCAGACTGAAGAAGAAATACTCCATTGTCGTATCAGAGCTGCCAACCAATCTGGAATCCAAATGAAATGTAAAGACGTGGTTACTGATGGTTGTCCCAAGAGATCATCAAGATTCCAGATCAGAGTAAAGCTTCAGGTCTGTTCGTACTTTATAGAGATTTTATAGTTTTTATGGAGATTGAACTCTCAGGACTTTGGCGACTATATCGATACTTACGAGTATACTATTGCGCTTGCTGCTAGGGTCGAAAGAAACGAGAATGGTATGGAAACCAAATTGTAAGTCAACAAAAACAGCGTTCCTCCATATAAACCTTCCTGGGATTCTTGAAAATACCTGGTCCTGTAGGTGGGATCTAAAAAGAGATTGCAGCCGAGGAGTCAAAATAATTCGAATTCGTTTCTCCATGTACGTACACATCAGAATTGTATTGATAATGCCCACGAAATACACTCCGGCTAAGCAGTTGAGAATCAACCCGCTCCTGCTGATGAAGGTGTGTTGGAAATCCTCCATCTCTCTGTAGAAAATCCACAGCAGGAAGAAGAATATGGGCAGCAGGAAAAACCGCAGGAACATCTGCCGGAATCCTTCTCGCTTGAAGCTGAGAGTAGCCACCATAAGCCTCCTGCAAACCATAAGTAAACACTCTATAGCTCAGAAGAATTGAAGAAGTGAAGTGAAGTTTCTTGGTGGTACTAACATGTAAATATTCCACCCTGTGGAAAACACCCCTGGTTTTCCGATCAGCAAAGGTACTTTGTTGGCGTGAAGAGCATGTTCCATGTGTTGACTGGGTGCAGCGATGCTGGAACCCTTCCTGAAAGCACCACCTTCAATTTTGAATTTCTCCACCAAGGCCGATATTTGATGGTTGCTCTCCATGAATCTTTCCCTAGACCTCCTATCCACGGTCGAAAGACAAACTGAAATGGAAATAGGGAGAGTACATCAGGTATGGAAGCCGAAAACTCGTAGGGCATCTTCTCTTTCACTCACGGTAGTACATGAGGGGGTTCTCCAATTGGGGACAGGGGAACCCAATAGCGTTGAAATACTCCAACATGTGTCTGGTTCCGCCAGTGTAGACGACGTCTCCCAAGCACAGGTAGAGCACCCTCTCCAGGAAGGGAAAAACGTCAGAGCGCGGCTTCTCCATAGTCAACACGACGGCGGTGCCATACTTCTTTGCCGCGTTGGACAAGATGGACACCACCAGATAGGTGTTCAAAGGGTCCAGGTCCCACGTCGGCTCGTCCAGCAACAACACCACTGGGTCCTTGATCAATTGAACACCGATCATCAATCTCCTATATTCGCTCTGGGTCAAATCTTCGGTGCATCTGTTGGAGACCTGGGAAAGGGCCAGATCTGCCATTACTTGCTTCACTTTCGATTTCTTGGTGTAGCCGGAGACCTATCGAAGAGTTGAATCATCATTGGTGTGCATTCAAAAGATTATCGGAGTACCTTTGTCGGCGTATAATACAGAGTTTGTTCGACTGTGAGGCCAGGAAGAAGGTCGCACTTGTGTGTCACATAGGCGCACCTTTGTTGGAACAAACACATGCTCATGGGATGGTTATTCAGCAGGATTTGACCTCTGACAGGTCCTTGAGCCCGACGTGATATCACATCTAGGAGAGCCTTCTTACCGCTACCTGGAAATATCACTTATTCGGATGCGAAGACAAACAAACGTGTATCTTACCTTTCGATCCCAGCACCGCCAAAACCTCACCAGAATGTACCACCATAGAGACATCTTTCAGGATGATACCCGTCTTTATGTTTCCTATAAGTCGCTGGATGCAGGACCCAGGTTCAACCTGAAATGAATGACAGGTTTATAAAAAACACCTTATTGACAGTCTCCTGAGTGGTATGCTATGCGTTCACCAACTGCAGTTCTAGTAGAAGCTTATTGACAGTCTCCTGAGTGGTATGCTATGCGTTCACCAACTGCAGCTCTAGTAGAAGCTTATTGACAGTCTCCTGAGTGATATGCTATGCGTTCACCAACTGCAGCTCTAGTAGAAGCTTATTGACAGTCTCCTGAGTGATATGCTATGCGTTCACCAACTGCAGCTCTAGTAGAAGCTTATTGACAGTCTCCTGAGTGATATGCTATGCGTTCACCAACTGCAGCTCTAGGAGAAGTTCTACTAGACTTAGCACCACCACACATTTTCATCCAAAGAGGAGCTAGGTTAGTTGCTTCTGGCAAAGTCCAATAAGCCCATTACATGAGTCAGAACGCAGGAAGTATTACCTCATGTGAAGCTTCGGAACATCTTTGAAATAGCAAATCTTGGGAGGAAGGTCAACCCCTCACCAACTAAGAAATCAGAGCTAGGATATACGAAGCTACAAGCTAGAGAGCAACATGCAACAGTATCAGAGGGCTTATAAGGCAGAAGGCTACAGACAAAACTATTGCCATTCAATCCAACAGCCAAGCAGAAGAAGAACTCTTCACTAATGGGATCAACTCTCGACTGGCGTGGGCTTCTTTTAGCCAGAGTCAGTACCAAGAGCTCCAGCTAGTCCAGATCTCTTTTGTATAGCTCCGCTCATGCTAATACAAAGCCTTGGCTGAAGCAAGAAGATCCTCACAATGAAAACTTTTACGATTCACTGTAAACTATCCAACTATTCAAGTACACTTACCTGTCCCGAGTAAAATACGTTACACAGCTCCAGCACATAGTCACTGGAAATCATGTCGAATGCCTTTGTAGCGCCCTTTCACGCAGCCATCATCAACAGGTGACTACTGAACGGTACCAACACAAAGAAGCGAGCAACAGGTAGATGGCCCGACATTTTTGTATGGCATCGGCTACCATTGTTCGTTCGACTCAACAGGTAGGCAGAGTCTCTCAGGTAACTCTCACTACTGACTCCCGTTGACTTTACTGGCTAGGTGAGAAGCGGAAAGTAATTTCGAGCATATACTCGGACAGAGATATAGGGGGGCCCCGATGTACCGATAATGATAATGAGCCAGATAAATGTGTACACGAGTGCGAAGTTATTGCTTTTTCGAGTTCACAGCGTTTTGGTATAAAGCACATTTTATCGGAACAGTGGGCAATTATCGGGATGATGGGGGAGTTCCCCAAGGTTCGATACTTGGGCCATTGTTAGTCTCCATTGACGCCAATGACCTGTTGATCTATTTTTGTCCTAATATGCTTATTAATTGTCACGACCCTAGGGATAGAGTCGAAATTCACCCGACCTGGTAGGTCGAGAAATAGAAAGTTTTTAAACTATTACTATTTTTATTTTTTCTTGAGAGCTGCCAAAATGAATGAAAGAGTATGTGCATTTCCTCAAATAAATAGGATTTGTTCAATTTTTAGGTATGGTTTCATTATTGGAGTACATACGATTGTTTATAATATTCAAAAGTTGCTCATCCCTATAAATTTTTTGTTTCTACAGATGAAAAAGTGAAATTGAGTGTGTAGATATAGTACCTACATAAATATCAATTTTTGCGCGTAAATATTCAATCGTTTTATTTTTTTTTAAGCTTGACCGGAAATTAATATCAGTACAATAAATCCTCATTCATCACTTTTTGGCACTGTCAAATCTCATTTTTTTCGAAAATCCTCAAAAAATCAGTTTTTTTTACTAAATTTCGAAAAATGCCAATTTTATAAATTTGTTCCGAATTTGGACACTGTCACTTCGACTTTTTTTAATTTTTCGAATCTTTTGCTCTATCGATTCGAATGAAACATGATTCAAATTTCATAATTTTGATGAATATGAGACTTCAATATCATATCTTGCCCAGAAAATACCCATATTGGCCTGTTACCAGAAAATAAAAAAATGCATCTCCAGAAATTCGTCTTTGTTGTTGCAAATTTCATCTAGTTTTTTCATTTCATTGTTAAAGTGATGTGGATTTTTAATATATGGACGATAATATGTCAGTAATCGAATTAACGAATTTCTCTTTATTCTTATTACACTCGTATTTCTTTTTTTAATAGATTTTTAGCCAGTTTGATTATTTTTCTGACCAATAATTCAGTTACAAACAAACCCGAAATATCATACTTTTCTGTAAACTAATCAATTACTTACAGTTTCATAACTATTCAAAAAACTGATTTTTTGAGGATTTTCTATAAAAATATCAAATTTGACAGGTTTAGAGTAGCACATGAAAAAAGCAAAGATGTTGTATTTTATTCATTTTTCAAGCACAAACTAACTGCGAAGTCAAATTTTCTTTTTATCTATTAATAAAAAAAACTTTCATATGTCGCGAACTTTATGTATGACACTGTATAACGACAATGCATAATGATACCAAATTGTTTTTACAAAGTGACAAAATAAATCATAAGGTACAAACGAGTTGTCATTGTACCCATCATAATGTAATTTCACATTGAAATGGGTGACCCATTTTGAACAAAGAAATCGAAGTTTTTTTTTCAAATGACAGTTACAAAAAAAGTTTGCGTAGAGTTCATTGGCCCACCGATAAATTCGCCCTGTATATATAACATGGACGATAACATGAAAATAGCACCTATGCTCGCTCGCACCTCAAAACTGTTTTCCTCCATGGTTTTACGGTACTGTAGACCTGTGGGGAAACGAACAGTCTTCAGGTTGGCAGCGAATTCCTGGCGGCCAGAAAAAATCGAGGTTTGTCGTCCTCTGCATGTATTTCAACCGGAGACTTCTTTGCATTTGCTCCGCAACGGACACTTTCCAAGTGCCCTTTTGACGTTAGGACAATGGCTGTGTTGTCAATTGTTTGATTCTGAGAACGAGATTCGTACGCGCTAAAGTGATTGCATCGTTTCTCATAGTGAATTAGTACACCTACCCACTTGTTTATAAAATGCAATGATATAAGCAGAGAGCATCAACGATTCGCGTGGATTTTCATATAGTGTGATGGATTTCTCTTCGTGGAAATGACAAGTAAGTTTTCTTATTTTCTCTATTCGCTATAGATCAACATTCGAGTTGGCAATTCATTAGCAGAAGCATTCACATTGGCAGCAATTGAATTTGAACTCCTAGCAGACCTAAATCACTCTTCTGTGCAAATCATAACAAAGATATTGCTGGATCTGTTGCGATCTAGCGTTGAAGTCTCTGAACAAGGTATGTGTGTGGAATTTCCTCAAAAGAACAACGAGGGTCTGAGTCATAAATTCAAAGATGATGGTGCTATAATGCGAACCTTTGGGTCATCCCCTGGAGATTAAATATTTGAATTTCGTGAAACTAGTCATAGGAATCACCATTCATTTTCAATTGAAACGTGACTTTTTTTTGCAATCGTCACAACAGATTATTTCATTCACAACATATTCAAATATGGAGTATATTGATAAAGAAAATGGTACAGACAGGGATGCAGATGTGAAAAGCAATCAAAGATGGTGACATGATTTCATAAACTGATGAGAACAAATCAGAGATAAGACTTAATTTACAGTTTTTATATTCATTGCTGCAACAATAATTATTGTGACTATTCAATTATTGTTTGTTACAATTTAACAAGTCCAAACTATATATACTGATGAGTTCAGAATCTGCAGGATATAATGATATTATATTATTCCATTTGTTCCATAAAAAAACATTTCATAACAATTGGTTACACAAATTGTTTTTCAGGAATCGAATAATTTTTCACGGGTTCACAAATTTGATACAGCTATACGCGTTCTACTAGATGGCTATCATATTTTTTGTACCATTTCAAAAAGTAATTGTTTCGGTATTCCCACACTCCATATTCTATTAAATACAAAGTTAATTGAAGAACGTGATACCGCTATTTGACTGGAAGATTAATCATTTTTATTTTAAGATACCACGCTGATTGTCGAATATTTGTTTGAGAACATCATGGACTTGCGGTATTAGTTGGATTCGCATTTTTGAACTAGTTTTCTTGGATTCGAGCTATTCTCAATCAACAAAAGAAATGAGAAGTCTGTTATACTTTTAAGAACGTGAGCATTCTAGCAAATGATGGATTCGTTTTTGTTGCACTACGAAATTATTGGTGTTTTGATTTTGCTACCTACCCGATTTCGAAACTAATGTTTCCTATTTTGGTTTTATAATGAATTAATTATGGAACGCAAATGCGTATCCAAACAGAGGCTATATTTATTATTCGGAGGTTGGTACAATCGAACTGTCAAATGAAAGTCAGAAGAGTTAGGCCCAGCTTACTTCTGATGAACTATTTTGGATTTGGTGATACTTGCAGTGAAAAAGTCAATGGTTTTATTGGTAAATTTTAATCTAGTTGTACGTCAGAATTTAAATATTTCAATGTCATCATTGTTATACCAACCAAAGATGTTTCTGTTATTTATCGATATCAAATCAATTTCTTTCAATAAAATACTTCAAATCAATGTAAAATAGAAAAAATTGTGTAGACACACGTTTTATAAGACACGTTGTCGCACTTGTTCAAAACGCGTGCGACAAAATAGCGTCTTATAAAGCTCAACACACAAGCTAAATACAACTGGAACTTTATTTTGGTATCCGAATTAATAGCGGTATAATTTCATAGTGCCTCATTTATGGAAAACGAGAATTATGATGGACTAATATGGGATTGAAACGCCGTGAATTTGTACAGCAAAATAAAGATTTAGTGTTCTCTTGCCAGCTTTTCCATTTCATAATATTGGCCAACTGCCACTAGCCTTGGGCTAGCCAATTTCGACATATCCCCTTTATAACAAATTCTTCAAGTTGCACATTCTTATTTACATTCATTAACAACTTCCTTTGATCCCCAATCTGGTCGGTAAGAAAAGATCTGATGCGATTAATCAGTGAACATCACGCAACAAAAGGAATTAGGAAAACGTGTAAACAAATGTTATCAATCAATATCAATCACTTGCATAATTTTGTAGCAGAATATTTCCTCTGCATGGTCATTGTCTGTCTTTTTTTTGCCTACTCTTCAGCGTATGTATGAGAACTGAACAAACTCCATGGTGACTGTAGAGAATATGCGCTTTCTAGATTATAGAGGGAGATTTTAGTATGAAACAATAACTTGCTGTTGAGCATTTTTTGCAATAGACTTCACGTGATCATATTATTATTAGTCGTACTTGACTCGTACTGACATCAAACTCTACCAATCATATAATTCATATTATTTTAAGCACGATGATTCAATACTGTACTGTGTTTGAATTTCAAATCATACGTGAGGAAACCTGTAAGGGTACCCCATTATAGTGTTTAATGAATGAAAAGGAAAACATGTAAGGGGGCGGAAAATTCGCCATAGGAGAACTTGAAAGCATGAAGTTCAATGTCTTATATTCCAGTAGATCTTCTGTTAATGATACACACGTGTCCAAGATATGGCAACGATTAAAACGATGATTAATAGATGTAAACATTCATTACAATAAGTGCTCTATATCAGAAGAAATCGACGCAATTATAATAGGAAGGTACACCATTTTATGTTGCGGAAAGGCTTCTTCATGCACGGTTCGGTTCTAGGGCTTTTCATATTGGTGATGTAAAATGTAGACCAGAATCGATGTTTTTCAATAACCATAATTTTATTGGTCATAAGCAGAGAAATTCCTTATTAGAGGGTGATTTTGAAAATGTTCCTCGTTGTGACGAAATATATTCTGGACAGAACTAAAGTTTTACGAAACGAGGACATAAAATGGATAACAGTAACGTTTTGTTTTCGATGAATTTTTAATGAGATGTGACTAAAATAGACCGATATCATGAATCTTTAAAAAGTCGTGACAAATAAAACCGCAACAAGGCTGTGCATATCTGTGCATTCTGTTCAGAACTAGTAAATAGCTTGTGTTTACATCATATTGCAGATAAAAACAATGAAAACATTAACGCAATAGGAAATACCTTATATAAACTTTCTAAAGCAAGTAATTAGCTCACTGAAAATATAACATCTAAATTGGTGCAAATGCTTTGACATAACAATTTTATGTATAATGTATGTTCACTAGAAATGAGAACTTCATCAATGATTTACTCATTTATTCCATGTGATTTCCTAGGAAAATATCTTTGTGGAATTTCCGCGGTAATAAGGAAATATCTGGTCATATCCAATTTCTTCCTCATTTCAATAGATGACTTCATTATCCTTCCGCTATGTAGTCTTCATATGTCCATTTTTCAGTGAAAGTGCATATTTCATCTAACATTCTTTATTTAGCCAGATAAGGCTTGGTAAAAAGGAATTCATCAGTGTATTCATGATGGTGTTTCTATATTCATATTAGGGTAGAAGAAAATAAACATAATCATCAAAAAAAAAAACTAATCGAGATGCTAGTTCCACCTTGGGAAATTCTCACTTTGAAAAACTCTTGGTCTCTTTGCATTAAAACCAGATTGAAATAAATGGCCGTGAAGAATGTTGTTCGACCCGAAATGGAGAAATTCACTGAAGGACAACATTGTTGTCGAATATGTGGAGAAAAACTGAAATTATACTTGATTCTACTGTGTATAGAGAGTTTTTTATTGCTCCACTAAATGATTTATGAGAAACTTACTGTATAACGATGATCAAATATCAAGTCATAGGTATGCAATACATTTGCATAATGATTTCGTCAACAACAAATTCAAGGTCACCTGATTAGCGTCTAGCCATTGTGTTTCCATTATTGAACAAGTAATCAATTAATCGCGAATAATACCTTTCCAGCCCCCATTATATTCATGGAGGTACACCACAAGAAACTGATCTTACTTTATGCCGTGCATAAAAGCTGATTTCAATATGATTGTCGTAACCTGCATCACCAAAAACGATATTTTATAAATTGACTATGCTGCTGTGCTACCGTCACATTGTGATTTTCAAACAGTGGAATATTCAAAATAAAAAATTTGTATTCTTGATGCTTCCCGCTCATTTACATCAGTTCAGAAACAATTCAGATTGTTTTTCTTCGAGAACCGTTGTACTGAACCGTAACTGTGCTCATTATTTTACCATTGCAGGAGTGGAATACGTATACCTACAAGTCTGCTCGATACAAAAGTGTGTGTTTGAATAGTGTTTTTATCCGCCAACTTAGTTGAAAAGCAACTCTTCAAAGTCTGAACTTTGCATAAAAAAGAGTATGGATGAAAAGATTACATTTGAGCTTATTCCTTGAAAAATAAACTATCAATCAATCTTTCAAAATAATGAGAAGTGATTTCCTTCAACAAGGCAATGGAACAGTTCTGTAAAGAGTATATTAAAAATAGGATCTTGGCATATTTTTAATACTATCAGAAAGGCTAGCAAATTATTACATTTTCTGAAACGTATTAGATTATCTGAAATCATTATCTCGTCAGCTATTAAGCCGTTAATTTTTTTACGAGCAGCACTGTACCTAATGCTTCGTTAGCCATATGTTATAAGTAAAAATACCATAAAGTACCACGCTAAAATAAATCCTGTTGCCTGAACACATTTTCAATCGATTGAGGTTGGCTCGGAAGATTGCCCTGTATTGTTATCCATTTTTCAGTGCCTGAAATCTTGATGACCTCAAAATTATAAATAATGATTGCCTAATCAACCAATCACTGAATGACGATTGCGGACTGTCAATAGGTAGGTATATTGTTTACACATTTCTGTGTGGGTTCATGCTAATATCTGATTATTGCTTATGAATGAGTAAGAAGGTTTCAGCAGCTATAGTAATCGAAGGAAAACCCATGTTTTTTCTATCGGAAATTCTCTTAAACTTTTTGCAGCAAAGTCTCATCCAGTATGGCTTACCTAAATAAGGTGCAAACTTAGAGAAAATGGAGATAAAGTGGGTACGTGATAAAAAAATAACGCCGCGCCAGTTGAGATGGGCAAGTCAGTAACCTTTTCAAGGTTGCACTACCTGCGTATGCGTAACTCACACACAAAGAGGTCTTGTATTCATATACAGCGTGTTAATAATTATATGCGTGTCAAAAGATCCAATCAGAAATCTCACACAGAACTAGTTTAGTGCCATCGAAGCTTTATTTTCACAAGAAGCAGAATATAATTGAGGTTATTTTAATTGTCGTCTCTTCTCCTTTTTTTCATTCAACTCATTTATAGAGCTCATTTGGTATGAAATGAAGTGGTTGATTGTTTCATATGATAGCTAAGAATTATTAACCAATTGCATGTTTTACTGACATCAAATCGTGATAGATAATTCATCATCTATTCATGAAATTATTCTGTAGATTATATTTTGAACGCCTAAAGGGTTAATTTGGTACTATAGTTGGACAAACATAAAAACATTTTGAATTCATTTCGTCTTCTAATCATTCGAATGGTATATTTGAATTTCACATTTTTTCTATGATAAAATGGAGGCCAGTTTTGCTCCAAATAAATGCCGATGAAAGTGATATGAATGCGACCAAGGCCCAATTGTTGGTCATTAGTTGCAAATTCAATAAAAATAATGATCTTTCCAATATGCTGGTCAAGAATCAAAAGACCTCGATGTTCCAATGATAGAAGAAAGCCAATTGAACGTTCTCTGTCATTATCTCGTGAATCAGATCACTCAATTCGGAAGCAATAAATATAAGTATCAATATCATTAACGTCATCACTTTGATTTTCATCTCAATTATAGGTTGTTAATTATTCATTGTTCATCATAGTTAGAAAGTTGGGACATTCCAGCGGGCAATGTTAAATCATTTTTGATAGCCAGTAACTGTCATGTGTCACATATTAACATATAGTTTCGCTTTCTCTGTTATCTATTAAGTAGGCGAAAATGAGTTTACTTATTTGTTTTTCATGGAAAATACGTGGATTCGTAAATTTGTGACGACTTTCTCCATCTAAATATACTTTTGTACCCGTGGTTTTCGGAATAATGATTTATAACTCTATTTTTGACAATGCTTTATCGCATTTATGTTCCTTCCTAATGGATGAAATTGATTGATATATATTTTTCTGTGAAAGATACATCAACGAAAAAATCAAGATAGCAAACAAAACAATTCATAACGTTACCAAAAATTCGGATCTCAAGGTTTTAGTTTTTTGCTTAAGTGTCAAAATTTAAGAACAAAGTATTTTCAAAGTATCGAATTTTAATTTAATTTGTCTCAAAAAATTATTTGAATATTTTCAATATGAATTTAAGTATTGGAATGACGTTTATTAATATTGAATATCTGTTACAAAAATAAGGATATTACTCTTTTTTACTATTAAGCCGTATTCCGAATTGCGTGATTCTATAACAATGCGTAATGTTATAAATAAAATAATTGTAATCGTTGCTAAGTATTTGAATCCATAAAGAAATGGTTCCCAACAGTAGGTACTCAGTAAATTTTAGAATTGTTTGCCCACTTCAGAAACTGATCAAAATGTACTCTATCTAGTAATTTCCCATTCGAATGTCATGGCCAATTTATCATATTTTGACAGTTCACTCTCATTCGACGTGAAAGGTTCGAATTTTATTGAGTCGAAATTGTTTGTTCACTTCATTTGTCAAATCATCTGCTCTCTCTGATATCTCCAAATATGTTCAGGGTGAGATCATATGAATGTTATAGAGTGTGGGACCCAGAACGGCTCCTTGAGGCACTTTCCATGCTTTATGATTCGTTGTTCACTATAATCTTCAATTCGCATACATATGTTTTCCATTCTTGAGATGTGCCAAGAGCGAACTTTCAGTAGGTAGCCTGAGGCTTTAACGAGAAAAGATCTAATCGACAGGGTTCACCCAAGTTTATACATTTTTTTCATGCAAATCCTGTAACGATGCGTTGTTGAGAAAGGACGAAACGTTGACCCAGCCAGGAAGAAACACATTATTTGATGATTTGGCTCTATTTCAGTGATTGCAGTCGAGTTGCCTTGATGAATACCCAATACGTTAAATATTGAAGTATTTTCAGTGGTTGATTGCATCTCTTATGATGATAAAATAACTAACAACGCCGGTGTCCCACAAGGATCTGATTTGGCTACTTACAAAAACTGCTTCACAGAAACTCAGTTTTTTTTTTCGAGCCATGAGCTTCACATGGTTTTTTATAAAACCAAAACAAAAAGCATTTCGATTAGTTTTCAAACAAAAGCGATTATTTCTAAGGCCCCTATGGTATTTGACCTCGAAACGAAATGCCTGAACGTATTCGTTGTAATTTTCTCACAAAATTATATTCCAAATCACATCTCGAGCCACACTTACAAAAACAATTTGAAGCATGCTTCGGGCAGTTTTCTCGGAACTAGAATAATTATTAAATATTAGAACGTGACGACGAAAATCACTGGTTCTTAATGATGTACACAGGAAATTGATCTCCTTCAAGCTGCATCACGTTCATACTTCACCCCAAGAAAACCGTTGCATTTCTCAGACTGATGAATTTTCTTCAAGGAAAATCCTATAAAATTACGTTCTCATCCTAAGTTGTAAAACTCCAAGAGAATGTTCGAGAATATAGGTATATACACAGCATGTGAGAAAATTCCTATGGTAATTTCAAATAACGTTATTGTGAATCAGTGAAACACTTTTACCGCTTTTGTGAGTACCTTTGGTAATATATCCGGGTCTGAGTCAATTTTTCATGGCCTTCTTTTATACCTCGCATGGTTTGTGTGTTGCAATAGTTCACAGAAAAGTTATTGCAATATCGCATTGCGAGTCACTGCTCAAATATTCCGAATTCGAACTACGCACAGCAAGAAAAATGCAAGATTTTAGTAAAATAAATAAAATATTGTCATGTGTTGGATGGTTTGATGAGTAGATGAGGTTTGTTATTTTTGTCAGATTGGTCACGAACTTTTTTCATTTCTTCAATGATAAGATTAATAACAAAATACCAACTTTTAATGAACTGTATTGTATCTAATAAAATGTATACTTCCTGATTATACTTATTGATTCAAAAACTATTACAGCTCTTCTATATGAGTAAGGGTAGATCGACTTTCTAGCCAGATTCACTGTTAGCTAAATCTACCGAACAGTATCATTCACGACAAAAATGTCCTCAACTAATTCAACTACAATAATTATTGCGATAACCACTGCGACCTACTTGTTTTCATGCATTTAAATAACAAAGTGAAGCAGAGCTGATGCAGATTTCCGTTTTTCGCATTAATGTCATATCGTCAATAGACAACAGAAAAAATATTATAAAAGTTTCAACGATGTCATATTCTCGATAAAAAAGTGTATTGTTAATGGTTTTTGTGTATTGGTTTTTTTTTGGCTTTGGATTTCAACCTTTAGCCACTCACATTACCTTAATTTCTTATTCTCAAGTTTTTTAACTGTATGACTTATATAATTATTTTGTTCGCTATAACAAATTCTACAATTAGGTCATATATAACTTTATCCTCCGTTGCTAATAAATTTTGAATACTGGTGGGAAATTGTAATTTCAATTGTTGGAGTTTGTTCATGAAATTATTAATTCCAGAAATGTTTTCACAGTTGAAAAATAGATAGAATGAAGAATAGATTCAAATCAGCAGTTTCATTATCATATTGACATAAAGGTGATTCAAGGATCCCAATTTTATGTAAATGGGCCGGGAAGCAACCATGATTGGTTTTGAGTCTTGTTATAATTGTGGAATATTTTTTTTCGGCAACCGTCCGGAAAGTACGTACTTTCCAGACGATTTTTTTTTTGAGAAAGTGTCATTTTTCCGGCCTAGTCCGGGAAGTACGTACTTCCCGGACTAGGCCGGGAAGAATCACATCGTTGTTGTCATTGTGAATATGAAAATCTTGGTAGTATGGTTTTGATAAATGCAGTTGATCATTACCATAGCAGCAAAATAACGACTGACAGCTATCTGACATAAAATTAGCTAACATTCAAAAATTATCAGATGAAAACAATCAATGTGAAACGGAAACTTTACCTTCTTGTTCTGACTTCAACAAAAGGCACTTAAATATACCAAGCATTTCAAACAAATTGAATCCATTCAATATTAACAATTGTTCTAATTTTAATATAAATATTAATATACATAAGAATTGAAATGTTCGAAATTTTGTTCTAATAAAGAAATGTGTTTCTTTGATTTGTTATTCTACACGGTTGCCGAAAAAATTGTGTACGCAACACGTCTGAAAACAGTTTTTTTGGACTCGCAGACTTCCAGGACTCGCTACGCTCGTCCTAGAATTTTGTACACTCATCCAAAAAAACAGTATTTTCCGGACTTGTTACGTAAATTACTATTGGGGGCATCAAATAGGAATATGTGGGGTACTTTTTTGGGGAGTTCCTTGTGTATAAGGAAGTACGGGTTGGTGGACTTCCCTACTATTTTTGACCACTTTTCCATCCATTCTTTATATATATTATAGTTTCAAAAATAGAAAACGAAAATCAGAAACTCTTGTTCTTCTTGCCAAGCTATTGAAGATATTCCAAATTTCTTTCAGCACGAAAATTCGCCCTGAAAACTTTGCCCAAATTTAACCAACTTTGTATTCCCACATAGTGGCACTATAGAGAAATGGACGTCCTGTATATACCATAAGAAATCTTGATTTTTTTTCAGTTTCCAGGACGAAAATATCGTGAAAATGGTGCGCAGTCGCACCCCATCCCAAGGGGGTGGGTCTCAGGGGTTCGAAATGGAAAGGAAATACTCAGTGCCGTCCAACCCTGACTCCAGGGCTTTTTCTGGGGGGGGCACCACCAGCGAAGACCTTCATGCCTGGTCGATATACAGGTGGGCACGTTGATATAGGTATATGTGAATACTGAGGATATGACGACCACGTATACAAAACGTTGTGAATTACACTGTTTTGTTTATTATAATTTTGCTTGTTATTTGTAAAGTAGCTCATATCACCATGGCATTGTTTTTTGAAAGAAAAAAAGCACACGTTGTTGCAATTTTAAAATACTAGAAATAATTGGGTGTATACATTATAGTTGTAACTCATATTAATTGTATTTTCCAGCTATTTTCGAACTGTAAGGAGAATTAGTTGTTAATTTCAATGTGACATTCGGTCCGATTCTTTAAAAAGTGGTTAACATACATACATTAGTAACGTTGTTAACAACTACTTTTTTAACCACTTTAGATTTTCCACTATTCATATGTGGTATTCTTCAAATACGAAATTTATCAAGGTTGCTAATTTCTTACATTTCCACTCAGTGGTAAATAAATGCGGAAAAGTTAGTAACTCCTCTTCTTTTTTATTATAGTTTGCTGTTTTTCTGCAATTTCAACGTCAATCTAACCTCATTTTTTGGATTCGATGTAGTATTAGCTTAGCACATAGAAAATATCGGCACACACTCACACAGATTACTTTTTGGTTTTCTGTGTCCGGGACTGCCAAGTTTTTCGTGAATAATTGCAGGAATAATAATTACATGTTTTGTTAATGAACCTAGTGAGGTAGGTATAAATATATCCTGGAATGCATATTATTACACAGGATCTTTGCTCATTGATTCAGCTAGGTATCTAATTTTTCAGTAGCAATACATTCTACCATGTTGAACATCATTGGTTCTATCAGAGACATCATTAACATTATTATTCTTGGTTTGTATAATTTCATAAGGCTCTATATAATTGGATGCTATCTGTTTCTTGAGCATATATAAGTAGATATTTTTATATTTTTTTCAGTAGGAAGGTACAGGGTCTCAATAATATCGATTATCCTACCATATAATTATTTCCTGAGCGACTCAAATCCTCAAAACTGTAACAAGTTTCCTTCATAACTGCCTCTTCAAATATATATCACCTTTATGCTGAATTATTATTTCATTTCCACCAGTAAAATCTGGTGGATAAATTAGTCACTTTATCAGTGGTAAACCAACGACAAGTTGTTACATTTTTTTTCATTTTGACGTTAGAGAATTGAAGATTCGGAAAGTGATTCAAATAACAACTGACCTTCCTATTTGTCACCCAAATGACAGTTGTTGATATAACCTCAGAGAATGAGACATAACATGAACCACAACTTGCTACTAAAGAGTATGTACGGCTTGCACACAAAAGTTTCCAGTCTTTACATTTGAGATAACGCACTACCAACTTATATTTCTTGGTTGATTTCAATACGCACTGCTGTAATCCTGGTTGCGAGATTACCTACTGGTGACAACGGATAAGAGGTGACATTTGAAATAGATAGATATATAGGTTTATTCATGGAAATTTTACAATAATCTCACAATCGTCAGGTAATTAATGCTAATTTAAAATTCGGATAAGAAATACAAGAAATACAAGTTAAATAGGTATGTGCATGAGATGAAAAAAAAAAAAAAATCAAACGGTAATATCTAACTCGCATGTACAGGTGGGCATGTGCAGGAGAAACTCCTCAGCTGTATAGAAGCAATGCTTCATTAGCATATTGTGAACATTTTTCTTAAAATTATTGTAGGGTAGCCCTTTGTAGCTGTGTGGTAATGCATTATAAAGCTTAATGTATCTGTAGTAATCTTGGGTTTTCTTAATTCTACAAAGAGGTTTGCAAATATTTTCACTGTTTCTAGTCTAACTTTCTATTTTCGCGACATTGTTACAGGCATATGTGGTTTCGAATACCGATGAAATTGTTTGTGGATACGAAGAAAATTCAGTAATTCAAGAAATAGGCAGTAATAATGCATCGAAAACAAATGCCTCCCAAGTTATATCACTAAAATCCCTTCCCGCGAAATGAACAAAAATGATCTGGTCGTAGGAAAACTAAACCACTGTACTCGTTACGTTTCCGCACTCGCTGCTAAGCGTGCTCGTGCAAAATTTGTAACTTGCCACACTTGTTACTTAATGTACTATTTCAGGCAAAATTTGAATTCGGATTTCACCGATAGCGCCTTAGGATCGACAGATAAGAGCCCCCTTCCGTACGGCAATTTCCAGCTACGGGACACCACTGTACAGTCGATTTTGTCACACCCCCGCTATGGACCCAAGTGAGTGCCTACCTACTATTTTCAGGGCCGTCCTAAGCCCGAGAACTTGGGCACACAAAAGTTTTTCTGTTTGGTGATTTCACTTTAGACGTCCTCTAACCTAACCTAACCTAACCTAAGAAGCAATACTTCACAAGACGTGTGTGATAACTACCACAATTTTCGCAGATCGGCTCTCGGATCGAATATGTACACATATTTGAAATTTGGCCTTCCAAGGGTTTTCCCGCCAAATCATAACGGCTCACATCGATCTGGTACGCCACAGCATTTCACAAGAAATACTTCAAATCGACCACACAGCAGGTAAGGGTCTTAGAATTAATCAAATGATTTATTGGTAGGTATTCGCGGTAGATAAAAAATGCTATTGTATTTTCCCGATACCCTCGTATATTCAACCAAATTATGAATGTATCGCTCTTCCATCATGTCTTGCCAGGTTTTACGAGCCTCTTTATTTTGCATTCAATAGCTGTATAACAATAAATGGTTATATGTATGCATAAATATATACGACGTTACTATATCAAATGGGAAGAATATGATGGGTTCATGATGATTTATGTTTCAGTTTTAGTACTTTCTTTATCAGAAATAATGAAGTAACCCGCTACACTATCATTAACTCTTGTGTATTTATTATTTTCGTAATAATTTCGCATATTTTATATTCATTCAACAAATGTGAAATTACAAGAGAAAATACGTGATAATGATGGAAATAAGACCTGGTGGCGCTACTCTTCAATTGTTTCAGCAGAAAAATCCTTGATTTGGAACAATTGACTTTCAGCTCATTGCGTGGGGTTCTCATGTACAACAATAGATGGCGATACTGTCGAAAGATTTTTGAAGAATTTTCTTTCAATCATGTTCGATACATATTCGCATCAAACTCATTGGAAAATGGCTCCATGAAATTGTTAGAAACGATTAGAAGTCATTCAGAATCAAATATTCATACTTTCGTGTTGACACCTGCAGTAACCTGTAAATTTGGTTGAAATCGCGGCATCACTTAGCGAGATTCACCCACGCCATGTCACGTTATACACGTTTTATCGAAGTAGGCGAAATCAAGAGATTTGGGACCACTCACAGGATAGGAAGTGAATTCACCAGTCTATCTATCCACCTCTTACGTGATCTAGACGTTTCAAAAGTCAAAACGAGAAAAAAAATTGGTCTAGGCAGTTACAGAGAAAATAACGTACAAAGATTATTGATCAAATTATTTCATAATAATACTTTCAGGGTACTGAAACCTGGGAGCCGTGGCCCCAGAGACTGCAGCAGCGGATATGACAGTTCCGATAATGAGACATCTAATCATTACAAAAGCAACCGGAAATATCGATCAGACCCGGATTTCAGGATGCAGAATATGTATCAACAAGGGGTAGGGCACTTTTCAATAATATCCATTCCATTATCATATCCTTTCAATCCCTTGTCATAGTTTGGGCATTTAGCGGTATTTACACGCTTCACTACACGCATTTCTTTCCCAGCTTTTTCACTGAATGTTTTTTGTTGTCAAATAATCGAATGTTCAGTTCAACGATATATGTTCTCTGAATTCAGAAAAGCTGTAGAAACGAAAACATTTCTAAATGAATTGAATATATCCTAATGTTCCTGTAGCTTGTGTCCATTATTGCATGATACCAGTTGATAAACTTTCTCTAAGATCATAATGTTCAAAAATAAGAAGATGAATTAATGAATTTACATAACCTTATATGTCAAACCACAGTTTAATGCTCAAAAGAGTCAAAAGACTCCTATGAAGTAAACACCTCTTATTCTTAAACACCTTATTTGCGAAATCGCAATAAAGTTCAATTTTTTGAACAATGAAACAAAATGTTAGGTGTGTTACAAAACTCACAGAGTGTTCAAAACTGAACTGGCAGGATGGCAGGTTTCAGAAGGAAATCAAGAGAATGATCAATAAACCATTTCTAACAGTAAACTTCCCATTGACCAGAAGAAAAAAGTAGTCGATGGGTTTATGTACCCAGAACATTGAAATATGAAGTTTATGTGTTGATTTTGCAGAGCTGAACAATTTACTTTCGTCGTTATTAATTTGGTTTCATCAGTAAAAATTTCACTCATTCATGGAAAATGTCTCAATTTCTGTAGGGCAGTCCTGGCCTGCCACTAACTGTCATGCAACAAGAAGGCATAAGGCCATCCAATCAATGGAACAGAAATAAGAGCATATCAGAAGCCAATTTGCTCAACTCTGACTATGGAAGGTCCTACCAGGAGGTTCACCAGCAGCATTTGAGGGACCCCAGAAGGAACAGTGTAGCAGATTTTATACACCATCATCATCACCATCATGATGTCATAGATCACAGGTGAATAAGCTATGAATATTTCATGTAATGAGTGTGCTTTTGCTGAACTATCAAAATAGATATGAGCAATTTGTCTTATTGTGACATGAATATGCTACTCAATAAAAAGAAGGCAACAATTTCAAATCCAATTCAAGATTCATAGTATTCAATTTTGATTCATTTGGGACAAGTGTATTGATTTTCTTAGACATTCAATAAGTTACTGGGCTTCATAAATTTTACTGTTCTTTCAATCAATTCTTGAATATAACAACTGATGATTGGTGTCCATTTTGTCCAAGTGCATGTCAACAGAATTGTGAGTTCAAAATTAGTTTTCAAGATTTGAGACAAAAAAAATCAAGTTTGGAAAATCCTCGGGAAAATCAGGGTGCTGAAATATATTTGAGATTTCTGCAGGAAGTTTAATGTAGATAAATATATGTGTTTGTGTTGATGAAAACTGATATTCATCAAAAGTGAAATTAAAAACATTAATTTGGATATTCATCAATGGGAATTTGATAGTGCCTTAAGGTAAGGACACAGTATACTGTGGTAAGGAGATCAGGAATTGAGCTAAAGTTTTCAAATGAATAAATTATATTCAATATGGCAGGAAGAAATTTTGCAAAACTCTTTACCATGTCCAGAAAACATCGTCTCCTGGGTAAAAAAAATAAGATTGCCAGTTTTTCCTGTTGTTTTTAGTGCAATGAGTCATATTGGCCGCCCTATGTCTAAGGCAGAAAGTCATCTGTCAGCGCCTCCATCTAGAAAAGGACCGCCATCGGTGATGAGGTCCGATTACATGAGCCAAGAAGAAGAACCAGCAACGACATTCATGTATCCTCACCTGCAGGTAAAACACCCAGCAAATATCTTCTCTAAAATATCAACTCTGTTCTGGCAAAGTCAGCTAAATGGAAAAAATCTAGTCTTCCATGCATTATATAATGTCTGCCCAATCAGCGAAAATCACCTACAGTGATCTTCCAATAAAAATTAATACCACTCAAGCAGCGCCGCTTCCTAAACACTATTTTCGTATTTCTATCTCTGTTTTGGATCTAACCTAGGATATTGGCAAAGATATTGGGTGATATTCTGATATAGTGAATGTTGGATGAAATAATTGTGAAGTGGCCAATATCTATCTATATCATAGAAGGATAACAAAAATGTTAGAGAAAACACTCGAGAATTCAGTTCACTACCAAATACACTAAAATTTTGGACTTACCTCGAAAAGTTGTAGGCACACAGATCTTTTTGAGGAATTTCAAAATGGTAAGCACAAATGCCACAATATTCAGAAATCTCTAGAGACATTCTAAAGCTAGAATGAATAAATTTATATTACCTACCACAAAGATTCTTCATGCAAACTACAGGTACCTATTAGTATATTTTCTTGCCCATCATGCTTTCCAAAATTGAAGTCACTGGCGAATTCATGAAATCCTATCACTTTTTATTGTTTAGTTTTAGCGCAAAGTCGTGGCGTGGATGCATTTTCGCGGAAATGAAAAAGTATAAAAGAAACAAGAAATATTTTGAAGGAATGTGACATTTACATGACTGACATGTGCACCCAAACCTACAAAATATGTGAGATATCAAAAAATGGCATAAAATGCGTTTATCACTTGTTATACCACTCAAGCAGCGCCCTCAAACAATCATACACTGAACTTGGCCATTGAACAGACATTATATAGTGCACGGAAGACTAGATTTTTTCCATTTAGCTGACTTTGGTTCTGGTCTCTCTTTGGATCCCTCCAGTCCTCTTATTCCAATTCAAAGTGTCAATACTGTCAATTCAACACGACAGTTCATTCTTCTTCTTCTCCACTTCATTTGATCCGGCAGTGAGGTACACATTTCCAGGTGTGTGGCATCGGAGTTTTCCCGAAGACTTCGAGCTTCTGCTTCAGATCGGGGCGCCATCTGTTGCTTAACGAGATCTCCTTCGAGATCAGGGGCGGCGAGATTATGGCCGTAATGGCGACCGCCGAGGAAGAGGGCGCTGCGGTGCTGGACGTAGTGTCGGGCATGCGCAGTCCGATATTGGGAAGGTGAGGATGAGTTACCAAGTTGTGGAGGATGCAGCAATCAATTCGATGATTTGCTGTATCAGCGTTGTATCAACGAATTTGATAAATTGTTTGTAGCAACTTCGGAATAATAATAATATGTCTTTATCCAACATTATGTAATAATACACTTGTTCATTATGGCATTAGCTGCTTGTGCTCATTGAAGTTTTTGAAAAATTTGATGGCGGTTCGTTTCTGCATGTCTAACAACTAGAAAATCTGTTGCGACTCATATCACGTGACCTCAGATTTGGCGGGAATTTGAAAGAAGTAGTCTGTGGTGCCTAGAAATGGATCAAATTAACAAGATATCGAAAAAATTACAATAGGGTTGTACACTTTTTTTCAAAAATTATATATGTGAAACGCTGGCCTCCAGAGAATATGTCGATATTTTTTTGAAATTTTTATTCTCTAGGGTTTTTCCAAAATCGTCATTCAAAAATCGAAAATTCTCCATCCTCTTCTAAAAATGTGACGTCAGCTGGTAGAATGGTTTAGGTTCTGTTTCATTAATCGAAGTGGAAGAAGAATTGACAATCTCTGTCATCTTTGACAGATGGCGGTAAAAAATTACTGGGCGATTTTAATTCTTCCTGCGAAAATATATTCGGATGATTAAAGGTAAGTTACTATTGAGTTTTATTTCATTGTTCAGCGTTCATTATACTCTTCACTGACCACTATTTTCAGAAAATTTAAGCTTTCAAAGACTTGTGCTTCATGTAGCAACACGAATGTGGATTCTCGAAAGACATATTTGTTCCTACTCCAAGAGTTAATATGAGATATGAGACAAAATTGGTGTTTTGCAGTAGGACAACACATATCATCAGCTACATCTGCAAGTAATTGCTGTCGTGAAGATAATTTTGATCTAAGTTAAAATTCTTATCCTTATTCTTTGAATCTTTGTTCATGTGAACATCATGAGAACCTGAAGTGTGAGCACAAAGTATTTTAGTAATAGGTATAAGCTAATAAACCAAATCTTCATTGTCATGAATATAAGAATTCTTATTAAAAAAGCACTTCTGTGAATAATAAATGCATTTTCCTAAATCCTCAGTTATTCTTAGTAGGTATATGTACTCTATCTATGATGTGAGTTTATATGAGATTTCTTCTTTACATTATATTGTGAATATGTAATAATAATATCAACTTGTGTTGTTTATTAAATATATTATCAGATGCACGACTACACTTACCTACTTTTCCCAGACAATAAAGTTATTAATTGAATTAATTCTTCATTTTTATGCCTATTTTATAGTGTCTTTCACTCGTTCAATCGTCTCATTGACTTCGCAGAGGTGGTATAGAAAATCCTATAGGAATATTATTAACTTATATAAAATACCTGATTTGCTTTATACTTATAGATGATAAACAATCAATTGATGCGCTCTTTTGAATATTTTGAATTAGTTTCGTAATCGAAAAAAATTTGAATTGAAAATTGACATATTGTCATCTCACTTATCTGCCATCACTTATGTCAAAAATTTCTTCTTCCCTATTATTTTCGATATTTTTACGATACCATCCCGATCTACCAGGTGACGTCAGCAGAAATATGGTGCTGTCAAATAATTATTTTTGATTTCGAATTTCTCGACCATAAAAGAATATTCCGATTTAATTTTGATACCATATCGGTAGTAGTTCAGTAAGGTATCGGAAAACAACAATCAATTCTGCTAAAGCTTCAGAGGTTTATGACTCTATTGTCGTTCGTTTTGAAGCGTCCTGTTGAACGGTCAGAACGTCAGGCAGCGCCACCTGCGATCGAGAGTGGCGTACGCGCAGAGCGATTCGCGCATGTGCGAAGACATGACAGCCGTGCAGACGTTGCGCTTTCACTACGACCTGAAGAAGCCCACGGACAAGTTGGGGTACCTCAAGATCGAAGCTATGGATAGGGTGAGTGTGCCTCGTCATAGTAAATATTGGAATCTTATAGTTATTTTTCAATCATTATTTTCACACCTATGGACAGCGTGAATATGACAAGGGATAAAAAATAAAAAAGGGGGTTGGGTCGTGTTGGGTGGGATAAGTTATCTATAAAAATGGGGGAGGTGATACTTCAGACCCCTCTCAATGTTACCCACAGTCCCTGAAATGATTTAGAAATTTTTGATTTCGATTCTATTCCATAGAGAAACAGGTAATTTTGCGATTTTGAACCTTCTTGAAAATGTTTATCTGAAACTGATCCATTCATCTGAAAGGTGAAGCATATAAAAGCTGAAACAGTGATTAGACTATCAATTTGTTTCATATAGATCTTCTTGCCTTTTTTAGCGTTTTCATTATTAGTTAATTCCATATCAACAACAAATTTTTGTTCACGACTCTAGAAATCTGTAAAATACATGAGACTGTCATTTCATCGTGATTGACGTGATTTGACAAGTTCGGTGAGTCTGACAGGTTAACGGCCGTATTGACAATACGAAATTGTATGCTTTTAAAATGACCTTGAAGTCAAGCTTAGCTTAAAAGAATGATGGAAATAAGATCTGGTTGCGCTACTCTTCAATTGGTTCAGCAGACAAATCCTTGATTTGAAACAATTGAATTTCAGCTCATAACGTGGGGTCATCATGTACAACACTAGATGGCGATACTGTCGAAAGATTTTTGAAACATTTTATTTCTATCATGTTCGATACATATTTGCATCAAAATCATTGGAAAATGGCCCCATGGAAATATAAGAAACGATTAGAATTCATTATGAATCAAATATTCATACTTCCGTATTGACACCTGCAGTAACCTGTGAATTTGGTTGAAATCGCAGCTTCACTTTTATCGAAGTAGGCGAAATCAAGAGATTTGGGACCAGTCACAGGATAGGAAGTGATTTCACCAGTCTATCTATCCACCTCTCTTGAAAATGCGGCCGTAAATCAGACACTTGTCACTTGTTAGATAGAGGATGGCTCAATCCACTGAATCTGTGATCCTGGGCGTGAAATCATCGCGTTGCATTCGGCCTATCACCTTTATGCTTAAACTTTTATGAAGCCAACGCGGTGACGTCAGTTGAAGAGATCACATTACAACACGAGTATTGAGCCATTCTCTACATCCTTGATTTCGGCAGGCAATGGCTAGATTTTTAATATAGCGCTCCCTCCTATGTTTGAACCAAGGTGGATATAGATATGGTGGAACGAGTCCCATTTAAATACACTATAGACATATTTGTAGACTTCTGCCTACTTGATTTCGATGAATTTCAATCATAGTTTCAAACACTAGTAATACTTTCATGACTTCATATGGATGGCGCCACGTCTGCTGATTTCGCATGATGAATATTAATTTTCACGATTTCTCAGTCATTCTGATTTTGTCAATCAATATCATATGATTGAATAATCGAACAACATTTGTATTTCAAGCGAAAACCACAATTATGAATGATCTGTCAATGTCACTTGAACACGAGACCATAGAACACGGATATTAATAGATAACTGAATTATCGATATTGATTTCAAATGCGATATTAACGCCATCTCCGAACGATTAGTGAAATATTACCGGTGTTATGATCTTCGCCACACCAGTCTACAGGTTTTGACGGAAAACATTTGAAGAGTCGTTTCACCATATCTATATACACCTTTGTTTCAACTATGAATCGAAATAATTACATTAGTTGATGTCCGTTTCGAAATATACAGATAATTCGTAACTAATTTCAATTTGTCATGACCTCTTTGTGTTCATGTTGGAAGGTATTCCCTTAATATTATTATTAAATTTATTAAAAAAGTATAAGTTTTCAACTATAGGTACTAATTCACACTTTTTATTGGTAATATAATAAGTACATCGTTTACAATCCACACTCATTTTCGTCCAGCAACTCTTTTATCTTCAACTTGGTTACCCTCTATCTCTTCAAGCTGTATTCTTAACTAAAATGGACCACTTATAGTGTTTGAAACTTTGATTGAAATACAACAAAATCCATTATGCATATAAGTCTACAAATATTTCTATTAGTGCCTTTTTAATGCTCGAATTCCGAAACGAACAATCACACCATGCCGTTCCAGATCAACGTGCTGATCGAGGACCTCGGCCTGGAGCAGGTGCGCGACACCAAAGTGTCTTCGATGACGGTGTCGGAGCGTCGACGGCTGAACGTCGCCTGCCACCTGGTGCTCGACACCGACGTGGTGGTGCTCGACCAGCCCACCAGGGGCATGGACATCTTCGACACGTTCTTTCTCGTCGAGTACCTCAAGCAGTGGGCCAACGGGGGGGCGGGGAACGCCCTTGGGCGGATAGGTGAGGAGGTGGGGGGGGATTAGGTATGGGGATATAGAAAAAGTCGATGTTTTTTTTTTTGATCGCTTCCTGGGATTGTTGTTTATCTTGCTCTGTCAGGGCTCTAAAGTTGCAAAATTCCTTTTTTCCGAGTTTGTTCGTGGTTGAAAAGAAGAAAACATTGGTTTTGGAAGATGTATTTCAAAACAGCAAGACATTATTTATTGTTTGGCTCATTTATTTATTTGTTTATTTATTTATTCATTCAACTATTCATTTGAAAAAATAAACAAATACAATGTGATAACTAATATACCTGAGTGATCTACAGAAAATTTCAGCCTATCAAAAAGTATTTCTTAGAGAAATGTATTTTCGTTTTTTTTTGGATTGGATTGGATTGGATTGGATTTGAGAAAATTCATCATAGTCATGTATATTTTCTCTTACACCATCAGAAAGTAGAGATTTCAACAAATTACAAATCAAAAAATTACAGTTACAAGTACATAAGCAGGTAAGTTTTCACCAAATTTTATGAAAAAAAATATTTTTTGTAAAAGATAAAAATAAAAAAAGGAAAAAATTAGTTATTTGAATTTTTGAACTAAAATTTTGAGGTTATGTGAACAAAGTGTGGATACAACACATATACAGGATCACTCACAGTCGATGGTACCTTAGACGTTTACGGAGAACGGGACGTGGGATTATTCTGAAAATTTGGTTTATTGGGTAATCAGTTTTGTTCTATCGATCTAAAATACTTTCAGCGTTGCGGCGTTGCCGCTTCTATCAAAAAGTAGCAACAACTTTGTTATTTCAAATGAAACACCCTGTATTTTATTTCATTTTTAGATTCTTCCTGAAGAGCTGATTTCGTCGATCTATCATACTTGGGGTATATCGCGAAAGATTACAGAGATATAGGGTGTGAATAATCGAGATTTTTCAACTTTAGGAATTTTTTGTGTCGAAACTAATCATTTCTGCTCAAAACGGCTTACATGTCCCTATCTCAACTTTCCATTTACTATCGATTGATATTTAATTGAAACAAATACGGGTGGTTCAAAATTTTGAGTTTTGCATCACCCTCTATTTGTTTCTATTAAATGTCAGTAGATAGTAAATGAAAAGTTAAGAGAGGGACATGTAATCCTTTTTGATCAGAAATGAATAGTTTCGACAAAAAAATTCCTAAAGTTGAAAAATCTCGATTTTTCACACCCTATATCTCTGTAATCTTTCGCGCTATACCCCAAGTATGATGTATCGAAATCAGCTCTTCAGAAAGAATCTAAAAATGAAATAAAATACAGGGTGTTCTATTTGAAATAACACAGTTGTTGCTACTTTTTGATAGAAGCGGCAACGCTGAAAGTATTTTAGATCGATAGAACAAAACTGATTACCCAATAAACCAAATTTTCAGAATAATCCTATACGTCCCGTTCTCCGTAAACGTCTAAGGTACCATCGACCGTGAGTGACCCTGTATAATAACAACTATTATGTGGATAACACCTATTTTTCTATTCACGCGAATGTGAAGCCAGTTTTGGGAAAACAAAAGACTGTCTAGCTTGCTAATGATGAATTGTGCGCATGCGCGAATTTTGACGAGTTGAAATCCACTGACGTTTTTAGAATTTCATAGGTTAGGGACAGTGATTGATCGAAAATTAGCCCACGAATCCATGAAAATCGCAAGTATTACTTCGTAGATCACATCCATCTCTGTATCTATCATCAAATATTATCCAATATCGTCCAACAATCCATGCATATTTGAAAAATATATGTCATGCGATAAAATGAAAACATCGAATTGAAGGTTACCTGACACATTTGATCCTTTTTTTTTAATAATTATCATACGTTTGTTGATCACTAGAAAGCTACTCTCCTCCATAATTCGCATATCCGCGATTGGTCCCACAGACTGTCATTTGTTTTATTTTTCGGCTTCATTTTTGGGATTCTTGTTACCTATATAGTTATTATAAGGTATATGGGATACAAAAGTTGGAGATCTTTTTACTACCTACAACTTTGTTATTTAACTTTTTTCCATAGGACTTGTAGCTTTGCCGGAAATCGAGATAAACCCTTCTGTACCCTTAAAAACCCACCTCCTACCACTTTCCGTAAATTATTTCATCTTTCATTCTTGTTATATTATTTTCCATCTCCAATGGGTTCCATCCTACTTTATTTTTTTCCACTTTCCACCATTTTTAAATCATGATTAGCATTTTTTTTTATTATTGCTCTAGTAATTTTCACGATGCATCCGCCCACTTACGAAATTTTCACGATGCTGTCGAGGATCCTTCTGATTTCCGCCGGTAGGACCATGTACAGCGGAAGGAGACGGGACATGTTGCCATATTTCGCTCTAGTCGAATACCCCTGTCCATCCTTCAAGAACCCATCGGACTATTACCGTAAGTGTCCCGTTCGTCGACACTTCAGTAAGCGCTCTGTGACAATTTTTTTTTTTTTCGGGAATTTTCCCCAGTCGATTTGGTCACCTTGGACGATCTCTCGGCGGAGGCCATGCTAGAATCCTCCCAGAGGATAGAGCAGTTGGCCGAAATTTTCAGGCAAAAACAGGAGCCGATGAGCGACCCAGGTCCGCCTTCAGCTTTGCCGATGACGGTGAGGAAGTCGAATTGCCTACAGCACGCTTTCGTCCTCTTCACGTAAGTTACAAGAATTAACCTCAAGGGTGCCTCCTTGGAAAATCGCGGTGTTTGAGAAGAGAAAACTGGCTAGCATCATCAATAGTACAGGTAGAACAATGAACGGATGAAAATCGCCTTACACTTATGACCTCAATACGGGCGCCGATTGATATTCGAGAGAGTTAGGGCTGATATTTGTGTGAAATTCAGTCGAGTGGTCTTCATCAAACATGCTGTGATTCAAGATAATAACGTATAGTATGTACTCTTTCATCAACCATTTATCATTTCGTCTTGAATCCTAACCGTTCATTCTTGCTGGAGGTATACAGCAACATTTTCCTGTAAATTCGGTTCGAAACCAGGCTTAAGTTGGCAAGATTAACCTGCGCGATATATCGTTTAGAGGTTCCAAAACCACTTGCTGGAGGTATACAGCAACATTTTCCTGTAAATTCGGTTCGAAACCAGGCTCAAGTTGGCAAGATTAACCTGCGCGATATGTCGTTCAGAGGTTCCAGAACCAGCAAGAACCAACCCATGTTGAACCATGAATCAGTCTAGCAGAAGTGAGAAGGGGCCCGACTCCTTTGAAATTTGAAATTATTTCAAAAACACCTGACCTTGCTGGACCATAATGGCGCCTAACAATGTCAATGAAGCTGTTGATTCAGCAGATATTCACCTACTTTGACAGAATGACATCCTTCAAAAACATTTCAATTCAAACACTCAGATTCCGGCAAATCTAGTCGATGAATGACAGCGAATGCTCGCGAGGTTATGTAGTTTGTTGTGGTCCAGCAGGTCTAACTGACAGCATTCCGAAAAGGTCTATTAACAATCGCGTTAGACGAGTGTCGACGTTCCAGGAAAGCCATGTTCTACACCCAGCCCGTCACGTTCCTGAACTGGCTGACGACCATCATACTGTCGGCCAGCCTCTCGCTAGTCCTGGGCGCCATCTTCTGGGACATTCCCGCGTCCGACCCCCAACTGATACTCAACGACAGGCAGGGCTACCACTACGGCGCGGCGTGCGTTATGGTGTGGCCGCTGCTGCTGCACCTCACCATTTCCGAGGTCAGAAGGAACCGCGAGACGGTCGAGAGGGACATCAATGACGGCCTCTACGGCAGAGCGACTTATATCATCACGAAGGTGAGTTTTTATCTCATTCAAAAGTATAAATAAACGCTTCTTTATCGTCAACTGTCACGATGTCAGTTGTCAACCGTTGTGATGTCAGCTGTCACGGTGTCAACTTTCACAATTTCAGCTGTCACAATGTCAACTGTCACAATTCCGACCCAATAAACTCATCTTTCAACTCAAACACTTGCTTACTGTAATCGGATGTGGTTGATTATATGAAGATGAACTCGAAGATTGTATAAAACATAATGAATATATGTCAAGTACAACCTTTGAAACGCATTTTGACATACATTTTATGTGCTGGTAGCGCCATCCAATGAGATAAGTCGAAACACTAGGTAGAGAAGATATAGATTTGATGAGCGTTTCTCTTATTGATTTGCAGTCGCTGCTGAATTTGTTTCCATCTTTGTTCTGCTGGTTGATCTACATCGTGCCGAGCTACTCGATGAGCGGACTGTACATGCAGAGTTTGAGCAACTACGATGGGTTTTACACCTATATAGGTTAGTATAATCGGTATCCTGTTCGAAATTCACTATCGTTTAATTCTTTTGATGTTTCCATCATTGAACGTCAAAATATCCTTCAGTTGTCACTGTCAAGTGTCAGAAAATGCTAGCGCTCTATAACATTCGCTTATGCCAGTCTTTCAGTTGTCACGTCAAAGTTGCTAGCGTACTCAGAGTAGCTGTTCAAATATACCGGGTATGCAAGACAAATGCCAACTTCATGTTGTGGAATTTGATTAATGGGGCTCCACTAAAGACTGGTTTATAGTTCGAGAATTCCGAAATGAAAACACTACCACAGCCAACAGAAACAATCGCAGAAATAAACTGTCATAACTGTCAGAGAACATATGACTCTATTCACTAACAGTGTATACTCCGAGTAAGTTTCTAATTTATGAACGCTTCGGAGTAAACTATTCTATCTCAGAGTTAGTATATGAACGTAGCCTATAACATTCTTTTGCACCATCTTTTCAGTTGTCACTGTCAAACGTCAGAATTTGCTATCATTCTATGACATTCTGTCAAATGCCAAAAGTTGTTAGCGAGTTCCACGGAGGACCATTCAATCGGTCTGTTTCCTCTTCTAGGTGTGATGCTCCTCTACCTGAGCTGCATGCAAACATTTCTGACGGCCTTCGTCTACCTCATCCCGGCCACGAACGTTGCCGCCATCATAGCCTCGACGGTGATGTCGGTGTTATTTCTCGTCGCAGGCTACGCGGTCCACCTGAAGGACCTGCCCTCGTACGTGGCTTGGCTGAAGTACCTCAGCCCCACCTCTTGGCTGCTGCCCTACCTGCTCAACAGGGAGCTCTCTGCGGAGGCCATACAGAGCCTGCAGAGCGCCGTGGCGACTTTGTGCAGGAATAAGCAGGTGCAACATTGCATTCTTAACATTATGTTAACATTGCATCCCTAACATTGCGTCAACATTACATTTTCAACGTTGCTTCAACATTGCATTCTTAACATTATATCAAAATTGCATTCTTAACATTGCGTCAACTCAACATTACATCCCTAACATTGCATCAACTTTACATTTTAAACGTTGCTGTAACATTAAATTCTTAACATTATATTGACACTGTATTTATAACATTGCGTCAACATTGTATCCCTAACATTGCGTCAACATTACATTTTCAACGTTGCTTTAACATTGCATTCTCAACATTATATCAACATTGCATTCTTAACATTGCGTCAACTCAACATTACATTCCTAACATTGCATCAACTTTACATTTTAAACGTTGCTGTAACATTAAATTCCCAACATTATATTAACACTGTATTCTTGACATTGCGTCAACATTTTGCTTTCCTAACATTGCGTCAACATCGCATTTTCAACGTTGCTTTAACATTGCATTCTCAACATTATATTAACATTGCGTCAACATTGCATCCCTAACATTGCGACAACATTACATTTTCAACGTTGCAACAACATTGCATTCTTAACATTTCTTCAACACTGCATTCTTAACATTGCGTCAACATTGCATCCTTAACATTGCGTCAACATTACATTTTACCGTTGCTTTAACATTGCATTGTTAACATTATATTAACATTACATTATATAGGAAATTTCCTGTTTTTCAGATTCAACACCAAGACATAATTGTACAGTTACCGTGTCCTCCGCCGAACGGCACCAATAATCTGAGGAACTACGGTTTTCTCAAGTCCGACCGCCTGGCGGTGGACTACGGAAACGTGCCCGTGGCCTTGGCCATTTTCTTTTTGATATCATTCGTCGTGGCTTGCGTGGCATTTCTTTGTTGCGGCAAGAGGCAGCGCTCCAAGCATTGGGGCAGAAGCGACACCAACAAACCCTAGGGGATGTTATTTATTTCGAGTTTAAGTGCCTTTTGTGTATGATAGATTGCAATAAATTTCGTATACAAATTGTTTTTTGTTTATCTTCGAGGTGACGGAACTATTTGATGGTATATATCGAGTGTTACAAAACTTATACGTCAAATAGAAAGTGAACTCCATCACTGGTTCCATATTTCAATGAGGTGGTAAGTCTTTATTTGCCTAGGAAGTGGCATCGAGAAATATAACTTCTTTTGGTAATTTAAAACAGGTACGTTTTTTCCAAGAATCTATAAAGCACTCTGTATATCTGATAGGTTTCAAGATATAAGCCTAAATTGATGAGATTTTTTGTTGGAAGAAATTTCATAACACAGGTTGGGAAACTGCTTCTTGGGCTTTTTGAGAATATGCAGTAAAGAGATGAAAAAAAATACAAAAAGGTCATGAAAATGCTAACAAAATCTAAAAATCAATACGTCAAATGTTTCAATGAGTCCAGAATAGAAAGTTATAATGGCGGATTTTGACATTTGACAGATTTAGGGAAGAATTTCACATTTGACAAAATAAATGTTCCATGTCAAAATTGAATTGAAATGTGAACAAATCCAAATTCCAGAATAATATCCTTTTTCTTTTTGCCTTTTTTATTTTAAGAAATATTTATATCGATATTCTGGAATTTAGATTTGTTTCCATTTCAATTCAATTTTGACATGGAACACGACTTATTCTGTCAAGTGTCAAATTTTTCCCTAGAATTTTCCCTGAATCTGTCAAATGTCAAAATCCGCCATGCGGGTCAATTGGTTGATAGATAACATATTTTCTCCACGCTACATCAATTACATATGCGTTATCTATTGACAAATGTAGATGATTCCTCATACGTGTTGGATCCTGAACATTCTTCAACTGCTGACAACCAATCACAAACTACGAATTTCAGAATCCAACAGGCTGAAGCCAATAACGAAGCTGCATCGGAACACATTTTTAGAAAGTGGGCTGTGGGCTCTGCTCTGCACCCCTGACTCGACTGTCGCGTCATTTTCAATCTGATGAACTCCCACACGATTTGCGACATAATATAAAATGAGCACCTATAATGTTGATTGTGATAATGATATGAGGACTATGAGGACTGATAGTGAACATGACGAAATTTTTACAGCGCAAAATTGAAAGTTTGTCCCGATCCATAGTATTATATACTGAACCTATATTTTTCTGTTTTGCGCCAAAAGTTTGCAACAAGGCTTGACAGCACAGTTGGTTAGGCGGAAGGACTTGCTATCTTACGACGTAAGTTCGAATCTTGTCAGATGTAGATTTTTTTTTCTTTTGTATTTGTATTGTGCATTAGTTATATCGTTCAATTATTACTATTAGGTGCTTTGATGTTTTTCATAAAATATAGGCTGTACTAGACTAGAAGTTTTTCTGCTATAGTCGTGGAGAAAGTATAGTCTTCTACTCGCGTATAATGGCTATTATTATACGCTCGTTGAAGAATGTACTAAAATATTCGATTCCTTGCTAGTGTTATATTTCAGAAAAGTGAAATTTCAACATCCGATACTAATATGTGTCCTGCAACTTCTTTTCGCCGAATTATTCACTGAAAAAAATATGGTACATAATATCAATAAATGCCGTTTATCACCTGTTCGTTCATATGCACAATGAATTTTTCATCAAGTCAATGAATAAATATTTAATGAAATATATCAGTATTCATTGAAAAAATGAATTCGTATTCATTGTTATTGATGATGATCGTTGTTCAGAACAATGCACAGGTTTCGTTGTGATTATGGAAAAATTCAATAAGACGATTAAAGAGTTCACTGTGAAAATGTTATATTTATTATCATATCAATGAAAATAATTCATGATCCCAGAGCAATTACTACACTATTTTGAGGAATAAAGTTCATGATATCAATAAATAAGATTCATTACCTCTTCGTTCATTGTCATGATGTATTTTGATTGCGTCAATGAATAATCATTTACCGACATAATGTATGTATTCATTTAAACAATACATTTTGGATTGAGATTAATGATGATAGTTATTCAGACCAATAAAAAGATTTCGTTGGGGCTTTGGGAAAAATCGTTGAGCGCAAGAAAATGTGCATTGAAACAATGACTCGTTTCCAGAAAGTATTGATAAAAGTATTTATTTCAACGGTCTGGCAATGGACCAGTGTGGTCAAATTGTTCTCAAATCAACTAGCTATGTCAGGAACAGAAGACCAATGATTTAATTATGTTGTTCCCAACATGAAATTCAGTACCTACATTTCACTGACATATGAAGTTCATATGGTCAATATAGGTATAGGTACAAGTTCAAATAAGTTCATTGGCATAACGTACTCAGATTATTTGACATTGAAGACCTATTTTCATTGAATCCTCGAATATATTTCATTGTCTCAATGTGAAAGGACATAATATTGATGTTTCAACCATCAAACTATGAATCGCGTTATCGTATTGATGAACGTATTCATGATGAAAAAACAGAAGATTGAACTCATCTCCATTGATTCTTCGAATATATTTCATTGTCTCAATGTATACGTACATCATATTAATGTACCAATCATCAAACGATGAATCTCGTTATTGTATTAATGAAATTATTCATTGAGACGATGAAACAGATGTGTGGAAGGGAGGCTTACCATAGAATAATCCGAAATTCGGCATCTAGATAGTTGTATAAGCTTGGTTATACTTTTGAATTGCCAACGTATTGTTTTCTCGCTTTCGTGAGAGTTGTGAAGTGCTGGTGTCACGTGAGTTGAATATTTTTCGTATAGGTTGAAGGAAAGTTATACAACAAGTGTTCTTATTTGAAAAGCACATTTAAAACTGCTGTAATGAAGAAAGCTCAGAAGGTACCTAACACCTACAAAAGAATTAGGATTGAAAAAAAAATAGGTAAGGAATCATTGTTAAACCTATATGTTGATATTATATATATTCAGTAAGACCGGGGCACCCTCATGAATCACACTTTTGGAAATTCCATTCATATCAGCACTAATTTTCGAAGGATTATTTTGAATTTTGAATTTATTGATTTGATGTCGAAAATTTCAATTTATACATTTTATGTATGAAACACTACCGATTATTTATGAAATTTCTTCAGATCCAGAAACAAACGCTGCAGCGCCTGCAGCCTGCATGAAGGCTTTCAGATATGATAATCTGACGGCAGAAGGTTCGATACTTACTGGAAATCTTACAGCCACTATATACTTCAATAAATACATGGAAGGAAGAAAGAAGACGTATTCAAGAACTGGCCAGTACAAACGGCCCTCTGGGTTTCGTCTGGTAAGCTAATAATAAGAAGTATATGACAATGTCAATGGATAATTGGGAACCTTGCATGGAAAAAATTTTCCTCAAAATGTAATGGACAAAGGAGTGAATATTTATCGCGAAATGATTGAATTAATTCAATCGAAAAAACTTTTAGTTGACTTTCTATCAATAATCCAAAGACCAGTTTCTTGTGTTCAGAATTTGCATTTCACATAATTTTATTATTTTGCAATGTATACATAGTTTTCATCGTTTTCCTAGTGAGTTTCATGGAATATTCGTTATGTTCTGATATCGCCTCTGATATTTCTTTCAATTATTGTAATGATATGTTAACCTATAGTTAATATGAGGATTTATTATGTGAATGTATTGTATTTATATACGTAGGTACAGATTAATATTAGTCAATGTAATGTATTTGTTTTATTTTTATAATAATAAATTATAATCATTCTTCATTCTTGTAACATCTAGAGAACCCTTATCTTGTCACCTGTTTGGGCTTCAATTATCACTAATATGTGGAACTATGCTTTTGGTTTAAGTATTTTGCACGATATATATTCTTTATTATTAATCTCAGGAAAAGGTCCATGGCATCTCAAAGTGGAGTGTTGGTCAATTGAGTATCACCTAATTTTATCAGAAATATAAAATTTTCTGATCAATGCCTGTTCTTGTCACTATTTCGCAGTTGTTACAGGATAATTTTTCATCTTGAGGAAAAATTATCGAGATTTGGGACATCCAAATTATTTAGCGCTGGTATACCTCCTTTTCTCCTTCAGTTTCAGAGATCAATTGATCGAACTTCAATACATGCTGTAAACTTTCTATATGTCACTTTTGTAAATTATTTACATTAACAAAAGTAATATTATAGCAAGAATGCAGCATGTGTCTGAGTTCGATAAATTATCTCTGAAACTGAAGGAGAAAAGGAGGTACCTACAACAGCGCTGTGACACCCTGTATATAAAGAAATCAATAAGGAACCTTTATTGCATTGATGATCAATATGCATCGATTCAATGAATACCATTTATTCAAACAATGAACAAAATTAATCAATTCAATGTATAGAGAGAGCATTTGGATGATAAACGGAAACATATATTAAATGAATACTATTCATTGAGGTAACGACCAATATTCTTGAATTCAATGAACAACTGTTCATTTGTTCGATGAATGGAATTCGTTACAGTAACGAACCTATGTTATGTAATTAATCATGAAATTAATGAAAGCGTTCATTAATATTATTAACATTCATATTCTTAATAAGGATAACCAGTGTTACATTGACACGACGATTGCGTTCATCGGACCAATATTAATGAAATTTTTCATTGAGTCACTGTACTTTTTCATTGTATTTAGGTACCGATTTCTTTCTGTGTTCCACTTTTTTTTCATTTGCTGTGTTTCTTGGTCTGGAGAAGTTTTAGGCCATGTCTTGTCAGTTCGCTAGAGTTTCTGGGAAAATATAGTCTTTTATCACTTTTTTCTAATTCTACAATTGGATCACTCCACCATCCATACCTGAACAGAAATAAAAATTGTCATTCGATGAAAAACTAAAAAAAAATCAATCCAAAATGTTGAATTCGATTGAAATATGCAAGTCGTTCGAATTCTATAAATATGTTGGTAGCTCTCAGAAATTGATTGTTCAACTTAGTTACTCTAAAAAAATAAACGATTCCAGTACTGAGGTAGGTAAAATTAATTATCGAATATACAAGGTGTGGCTAGTTGGCTACACAATAACAGAGTTGTTAAACTTTTCATACACCACTCCATGTGGGATTTTTATTGTTCAAAACAATACTGGAAGTATTTTCTTCTGTGATCTCTTTGACTCATGCTTGTTCCTTTCAACGTGGTTTTGACCTTGCTTAACAGATAAAAGTCACACAGAGCCAGTTCAGGCGGATGCCCTAACGCTATAAGTTGCCACAATTCGGTTGTCTTTTTTTCTGTTTTTTCTTTAAGAGTACCTACCTACCAAACTGAATGCCATTGGAAACAAACTCACCATTGATTTTCAGTGTTTGGCCACGACAATTTCTCTTTAGGACCATAATCGTTGGCTTTCCTCAGATTTTCCAAAATTACAGGACTAGCCTCAGCGTCCACATTTCCTTCATATTTCGAATAGAACTTAGCGGTCACGGTTGTTTCTGTTGTGGATTTTTTTTTTCAAAAATTCAGATATTGTTTCGACTTTCTCGTACTCACCATTGTAATTTGGTCTGTATGTGTCATAAACTGTGATGTAACGTTCGTCTTTCTTGTATCGTTCTTTTATAAAATGATCTGGAAGTTTTTTCTGCATGTTACCTGACAATTGCTGTAATTTAAGTGAAGGGCCGAAAATGTCATGCGACATAAATAAGTAGTCTGAGGGGTTGTTTTTCGACCAAAATTGGTCATGGTTAATTCAAACGATTGAGATGAGAACATTGAATAACTTAGTTAAAACATCCTATTGTTATTCAAAATATTTGTTTTAGTGATCACGAGGTTACACTGACTTAGCTCTAGCTTAGGCGATACCAATTTGAAATCTTGGATTTCAGTTTGACCTTAAAAGAGCATCATCTCATCCTGTATATTTCAATCTTTCGAATATATTTCATGTTTGACTAATGCCGAACAAAAGACTAAATTGTGTTTGAAGAAGGTTTAGTAATTGCCTTCGATCAACATTCAATTGAAAACAAAATTCTTCCGATTAAAAATATCAAACATAGTTTGAAATGAATGTCTGGTAGACTACGAGCAGAAAACAACTACTTTCCTGGTAAATACCAGGCAGAACATTGAATTATATATGTTCTTAGTCCATGCAACGATTCACACTGTGAATGCAGATCGCAAATGTTTCTTTCTTCCTAAGACGCGTGAAAAATTCACATCGAGACAGGCACGTCGAACAACCTACAGACCGGTTTCGGGCTTATTGGCCCTCATCAGTGCAGGGTAGTTATACGAGTAGAGACCGTAAGATCTCCACTCGAAGCGTTGCCTGTCCCAATGCACCTTCGTCGCGTTTATTTGACCGAACCGAGCCTCGTTCCAACAGACAATTGGAAGTGGCGACATCATGCGGCAGAAGAAAGAAACACTCAAGAAACGAATCTCCCAAGTTTTACAGAACTTGGAAGTGGCTAAGAGCTCGACTAAGCTTAATAAATGAAAAAATGGATTAGCCATGAATTGGACAAAACAATTTTTTGAAAGAGAAAAAAAAGTCTATCCAATTAAAAATATCAAACATAGTTTGAAATGAATGTCTGGTAGACTACGAGCAGAAAACAACTACTTTCCTGGTAAATACCACGCAGAACATTGAATTATATCTGTTGGTAGTCCATGCAACGATTCACACTGTGAATGAAATCAATTTTTTCAAAATTCTTTCGGTTTGAGAGATTAAAAAAAGCTGATGAAGAAATGCCATCACGGCATACGTAAGTAAGTGGGTGTGTTTGAGATGAAGATGTTATTTATATATTTCCTCGAGTTTGTTTCGTGACTTTAAACTCAATAGCAGCAAATTACAGCTGACATTATTGTGATCCATTACACCGAAGTTTATTAATTAAAGTTTCTTCTAAGTTTGCGCAGTTAATATTCATCTAATAGAAACCATGATGCAGAAACTCAAATAAATTATGAAAACTTCAAACGGTGTTGAGTTAGTCGCAGTATAATAATTAATACAAAATATACAAGATACCTAATCAAAAGGGTGAAGTTAATTTTCAGCACATAACCAAATATTTTGACCAAATATAGCTCATGAAATGAAAATATATCTATAATCACTCTGTATATTTGTATTGCTCTTTGCTACATACAGGGTGCGGCACCGAAAACGAAACAGATTGAATATCTTATAGACACATGTGTTGTGAAAAAAATGCAAAAACACGTCGATTTGTAAACCAAGGGGGACATCTTTCTACCATAACCTCAAATGACAGTGTATGAACTTAAAAATTGGAAAGGCTTGCATAAATTTTACTCCAATCATTCCAAACTACAATAATTCACAATATAGCTGCTCTCCATTAACTGCCATACATGAGTATAAGTTAGTCTCGAAACGTCTGAGGTTTTGGAGCATTTCTGGAGTTATTTGACGACATTCGTACCTTTGAATAACAATTTTTTTTTCCGCAAGAGGGCGCCAAAATGAAAAGTTACGGAGCGAACACTCACATGGCTAATTCCTTTTCAAATTACCTTTTCAGTGATGTGTCACACTTAGTACTTTCCCTATTTAAATTGTATGGGTGATAGTGACCAAGGGGAGGACAGTTGAGGTTATGGTAGAAAGATGTCCCCCTTGGTTTACAAATCGACGTGTTTTTGCATTTTTTTCACAACACATGTGTCTATAAGATATTCGATCTGTTTCGTTTTCGGTGCCGCACCCTGTATGCGTTGCGCCCTTCAGAATATTTGTTGATTTGAACAGAATATATATTTTGTTGACTGACTTTTTTCCGCTGAAAGCGATAACATCCTTTTGTGATTTTTTTCCGACAGATATTTCAATAAAAGCTGATAAAGCGGTCTGATTTTTCCAAATATTGAACCTTTTGATAAAAATCACAATGCAATTACATGTGCCAAGTGTGCGTAGCGTGATTGCAATTATCCCTCAATATGTTGTATTTTTGGACGGCTGTTATTGTTATAAATGAGCTCAATATAAGCAAGTCAAAAAGTATGATTTACAATAATCAATCGATATAATGTTCTCATCTACATCTGTTCACCAGGAATATACATCAAGCAATGATCAAGCGTATATTTTTCACAGCTGATATCTTTCATCGACTATAATAATTGATATTATCACTTTGTTATCAAGATTTGGAAATGTGTGAGAAAAATAAAAGTTGATCATCGGAATTTTATTTTAATTTTGAATTTCTCGCAAGAAAATGTTTAGTTACGAGGAAATGAATATGGAAATCGCAAAATTCAGTTTCTTTATAATAACTTGAAAACCGATTATAGCTATTTCTTCAGATCATTGCAAATTTGCCCTAGTGAGCGACCTTATATCTCTCATGAGAACCGAGATCTGTGTTTCTTTTCGGCAAAAGGGGATTAAAAACTTCCTACAAGTGCTACAAGTGACGAAATCTGTCACCGCAATTTTATAGCATGCCGCATTTTCCAATTAAAACAATAAAACCGAACATGTATCAGTTATATGAACAATCGTGGCGCATTCGACGCTTGCGTGTCTAGAAGCCGTCGCGACGCGGCGCATCGTTTACCGCAAATCGTCCTTTTGGTTTTCACACGTTTCCGAACTGTGTAAGGTTGAACATGTTCGCGAAAATTACGCTGAAATACCACGCACAATTTGTGAATTAAACCGAGAATCGAATCAGTGTCCTATTTAAATTTTTCAAAACCGGAATTGAAAAGTGGATGACAATATCACAGTGTTTCTGACTCAGATATCAGTTCTCTTTTTTGACGAAAAATATCAACATGTGTCTTCGATGATCGCTAGAGTAAAAGTTATCACCAGAAAAGTTCGCGTCATGTTTTTGATATAGTTTGCTGCTTCAAAGATAATGCAAAATTTTGTTGATGAAAGTTTTCAAGTGATTTTTTAAATGTCTAACGTCCTCTGTCACTCAGATTCCAAATTCAAATCAATAGAATTTGAAAAAATATATCAAAAATTGATACATTTTTGGTGGGTGAATAAACATACAAAAGATAACAATTCTAATAAATTACATGAAAGAACAGCTATTTGCTTTTTTTATAGATAATCTTCAATAGATATTATCAGTCAGCTTGAAAATAGTTTTTTTAAGTGATTTTTCATTATTTTTGAAGTAGAATACGAAAAATTACATTCACCTGAAAAAGCGGGTTTTACTAGTGTCGATCTGTGAATATAGGGTGGCCAAGATAAGAATCAACAGCATTGTTATATTGGTAACGGTATGGGAAACGGATTCGATTAAATGAAAAAAAAATTGCATTATATTAACGAAAAATAATTTATACTCTTTATCATTGCAACTTTTTGAGCTTTAAATAATAGAATTCACGAAGTTCGAATCCAAAGTTATTTAGTTTCGTAGAAATCATCATCAGCTTTGATTTTTTCTATGGGTAGAAATGAAAATACATGATGTACCATGAACATTTTTCAAGCAAAACTTCTGAGATTTAGCACAAAGTTTAGTTTCAGGAAGTTTTTTCTCCAGCATATCTTCAAAAATTGCTCATATTTCATGCAGAAAAAATGTTGAAGCTTCTAGAACCCAAGAAACCTATTTACTGTTCATTCTTATATTGGCCACCCTGTATAATACAGAATATGGATTCAGCAGCGTGAAAAAAATATTCAGAATTAAAAAAGCTCTCTCATATCCAGGCATTATTTTTATGTCATACCTACTACTATTGGCATCTCGGAAACGGTAAATGATAGAAGTTGTTTAAATTAGACAAAAGTTGCTTATTCTAGTGAACAATGAAACTAACCGTTTTCCAAATATACGGGGAAAACCGAAATGGCCCGATTTATTTTGTTTGCACTGGCGCCTTAATTTTCAGGAATATGGAGATATGTCCAAGCAACTTCCTTCTCTGTTTCAAATTTGCCATTTTCCTGTCGCCAATAGTGGTACGACATAAAAAATACGGCCTGTATAAATGAAATTGAATGGAAAAAAGCCTCACATGTTCAAATAATAAAAATACAAGTTAATGCAAGGTATTCATTTTCCATTTGGAAGAATCTTCAATCTCATTATCACAATGAATATTCGTAAAAAGCGATGATGCTTGAAATTATGTAATGAGAGACCGAAAAAAAATGTTTCATTATCCCTCATAAACAAATGAACTAAATCTGGATCCTTATTCAACCAACCTAACCAAACAGCAATGAACATAATGTGCGATGATAAGACCAAGACCAAAAAAGATCTTCCTTGACGACCCATCTTCCCTTTGAATCACCCCCATCACCAACAAAATGAACAACACCACAAGATTCTGCACCTTGGAAGCCTTCCAAAAAGGCTACGAAGAAATCCACGGCCCACTGAGCCTCTCAGTTTGCATCTTCGGCTCCATAGCCAACATCCTCAACATCTGCGTGCTGACAACCAAAGAGATGAGATGGCCCACCAACCTCATCCTCACAGGGCTGGCTGCAGCCGATCTTCTGGTCATGCTCGAGTACGTCCCCTTCTCCTATCTGCGCTACTTCGACCTGGATGGCAGGAAGACCACGGGTCACTACTCGTACGGCATGGCGGCCTTCACCATGTTCCATGCCTTCTTCAGCCAGCTCTTCCACTTCATAGCCGTGTGCCTGACGGTCATATTGGCCGTGTGGAGGTATCTGGCCATCACCAACCCCCACAACATCAGGTCAGTGATAGCATATATCTAATAATAACTATACAGGGTGTCCCCTCTCAATTGGAAAAAACTTCTGGGGCATATTGAGGAACCATAGACAAGCAGTTTGAGATAAGAGACTGATGTCCGGAAGTGCATGGTTTTCAAAATACAGGGTGTCAAAGTTTTTTTCAAAAAACTTTTTTTTATTAATATTTCAAAGACACGTTAACCGATTTTCTTGAAATTTGCTAGTGATGTAAGCTTTAATAAGACGCTCAGTTAGCACTAATTAAATGTTAATTATGACTTCCAGTGGCGCCCCGGGGGACAGTGTCACGAATAAAAATGACAAAAAATGTACGCTGCTGACTTTTTTTAAAAATTTTATATATTTTTTAGAAAGCTCAGTCAAAAATACAACTTTTTTGTCACTTGATATTTTTTCGTATCTCTCTCCGTTTTCGAGAAATTTTTTTTATTAAAAACTTTATTGAAAGGTTCATTATCTGAAAATCTAAAACAAAACAATGTTGTCATGGTAACACATAAACATGTCAAACTTTAGTAAAAGTGTCAGTTTCTAAGTACTTAATTATCTTCAAACGTTACACTAATTGCAAAAATGAATCGGTTTGAATTAGCCGAGCTTGCAGATATGCATCTCTTGTATGGGGAAGCGCGGGGTAATTCTTTGTTAGCACAACGGTTGTACGGGCTGCGGTTCCCAAATCGTGAATTGCCAAACCATAAGATTTTGATCAAAATTCATCAAAATCTACGGGAGACCGGCTCATTCGTGGTAAGTATTGCAGAAATGGCAACTTTCTGTGTTTTTTTTCTTGCGCGTTTCTGTTTTACAGCCAATCTAAGAGGCTTTGTTATCTTTGCAGCCTATTGGAGAATTTGCAAGGCAGTTTCCGATCAGAGATGCCGTTGAGGATGAAGTCATGGCACGCATTCAGAATGAGCCCAACACTAGCACTCGTCTGATTGCGTCGCAACTTGATTGCAGCAAAAATACTGTCCATCGAGTATTGAAAATCCACGATCTCTATCCATTTAAACTGCAAAAGGTGCAGCATCTACTGCCTGACGACGCTCCTCGGCGGCTCGAGTTCTGCGAGTGGTTGCTCCGTCAAGCGGATGAAAACGCTGATTTTTTAAGTATAATCTTCACGAGCGATGAAAAAGGATTTTCGCGCGAGGGGACATTCAATCCTCGTAATAACCACGAATGGAGCGAACAAAATCCCCATGCTACGCACATCAGAGGATATCAGCAGAAGTTTGGTGTTAATGTTTGGGCAGGTATTCTTGGCAACCATTTGATTGGGCCGTACGTTCTACCTGATCACCTCAACGGGAATAACTATCTAGTTTTTTTGCGAGATATTCTGCCCGAGCTGCTGGAAGATGTACCCCTCCAGTTGCGTAGAGAGGCCTGGTTCCAACACGATGATTGTCCAGCGCATTTTGCGCGCACCTTGAGAGGTTACCTCGACCAAACCTACAACAACAGGTGGATTGGTAGAGGTGGTCCCGTCCCTTGGCCAGCAAGGTCGCCGGACTTGGCCCCCCTGGACTTTTTTCTTTGGGGCGAAATGGAACGGTTGATCTATGCAACTCCTGTGCCGACCATGGAGGACCTAGTTGTGGTGGCAGCGGAATTTATCGCGAACAATCCAGGCGTGTTTGCTCGGGTGCGCGATACCTGGCTCGACAGGTGCAGAAAATGCATCGAAATGCATGGTGGACACTTTGAGCATTTGCTCCACTAATTAATAATAAATTATTTGTAAAAAAGCCTCCTTGTTTTTCTTTCTAATAATAATGAACCTTTCAATAAAGTTTTTAATAAAAAAATTTTCTCGAAAACGGAGAGAGATACGAAAAAATATCAAGTGACAAAAAAGTTGTATTTTTAACTGAGCTTTCTAAAAAATATATAAAATTTTTAAAAAAAGTCAGCAGCGTACATTTTTTGCCATTTATATTGGTGACACTGTCCCCCGGGGCGCCACTGGAAGTCATAATTAACATTTAATTAGTGCTAACTGAGCGTCTTATTAAAGCTTACATCACTAGCAAATTTCAAGAAAATCGGTTACCGTGTCTTTGAAATATTAATAAAAAAAAGTTTTTTGAAAAAACTTTGACACCCTGTATTTTGAAAACCATGCACTTCCGGACATCAGTCTCTTATCTCAAACTGCTTGTCTATGGTTCCTCAATATGCCCAGAAGTTTTTTCCAATTGAGAGGGGACACCCTGTATAGGTAACATGGATACCAGAGCTGAAGCCGAAAAATAAAACAAATGGAGGAGAGTAGCTTTGTAGTGAGCGACAAACGTATGATAATTATTAAACATCAATCAAATGTGTCACGTAACCTTCAATTCGATGTTTTTATTTTATCATGACATATATTTTTCAAATATTCATTTTCTATGGATTGTTGTGGACGATTTCGGATAATAGTTGATGATAGATGCAGAGATGGATGTGATCTACAAAGCGATACTTGCGATTTGCTGAGAAACCTGTCACGATAAAGTCATCGGAACAAGATTCGTGGGCTAATTTTTGATCAATCACTGTTATCACTCACTAATCACTTCTGTAAACAATCAGTAAGTACATTAATAACTATATTAACACTCTTTTACATAATTTGTGTCAACAAATATACGTAACCTATGAAATTCTGAAAACGTCAGTGGATTTCAACTCATCAAAACCAGCGCATGCGCACAATTCATCATTAGCAAGCCAGACAGTCTTTTGTTTTTCCAAAACTGGCTTCATTTTCGCGTGAAGAGAAGAATAGGTGTTATCCATATAGTTGTTATTATATATATGAGTGATAGTAGATGGCTCTTCTTGTCGTTGACGTACTGGGATGCCTTATGCAACCAACAATACATTAGGAACGAACGCCGCTCCGCTACATCATCTGGTTCTTCTTCAGGCTTTCGCTGTTTCGCACCAATTGCACCTCTACCTTAGCTCTCTGCTTCAACGTTTCAACAAAGGACGAATTTCAGATAAAGTTGTATTTTGCTTTAGTAGAACCAAAGTCAGCTTAATGGAAAAAATCTAGTCTTCCGTGCACTATATGTCTGTTCAATGGCCAAGTTCAGTGTATGATTGTTTGAGGGCGCTGCTTGAGTGGTATAACAAGTGAATAACGCATTTTATGCCATTTTTTGATTTTTCAAATATTTTGTAGGTTGGGGTGCACATGTCAGTCATGTAAATGTCACATTCCTTCAAAATATTTCTTGTTTCTTTTACACTTTTTCATTTCCGCGAAAATGCATCCACGCCACGACTTTGCGCTAAAACTAAACAATAAAAAGTGATAGGATTTCATGAATTCGCCAGTGACTTCAATTTTGGAAAGCATGATGGGCAAGAAAATATACTAATAGGTACCTATAGTTTGCATGAAGAATCTTTGTGGTAGCTAATATAAATTTATTCATTCTAGCTTTAGAATGTCTCTAGAGATTTCTGAATATTGTGGCATTTGTGCTTACCATTTTGATACTGAAATTCCTCAAAAAGAGCTGTGTGCCTACAACTTTTCGAGGTAAGTCCAAAATTTTAGTGTACCTATTTGGTAGTGAACTGAATTCTCGAGTGTTTTCTCTAACATTTTTGTTATTCTTCTATGATATGGATAGATATTGACCACTTCACATATTATTTCATCCAACATTCACTATATCAGAATATCACCCAATATCTTTGCCAATATCCTAGGTTAGGTCCAAAACAGAGATAGAAATACGCAAATAGTGTTTAGGAAGCGGCGCTGCTTGAGTGGTATTAATTTTTATTGGAAGATCACTGTAGGTGATTTTCGCTGATTGGGCAGACATTATATAATGCACGGAAGACTAGATTTTTTCCATTTAGCTGACTTTGAGTAGAACCGAGGGATGGCTAGAGATTCCTCTCCATTCAGGGCCGGATTATCCTTAAGACGGATTAGGCAACTGCCTAGGGGCCCCGCACCGACTAGGGGCCCACGGGGGCATAATTGATGTTGAACGCACCAAGAAAAAAAAGGTTTCATCCGGTTTCATTCGTGACATTCCCGATTATTAACATCCGGTAATATCACCATAGAAAAAATGATGGATGCGGGGACAGATAACATCGTTTGAATTGATTTTTGATAATATGGCACAATCTACTTTTCCGAATGTAATGATTAGAATTGCAAAAATATAGAAGTCTGATGATATCAAACGCCACAGGTGAACGAAATTTTTCAAAATAAAATTAATAAAAAACCGTTTAAATTCATTGTCGATAATGGCGATTGAAAATGATGTGTTGAAAAAGGTAAACTTCCAAGATGATTTCAACGATTTTGTATCTAAAAAGTTACAAGAATTGCTATTTAAACTCATATCGTACCTACTTCACAAAAATATTTTCTTTGGTTGTGAAAATATTTTTGTGATCAAAATCATTTCATTCAATGAAAGCAAAAAGCAGGAGTCGATCTAATCAACTCGACTTTTGTAATAGAAAAAATATATTTTGAAAAGTAAGAAAACGGTAAAGGAAAGGGGCCCCCAGAAATATATTTTTTCCTGACAACTCAATTCCTTGACTCCATCACAACTGTATCGATCGTTTGCTGTCAATCTTTCTTTGGAATATTCCTCTTCATGCAGATGCTTGATGGCAATCAATGGCTATCAACACAGGTGTTCCACGAGGATCTGTTTTGGCACCAATCTGCCACATATCATCAAAGATCCTGTTACACATTCTGTTATATATACACTTTCCCAAGAAATTGATGCATCATCAATATGGACGTCATTTTTTCCACAATGTTGGTACACTAACTGTACAGCATTTTATAAGGGAACATGATTTTATTACACAAAATGTAACAAAACAAATCAGTAATCTCTGACACGAATAATTTTTTACCAACTCAAAATCAAAGACCTCAAGTCATTTTGGTCCAGTTCTTCCCATATAAGTCTTTGTCGTTCCTCTCGTGATCGTCTCCCAAGAGTATCCCAAAGATTATCTATGGGATTCAAGTCCAGGCTTCGAGCTGGCCATGCCATAGTAGCGATTTCAATTTCATCTAGATAATTTCTCACAACCCGAGCAAACTTTATTTTGTAAAATGCTCATCGAAACCAATAAAATCATGTTCTCGTCAGGTTAATTTTGTTTCTCGTGTAATAATAAAGATAATGGAATAAATGAAAGAAGAAAATTCAAGGAAAAAGATGAGACTATAGTGTGAATTCCTTGATATTGCAACTGTAAACTTTACAGGGTATTACAAATTTTATGAAAAAAACACGGTATCATTTCTTCACCCAGTATTTGTAAAATGTTTATTTTCATCAGAATACTATGAAGGCGTAGAGCGGACATGCGATATTTTTTTTCGAGTTGTAACACGAAATTAGTACTAATTTAGAGTTGTAACACGAAATTAGTACTAATTTCGAAATTAAGAAAAAAAATATTGCATGTCCGCTCTACGCCTTCGTAGAATACAGTTAATATATCAACATTGTGAAGAGCACAACCTGTTATTTGGTTAAAAAAAACGTTCAAATCGAACAAGTGGTTCCGACAAAAAATGCTTTTGGTTACTTTTTGGTGGTGCGTAAATTTTTTGGGGAAGTATTTACAGGGTGTCCCTAAAAGGTGCGGCCATTTACGAAGTGAATTTTTAAAATCCAGATATCTCAAAAACAGCTGCTCAAATCAACTTTTACCACGTATACCTTTTTTATGTAAAATACGTTGGACAATCCGAATTGTCATTTAAAAATTAAATATGGGGTGGCTCAAAAAAGTTATTTCGTTTTAAATGTGTGCAAGGTTCCGCAGGTGGCGCCATCTTGTCTTTACAATAAAAATGATAGCAAATTCTAATTTCTCAACCAGCAAAACCCCCCCAAGCCGAATATTGTGACAATACACCAATTAATAAAAAAAATATTTATAAAAAATGAGAATGAAATTGAACTTTTGACACTCTGTATCTCTGAAATCATCCACTTTTGGACTGAGGTGAGTTGAGGTAGATCGTCATATTTACGCCTCATGAACTTGTGGTAGCTTTTTTCCGCACCTTTTAGGGACACCCTGTATAAAGAAGCCAGAGATGCACGATCGATGTACTGTTAATGGAGCTCTGGCTGAAATTTCGAATGAAGATCTGATAATATAGTAGAGTTCAACCCTAATAGCACAAGATGTCCATTGGACATGCGTTTTGTGTCTAGTATATGTCCAAGGTGTCCATGGATATATTTTGGACATCCATAGGATATACACATGAAGATATCCAATAGACGTCCAGACAAGGTAGTCCAAATATTTGAATAAAGTTCTTCTTCTTCTTCTTCATTTGGTGTCCATTTAATGACCTCTTCTTCAAAATATCGATAGCCATTATCCAATCGATGTCCACATGGAGATATCCATTGAACATATATTTAAGGTAGTCCATATGGCTTACAATTATAGACTATATGTTGTCCATTTTAGGTCCAAATTGAGACGTTTGTTGGATATTCAGAACATATGGCGTACATTCAATGTACCCACGTTCACATTTTGAATTTTTTCCACACATATACATACTACATACCATTGCATTCATAAAAAGTATTCAAAATTGACACCGAAAGAAACCCTCATGTTCAAGTAATATAAACCAATTGGAATTCTGTTAAATTACTTTACTCCTATAGAAGTGGTTCGGATTACAGTATCAGCTGTTGGTCTCGCTTCTCTCCACCATGCACGAATTTGGCTAATTGGGCTCGCACAACATAGAAGTAGAGATATCAAAATACCACACATTGTCTACTCCATCATCGTACAATACCTAAATTTTCTCTAAAATGAAAAATACGTCGAACTGACATGCAAGAATCATTACTAATGGAGTAATTTGAATCATTCTCATTATTGACCAAATTTCATGGAATTAGTAATATAAATAAGAATACAGCAGCAGCCACCATGCAAGGAAGGATGAATCACAGAGGTAAAGCAACGATAAGCAAAGTTAGAGTTTGGATGGGTGACCGCTTGAATGCTAGTAGCTTTTTTCATTTATTCTTCATAAAATAGACATCCTATGGACATTCCATGGTTGTCCAAAGCGGTGGAATGTGGATGTTCAATGGCCTATATTTGTCCATACATGTTACCATATTGATGTCCATGATGGATAATACCGTATGGATAGTCAAAAAGTTGGAAATGCGATATCCTATGGATGTCCATACGTTATCCGGTGTATAAAAACTGGATGTCCAGTGGATGTCTGAGATGTCCTGAGGAGGACATCCATTGAACATCCATTGGACTGAGTTATGCTATTAGGGAATGCAACCAAATCTCAAGCTTGCAACTTTTATTGGTGGTTTATTGATCCTAGATTTGTGTGCTTCGTAAAACGTGGAAGAATTACAACAATATCGTCCCCCAGGTACTGGTGTGACGTCACCAAGACAATCTACGTGATAATCTTCACGTACCTACTCTGCCCTTTGGTCTGCGCTCCGCTTCTGATCTCCCTCAAGTTGGAAGCCTTCAACCAGACGATCGACTCCAAGGGCAGAATCTTCAACAACAGAACCCAACAACCGAACGCCACCTACACCGAGACCACCCTGTACGTGACGGCATACTCCAACCAGGACTACGCCAACGTCAGCTTCTGGCTGTACGGGGTGGTCATCAAACTGGTGCCGTGCATCCTGCTGACCCACCTCTCCTGCAAGCTGATCCTCAAGCTGTTGGAGACGAAGAAGCGCAAGAACGAGCTGATGCGTCGCGACGAGATGCCGCTGAAGATGCCGGGTGTCAGGAGGAAGGACCGGCAGGCGGATAGGACTTCGGGGATGCTGGTGGCTGTGTTGTTGTTGTTTCTCATCACAGAGTTTCCGCAGGGGATTTTGGGGTTGCTGGGAGCTATCAATGGGAAGCAGTTTCAGATCGAGTGCTACAATCCGTTGGGTGAGTTGACAAGAATGGATGGACTTTTTTTTTGCTCTTTCGCGATAGATTAGGAGAAGTATACGAAAGCTTCGAAGGGATGATGTAATAGTATATTACACAACAAGTGTGGAAAGTGATCGACATATTTCACACGAGTAGTCGTTTAGCACGAGCCGCGTAGCGGTGAGTGCGGAAACATAACGAGTGAAGGAATAGTACATTGTTTACCGGGTAGGAAAAGATTAACATTCCTGGGCGACTGTGAAGATTGGAATGTTAAGCTTGGAATGTTAAGCTTTTCCTACGAGGTAAACATACTATTTTTCCGCAAATCGTTTAAAATTCGACATATATTGATTGATTTAAAAAAAAACGCGATAATTTTATTCCCAAATAAATGGTGCTTTGAAATTCCTAATAAAATTACTTGGGCTACTATGGAAACGTATTGAGGTTGAATTGTGAAACTTGACGCTTATAAATTTAATTGCTGGTGTTCTCGAAAGTAAAATGATAAGTGATGATGAAATTTCCATTCCTGGGACTCCTCCAGAGCTGGTTGAGGCAGTGAATACTGCTTCATTAGAATTATTGCCAAAGAAATCAAGAGAAAAGTACGAAAATGCATACAGACGTTTTATGGATTATCGCATGAGTAAAAATACGAGTTCTTTCTCAGAAAATGTTGTAATGGCATACTTCCTAGACCTTTGTTTAAAGATGAAATCTTCAACATTATGGGCCAATTATTCAATGCTGAAGTCAACCCTTGCAATTAAACACAATGTAGATATATCTTCATACTCAAAACTTCGTTCTTTATTGAAACGGCAAGCTCAAGGTTATAGGGCAAAGAAATCTAAGATTTTAACGAAGGAAGAAATTGAAAAATTTATCCAGGAAGCTCCAGATAAAGAAAATTTAATGATTAAGGTAATTTACAAGGTTTTAATTTCTATTTAGATTGTACCTTTATTTATTTTTTAGGTGACTGTAATATTTGGTATTTCTGGGGCCTGTAGAATGGATGAGTTAGTCCGAATAACTGTCTGTACACGATATAGAAGACCTAGAATCTAAGCTTTTAATCAGCATACCTGATTCGAAAACCAACAAACCAAGATCATTTGTAATTAATCAGATCTACTTGAATGTTTATCGAAAGTATGTTTCGTTAAGACCAGAAAATATTAACAGTGACCGATTTTTCTTTAAATGTAAAAGCGGAAAGGGTTGTAGACAAGTGGTAGGAATTCATCAATTCAGAAAAATGCCCGAAATAGTTGCTACTTATTTGAACTTGGCAAATCCGACAGAATACACTGATCACTGCTTTCGTCGGTCTTCTGCAACAATATTGGTTGACTCTGGTGCCGACATAACTAGTTTAAAGAGGCATGGCGGATGGAAGTCATCAAACGTTGCTGAAGGATATATCAAAGAATCGCTTAACAATAAGGTTGAGGTGGCAAATAAAATTTTCACAGTACAAAATATTCAACAAAATAACCCTACCACCCCGCATGTTGTCCAAAATGTTTCTCATAGTTCTAACAGTGTTCCTCCAATGTTCAATAATTGTACTAACTGTCAAATTACTGTAAATATAACAAATTGATCTTAAAAATGTATTCAGCAATGACTTGATGTTTTCAAAATATAAATTAATTCCTTATAAGCAATGTGTTTTCAATCATTTATGTAAAACACTAACAACTGTACGGAAATATCATTTCCTTACAGTAAGGAAATGACATTTCCTCACAGTAAGGAAGTCCTGACTTTTTCTTCAAGAAATTTTGACAGGAATGTCAAAATTTCCTAGCGATTTGCGAAAAATGCACTTTCCAACGAGTTTTGTACACTATTTTTCCTACGACTCCGAATACTTTCATTTCGCGGGAGGTCTTGTCAAAAATGTAACTTGAGCGGTCTCTAGAATTTCAGGTGGTTTTGATTCAATATCAAGTACTGTTTATTATTTCCATATTCAAGATGATATTTGAATACTTCTCCGACAATTCCTCATTGTGTGAATTACTGATCGATTTAGTTCGTTTATTTTGGACAAATTTTATTGATATTGACACCAGCGTACATAAACAAACTTGACACCATACGCCTGCTAGCGCCAGTAATCACGCAACCAGGAATACAGAACCATAGAAGTATGTAGTACTCTTTGCTTGAACTATTTCGATGTTGATGATAGCGGGTGAGATCATTCAAAAGAGTACGGCTACAGTTTTATGCGCGGCTTGCTGCTTGCATCAGTTTGATATCACAGTATCACCAACGAGAAGATTCTTTGGTATCACAGATGTTTAGAAAGAGTCAAGGGCGTACTCTTTTGAATGATCTCACCCGCTATCATCAACATCGAAATAGTTCCAGCAAAGAGTATAGGTTCCAGTTTTAAAGTGAATTCAAAGGTTATGTATCAGACACATTGAAATAGATAGATAAAGAATTCTTGGTATAATTCGAAACAAGACAGAAATTTCAATAAATAATATGAATTTGATTTGAGAACGCTTATATTGATAGTGAGTACCTTCACAATATACCTAATTATTTCTATCAATTCATGCGACCGTTGTGATATTTTTCATATCAATACTAGTGCTTTTTTTCTTTCAAATAAACAATACCATGAGCTACTTTCTGAATAACAAAACAGTGTGATTATTGACGTTTTCATAGGTGGTCGTAGGAAAATATTTTTTCATCTGATTATATAATGAGTTAGCTATCTCATGAGTTAGGTTTTTCATTATTATGAGATGGCTAACTCATTATTATCGATTAGATATCTCATAATAATGAAAAATCTAACTTATTATGAGATAGCAAAATAATTTAATGCAATATTTTTGCTACTACTGCTGATGTCTAAAGACAGATTTATAAGGTGTGAGGTTACAAAATATTACTGATTTCTATTGAACTGGTATTGATTATTGATCTGTTTGATTCATTACTTATAATAGTGATTGTAATAAGTAGATTATATGGATGTCATGCAACTTTATTAAAATGTCTTTCCAATATCGTGAAACTGTACCTATAGGACGCTCCCATAATATGTGAACATCAAACTGGAACTTCAAAAATTCGCATATTTTCATATTCTTCGTTTCATTTTTATACCTAACTGAACATTCCATATTAATTGGAAATAGCAACATTGCTTAATATTGACTATAATTATTTTGAATTATGGTAGCTCATCGTTATGAGATAATGTATCTTATTATAATGAGTAAGATATCTCATAATTATGAGAAACTCAACTCATTATATTGAGCTAGGTAACTATATCATTATATTGAGATATAGCCAACTCCTTATAACGAGATGAAAGAAATATCTACAATATTCCTTCGGAGCTTAGAGAATCAGCATTTAGTTAAATAGTAAAATGTAAAAAATTAGCCCCCTGAAAAAATTTTGGGGGACGAAGATCAGAAATTTTTTCACGCTCTTTCCGATGGATAGATATATATTTTTTTAAACAGGATTTCGAGGTTGTTTCAGTTTTGGGCCACCTTTGAAAAAACCCTTGATCTTTAATGTTCATCTTGATTCTCATCTCTATATCTCTTCATCTAATATATGTTTCATCTTCAAAATGAGCTTGAGATTCTGAAAATCGGTTGACAAGGAAAAAAACAAAAAATTAATTTTTTGAGATAATTCTGTGAATAAAAGAGATAAGAAAACAATTCGGCAAATTTCTCAAAGTAATGAGATCATCTTCATGACCCTGTTGTCAAAGTTTTTTTGAGATCCTTTTAAAAATTCAGAAATTTTGCACAGTTTCAGTTAACACCCTATAGAGCGATTTTATGTGAAGAACCTCAAGTTTAGATTATAGCTGAAGGACTGGGCTAGCGAACAGTGTGAACAGAATTCAAATTGTTCAAATCAGAAAAAAGTTATTCGAAGATTTCAACAGGGTCAAAATTTTTGGGGTGCGACGAAATTAGTGTGAATTCTTGAATTCTAGAGAGTTAAAAAATTGATAGAAAAGTGAGGAGGAAATATATCATTCATCTGTCAAGAAGTGAGATAGTTGTCCTGTTTTCTACTCCCTAGAATTCAAGAATAGGGGCCCAAGATTTCAACAAACATTTCGAATGTCAGAAGGCACGAAAAAAATGCTTTGGAGAATCGAACAATGAACAATAGTAGCTGAATTATATCGAATATTTGTAAGATCATGTAGTTTTTCAGTTACTAAATGATGGAATGGCATTGGCTAAACTGGTTTCTATTCAAATAGACAATCTACAGGTATTTAATCTAACTTATTCCATAGATTCCAGGTATCGAACGCGACCTATATCTGCTCATAATATAATTATGAGAACAATTTCGAGCAAATTAGTAAACAAGTACCCACTGTTTTGCCCGATTGCAGGCTTCTGTTCACATATTCGTCAGATAATGTGTTCAATATCGAATGCATCAGTCGTTGACCTTAATTGGAAATTGGTTTTGGAGTCCTTGAGGGGTGATTAACGACACATCACTTCTCTGATCCAATATTTCAAATTTATTGATAGAATGGAAATGTGAAGGTGTATGCGATGTGACATTATATTTTTTCGCAATTTGCGAGTGAAAATGTAAACAGTTTTAATAAACTAATCTTAAAATACATAATACATCCACAGAGATATTTAGATAACTCGTGAACAAAGCAAAACCTTGTTATACTAATGATTTATTGCAGTATACACCGACAATACGGAAGTATTTATATTAACACTCGTATTTATAAAACATTCGCTTGCGTCAAAAATCACTATATAGTCAATTGAGTAACATTTTATTAAAACTTGTGTCATAACAAGAATATCATTCTGAATTTGTTTGATTTAAGGTTCTAATAATAATTATACGTTTAGAGTATCCATTGTTTACCACAAGATCTGAACGAGAATGTGGAATAGTCCCACACATTTCCAACGTCACGAATCATTGTATTATATTGAACAAATTCGAATTCGTATTTTTCAAACACCGCTGAGAAATATTTGCTTGGTTCGACTTCAATAGATAATCCATTACTCACTACAATGAATGTTTATTTCCAATATAATCATTTCCAATAAACGAAAACCATCTGTCTTCTGTTTTAACAGCATCAGTGTTATTTGTTTGCAATGTAAATATGGAGGATGTTGATGTTGAGCCTGCAACTTCATAAGAGACTGATGGCGTTGAACGAAATATCTCATGAACTTGATTGTCTGAATTTACGAGGCTCCAAAAAGTATCCACACATCCAGATATGGAACGAATCATTCCAAAATGAGTTCCTTGGAGTGAACATAATCTCATCAAAGAAATATTTCAAAGGTCACTGATTTGTAAATGTCTGACATGATTTATATACTGCAAGTTGTCTGCCTTCGCATTTTTAAGCATCAAGCTATTTCAAGAATATTTATCTGTGATTCTCTAAAATATATTCCATGTATTTATATTAAAGTGATTTTAAACTATTTGGTGTTGAGAAACGTGTGAGGTCGATTTGCTAGATCGTTTTAATGGAATTGTATGTATATACAGGGTTGTCGAAACTGTACGAAATATTTGAATATAAAAGAAACACATTTATTCGGCCTTATACCAAACAACAGATAACTAGATTATGGGAGATAAGAATGAAACACATTTTCCACAGTAATTACACCTCATCATGTGAATAAAAAAAATTAGAATCAATAAGTAGACATATGTGGTATAGATCGAAAGTACAGTGATATTTCTGGGTTTCGTATAAAGATACACCGAAATGAATTAGTATATCTGCTGCACCAAAATATTTCGATATATTCTGATAAGCTATAGTATTATTTGTAACAACTTCCATGAAGATAAACGTAATCATTCGAAATGAGATATCGATCCATAATAATTCGCGACATCATATAGGATGAGGATGCGAAAAAAAAATCACGTTTTTAGGTATACATCCATTTCCTCGTAAAAAATGAACAAACAATCAGCCATAAATTTTCCTACGTGACAATGTTTTCCTGAAACTTTTTTAATGGCTGGAGTTTACAAGTGCTAAATTTTCTTCTCGTGTAGCTTTCGGCTATTTTGCACTTTCCCTAGAGATCATTTGTAGGTACCTACCCAAAGATTTATATCTTGGACAAAAAAGGCAATACGATAATTCAAAATAGACATGTTTGCGATTAGCAACTTTAGGGTTGAGCGAAAAAAAACGTCCGAAGAACAATTATTTAGCTTTAGAAACAATCAACCCGCTCTTCTTCACTTCGCCCGGATTATATAATAAACGACTCTGGTGTAAGTAAGGAACATTCATTGCGATATACTAAGATTCAGTTGCGATTTTTTTAGTTTCATTTGGTCAATAGTAGTCAATAACCAAATATGTCATGTCACATCAGACACATCGGCTGTATGACTTTATTGGCTATATATATTTTGTAGCTACATCTGGTATATTCCTTACTCCATGACGATATATCTTTTTATTAAATTTAATGTGCACCATAATTTTGGTTTGAAATTTACATAGATATAAATTTGTCACGTCACGTAAATCCATTAACCAATAACACTTGAACTTAGTTTCATGGCTCTGGCAAACAATCTAGCGTGCATTTTAAACTGAATTCTAATTAGACATTTATAATAATAACAGCGTGGGGATTCTGATTACTTTTAATTTGAATTCAAGAAGAAAATAATCTCGCTTTTACCTCCTGCAGGAGGTTATAATTTATGCTGCAGTGAAAAAAATCTGATCGCACTTATTTCTACCCAATAGAGTTTATGTGCAGCCGTGGAGTGAGTCACCAGGTCTGTTCATAAAGGGAGTTTGATGGTGGCTCCTCATGACGTCAGGTTGTCAAAATCCTCTAGTGGCGAAATAAAATTTTTTATAAAGTTTTTTTTATTCAATTTGTACTGTATAAAATGGAATCGAGATATAGTAGGTGATTCATCGACGGTTCTGTTGGACATATTATAAATGGAATTATTTTTATTAAGAAGAAGTTTCCATGCTGATTTTTTGTTCTTTCTGGTTAGTCTTAACATCAGCGATTTTATGGCAGATGAAGTATAGCGATAAAAACTCAATCTGTTGTTTTATTACTATTAATCGATGGATATATTACGATTGAGAATCCCAATTGTTGATGATTACTTTTATATTATGATTAAATATAAGGAGAATGCATTTGTGTTGATGATTAGATTCCAGTCACCATCTAGAAAATCATTCAATGATTACTTCATGAATTCGTCTTCGAAGAAGCTAAATTTTTAGATTCAGGCTCTTTCTACTAATAAAAATGTCAGCTTATATAGTTTCATATACCATACTTTCAACATATCCCCATATAAGAAAATCTAAGGGGGGATAAAATCAGGAGAACATGGTGGCGCTAAATCCTGCTGGAATAATTACATCGGCAAAAAATATTCTTCCAACACTGGTACGACACTATTTTGGAGCAGAGCAGATTTCCGTCAGCCGTCAGTGAGAAAGGCACCAATGACGACATGGCATTGCAGGAACGGATTTAGGGAGGGGGGGGGCGAAGGAAGTTTAGCCCCCTCTGTGGAAACGCGAACTCGTATCCCCCATGTTCCATATTAAAATATTTTTTCGAAAATTATAACTGTGTATTACGGAATCGCCCCCCCCCCTCAGATAAATCCTAGATCCGCCCCTGTGGCATTGTAGGATTTTGCAAATATCATTCGGTCCGATTCTTTAAAAAGTGGTTAACACAGTGGATAAATTAGTAACGTTGATAACAACTACTTTTTTAACCACTATTCATATGTGGTATTCTTCAAATACGAAATTTTTCAAGGTTGCTAATTTCTTACATTTCCACTCAGTGGTAAATAAATGCGGAAAAGTTAGTAACTCCTCTTCTTTTTTATTATAGTTTGCTGTTTTTCTGCGAATTCAACGTCAATTTAACCCCATTTTTTGGATTCGATGTAGTATTAGCAGATAGAAAATATCGGCATACAGATTACTTTTTACTGGTCTTCTGTGTCCGGGACTGCCAAGTTTTTCGTGAATAATTGCAGGAATAATAATTATTTGTTTTGTTAATGAACCTAGTGAGGTAGGTATAAATATATCCTGGAATGCATATTATTACACAGGATCATTGCTCATTGATTCAGCTAGGTATCTAATTTTTCAGTAGCAATACATTCTACCATGTTGAACATCATTGGTTCTATCAGAGACATCATTAACATCAATATTCTTGGTTTGTATAATTTCATTAGGGCTCTATATAATTGGATGCTATCTGTTTCTTGAGCATATATATGTAGATATTTTTATGATATTTTTTTCAGTAGGAAGGTATAGGTTCTCATTAATATCGATTATCCTACCAACCATATAATTATTTCCTGAGCGACTCAAATCCTAAAAACTGTAACAAATTTCCTTCATAACTGCCTCTTCAAATATATATCAACTTTATGATGAATTATTTTTTCATTTCCACCAGTAAAATCTGGTGGATAAATTAGTCACTTTATCAGTGGTAAACCAACGACAAGTTGTTAAATTTTTTTCCACTTTGACGTTAGATAATTGAAAATTCGAAGTGATTCAAATAACAACTGACCTTCCTATTTGCCACCCAAATGACAGTTGTTGAGATAACCACTTCCTTAGAGAATCAGACCGATTGTCTCATTCAGGCAGGGGTTTCATTAGACCAGTAACAATAGTTTCAACCATCAACATGGCCATGAAAACAAAACATTTTATGAATATGCACAGCAATAATTCAGATAGGCACCGAATTTATGGCTATATGTACATATATAATAAGATTTCTATTCATAGACCTTTCAGTGAAATCTGCTAACTGCTTTGCGTGAAATTCATAGGAACTCCCATGGAAATGAATACATTCGAATGAAATTCAGAAAACCGAATTCAATGTGAGAAAGTTCGTGGAAAATTGAAATCAGTTGTGTGGATGGGGAGTTTAATTGAATTGAACAGCTCCTTTAGTAGTATGAATGAACCACTAAGTAAGAAGACGGGAATACGTAAATTTGGATACGGAATCTAAATGCCTGCAGGCAATTGACTTATACAACTTGAGATTCCAGTGAAAATCAATTCAAATATATGCAGATAGGTACCTACCTTTTCTTTAATTATATTCAATAATTATGTACAATCAGAATTCAATTCGAACAGTTTCAAACTAAAACATACTGAAACGTAGAAGGTCAATAATTTCTGAAATTTTTCACGAGTGAGGTATACTACAACTCGAAACTACAGAGAAAAATAATTGAAAAAAATTACCCTATTTTGCATTAGTATACTTCAATACTTCCGTATGAAAATAATATGCCTAGATCATGAGATGATAATGAATATAAGAACAACGAATATGATATCAATTAATGGTAATAAATTGAATTCAATTATAGATAAATACGTAAAAACATGAAATCTCGCACAATTATTAAGTATTGTACAGGGTGGCCAGATAAGAATGCAAAGTGCAGTATCTCGGAAACTATTCGTCTAAGAGACTTGCGGTGAAAAATATTATAACTAAAGTTACCAAAAAAAAATCCTATTAAGGTATTATTCCACTACATTTTCATAGAAAAAAGTCATATCATTGCATTTGATTTTTCAGACAATTCTGCAATTTTTTGTTATTATGTCAAAAAACGCGCTAATTTGATAGACCAATGAATGCTCTTTCCAACGATACCAAGTTTTTTGAAATCCGTTCAGTCGTTCAGAAGTTACAGCTGTTTATTTGAAAAAACATTGAACCACCCCCCCACCACTTCATTTTTATAGATACGTCAAAAAATGTCGAGCAGAAATTACTCGAATGGAGCTCAAATTTAAAAGGTATATATTTTATTGGTACGTTTACGAGGCTTATTTCGTCAAAAATTCATTTCAAAAGTTTTAGATGGCGGTTACGCCCCCTGACGGCCATCTTGGAAACATGAAAATAATTTCCAGCATTTTCTTTTGGTAACTTTAGTTGTAACATTTTTCACCGCAAGTCTCTTAGACGAATAGTTTCCGAGATACTGCACTTTGCATTCTTATCTGGCTACCCTGTACATACCAATGCCATATAGAGAGGTGGGAAATTATGTGATTATTTATAAAAATAAACTGTACTAAAAATACAAGAATACTTCGAATATTCAATCCCTCGTGTCTTCATAGTAATTCGACAGTTTATTCAATATTTCATCAGCTTGATTTATGAAAATATGATACCTCTTCACAATTTGATTTTGCAAATACAGGGGAATTTGACCCAAAATATATGATAACCCAAAACCTATGATTTTAGGAAGGTATAATGTTCATTACCTATCGTTACTTTCAACCTAGATCAAACACTGAATTGTATGGGAAGCAACAATTATATACAATAAAATAGATATAATCAATAGTTTCATTCTTTTTGAGAACATTAAAAAGTATTGATAATATTTCCGTAACTCAACTATGTCCGATTTTTAAATGATTTTACTTAAAAAAAAAATATGAATCGATGCCAGTGATAATATTAGTTTCAAGACTATTTCCCTTGATCTTATTGGCAAGCTAGAGGAAAAATACTGTCTTCCGTCACACTGACCAAAAAAAAAGAATTATTATGAGACCCATAAATTTCGGGTTTAATGTCCCTCTTGAAGGACGCCATAAATCACTCACACGAAAGAATTATTACAATATTTTCTTTAAATTCTTGGTGCGGGAAAGAGAACAAGCGGAAATGCTACCGTCATTTGAGAAATATAATCCAAACATCCTGATGAACTGAACGCAAGATATTCGTGATATGCCTCAATCCATTACCCACCCCATTGTATTTCGTCGAATTTTCGTCGTTTGTTTTTCCAGGCAAATAGCAGAGGCAAAGAAAAAAAAATGTCCTAAATGTATCTGAATCACCATTCCGGGTTTTTGAACGATAATTTCCATATAAATCCCACACTGCAACAACTTGATCTTTCCAGGTTTACGAAATATCCCACATAGTTGAATTCCCATTCTATTAAATTTTCAAGATAACCCTTTCCAGGTCAAAAAGTCCATGATGACAATATTTGTTCCAAAGAGTTGCCGTTTAGATCAGAATCTATGCAATAATTTGGGATCACCAACTCCCTACTTTTCTACAAATGTTCTACATGATTATTCAACTCTGAAACGCCCTGTATTTACTTATTTCCCCTTGTATTCAAGACGCCTGTTTACCTCTGTTTTCACCAGTTCAATCAATAACGAATAGAGCTGTTACTTTCGCTGTACAAAAATCAAATGAAAAATTATTGCTCATAAAGTGAAGTCGACATAATAAAGAAAAAACATCTCCTTCCCCCATAAAAAAAGACGACTTCAAAACGGTGTTTGGGGAAACAGCCGAAAACGAGAGGAAATAACATTTCCCCCGATACATACAGGGTTTACAACCTTATTCTAGGAAGATTAATTCGGATATAGTTTGTTTTTGTCAATTCCAAGAGAATTTTCACTTTGTATGGATGAATTTTTTGCGTACATGAAGAACTGATTGACTTATGTCGGTTCGGCAGCTGCATATATATATTATCAAGTCCCTAAAGGGCTGATATACTAGCTAACTACCATGTGATTGGTGGTCTACATTGAAACAGCATACAATAGATAACTCTTGACATATTCGTATTAGACTAATCGCCCCCCCCCCCATTCTTGTTGCGGTTGTTCAATTGTGGTATCACTCGAATTCTGGGGATAATTTATTTAAGGTTGACATTGATATACCCCAAATTAAGTATCCGTAGAATCACACTGGGAAGATATGCTTGGCAAAAGCAATAAAGGGAGAGCTCCATCTGGATATTGGTTCTAGATAGTTGAGTTTTATAACAACTGGTGAATAAAGTTGTCTTTGACACTTTCAGATATCACAGAACATTTCAAGGAACAAACCACGTGAAAATTGGATAAACTCTGACTCGAATTGAGTACGTACTGAGGGGGAAAAAACTTTTCTAAAACTAACCCAATTTAATGTTACTTAATCGTTATTGATTGAATCACCCTGTGGAGTGCATGTGTTCCATGCTTCTGGAAAAGTTCGGAACCGAATCCAATCAGGAATATTAATTTTCCATCGAACGAGGATATACGAGACATAAATTAGAAAATACCGAGTCATCGGTTCATATCTGTCGACACATCCCTTCTGTGCAGAGTGCTTTTTTGTGTTCAATTTTCCAACACACTTTTCCATTGTTCTATTGATGGAAAACGCGTGCTCAGAAACATCATGCTCGGTTTATTTTTCGTGCGATTCCAGATCACTTCCACTCCACGTAAAAGGAATGAAAGATACACACTCTCTCTGTTGTATCTTTTATTATCATTTTTGATGGTATAGATCAAAGTGGTTTATTTATGGATCCCAAGGGGTCAACTCTGATCTGCAAGGGGTCCATTTCAATGAAACGAAAACAAACAGAGAATGTTTGCTTTTCTTACATTCCGTCAATAGCAGAAAAGCGTGCTTCTGAGGATTTCCAATAGCCTTTTTATACCACGTACTTTTCTAACTCTCAACCATTGACACAGAAAATAAAGCGGTGACTGACTCTTTCCAACGAAACTCCATAGCGGAAAAAACAGATAACACAGCTGTGCATTTCACTGATTCTCGTCTTATCCAGGCCATTCAGAACAAGAGGAAGTGACCTCTCGGAATGTAAATGTCAAGATGTATCCTATTTATTTTCCGGCAAAACAATATCCACCTAATTTTGTGTCACGTCCAAGTCAGACCACAATGCAATTTATCAGAGGGGAAAACAAAACTCTCCTCTATCAGGATCGGATTCCAGAGAAATGTTCAAACAATACCCTTTCACGAAAAATGTGTCTCCCAACTCATGATGGTCGTGAAAGTGTGAAATGGATTTTCGAGGAAAAACATTTGTTGATGGAGACCTAGTGAAAGTGAAGCAATCCCTTCATCAATGTTTCGAACTATTTTTGGAAAAGTGATACAGTTCCAGCAAAACATGGATCGTCAAAATTTGGGTGATCAATTATTTGAATGGAAATTCAAATTTTCACTCTCAGAATTATTTTGGAGTCCTTTTACAATCTCTATCGGTTATGGATCAATATACAGCGTGGCTTAAGTCAGGAAAAAAGTTGTTTTCTTATAGATATCACAAGTAAAATAACCATATATATAATAACAACTATATGGATAACACCTATTCTTCTCTTTACGCGAAAGTGAAGCCAGTTTTGGAAAAACAAAAGACTGTCTGGCTTGCTAATGATGAAATGTGCGCATGCGCGGGTTTTGACGAATTGAAATCCACTGACGTTTTCAGAATTTCATAGGTTAGGTATATTTGTTAACCCAAATTATGTAAAAGAGCGTTAATATAGTTATTATTGTACTTACTGATTGTTTACAGAAGTGATTAGTGAGTGATAACAGTGATTGATCAAAAATTAGCCCACGAATCTTATTGTTCCGATGACTTTATCGTCACAGGTTTCTCTGCAAATCGCAAGTATCGCTTTGTAGAACACATCCATTTCTGCATCTACCATCAACTATTATCCAAAATCGTTAAACAATCCATCGATAAATGAATATTTGAAAAATATATGTTATGATAAAATAAAAACATCGAATTGAAGGTTACGTGACACATTTGATTGATGTTTAATAATTATCATACGTTTGTCGCTCACTAGAAAGCTACTCTCCTCCATGATGAAAACGCATGTCGATTCTTAATTCAAACTTGCGCATGCGCATATTCGCGATTGGTCCCGCAGACTGTCATTTGTTTTATTTTTTGGCTTCAGCTCTGGTATCCATGTTACCTATATAGTTATTATTAGATATATGAAAATAACCAATAGCCATTTTGGGAGAGAACTTGAGTGCATCTTATCAACAACTGAGCTCTAATTTGTCTTAACCATTGTCGATTATCGGTAATTGAAATCCTACTTGAATGAATAAATTAATGATACTGGTCAGTTCTCATGTATGAAATTATCCAGAAAAAAATGTGATATCACTATTTAGATCATGATCCATTTGAATGTGAAGAATGATGAATTGTTCGGATTTTATTGTTTCGAGTCCAGTCCTGTTTCCCAAGGAAATGAACGACATTAATGTATCTCCACATCCTACATCCTGGAAAAAGCATGAAAATAAAGGAGAAAAGCAAAGTGTAAATAGATAGGTCGGTCAGTTTTAGAGAAAAGATATCTTCATCATTTACGGAGGCCTTAAAAAAGCACAATCATCTTGCTGTAATCACGTTATTTTCGATTCAATGTGGAACGTGATTGAGAAGAATTTGTGTGATTCATAAGTTCCTGCTATAAGTTATCTTGTTGTAGAAACAAACTAGCCCCATAAAGATAAAGAATTTCTAAATTGAGATCTGATAGAATTTGATACAACCAATACTCATTATACTCAGGCTTATTTTCACCTATCATGTGAGGTTGAATAATATCAAAACTTAAAAACTCGGTTTCCTCAACAGCTTCCCATGAAGATAATTTTTTTGTCGAGATATTAGAATGGTATCGTTTCGAATTTTTCTTGTGGAACTCATTACCTAGTGAGGTCTTCCATCATGAAAGTGTTGTAGTTTGGGGTTGGACTGGGAGGATAGAACTTAAACAAGTCTTATTCCACCAAAGATGTATTCCAGAAAATAAGTGTTCACCACAAAATGCCGTTTGGCACAACCAACAGACAGGAATTATACTTAGTGCAGTGATCAAGTAATAATGAATAATCAATCAAAGTGTTGTAGTTTGGGGTTGGACTGGGAGGATAGAACTTAAACAAGTCTTATTCCACCAAAGATGTATTCCAGAAAATAAGCGTTCACCACAAAATGCCGTTTGGCACAACCAACAGACAGGAATTATACTTAGTGCAGTGATCAAGTAATAATGAATAATCAATCAAAGTGTTGTAGTTTGGGGTTGGACTGGGAGGATAGAACTTAAACAAGTCTTATTCCACCAAAGATGTATTCCAGAAAATAAGCGTTCACCACAAAATGCCGTTTGGCACAACCAACAGACAGGAATTATACTTAGTGCAGTGATCAAGTAATAATGAATAATCAATCAAAGTGTTGTAGTTTGGGGTTGGACTGGGTGGATAGAACTTAAACAAGTCTTATTCCACCAAAGATGTATTCCAGAAAATAAGCGTTCACCACAAAATGCCGTTTGGCACAACCTGACAGACAGGAATTATACTTAGTGCAGTGATCAAGTAATAATGAATAATCAATCAAATGAATGAATTTGTTGAAGTGTCGATTATACTATCGATCTCTATTTCATAGCTGACGCTTAAAGACGCATACTCGTCACCAGGACGCTATCGCGTGATGGAAATCGACCAATAGAAAAGTGACATGAGGTATTGTATGTGGAACAATGAACTCAGCAGGCTTATTCGCGAATTAGCAAAAGCCTCAGCAAAAAATAGAGGTTGTTATACTTAATATCTATAATATCGCAATATGACATCATGACAATGTAATTTCGAAATACTAATAAAATCAGTAGCACCTCGTAGAGGGTGTGAAGGGTACTTCACAACAAAAGTATAAACCTTACCCAATTTTCCCCACTGGTAGTCGAAATATAAAAAAGAGCTTATTATCGTGTTATTGCACACGGCAACATGACAGCTTAATTTTATCATCTGATGTATTTTTCCTCAATTTTCTTATTTCATCTGCACTTTCATCAACAGCGTTCCGGAATTTCACATTAAGTATTCATATCATGCATCAGTCAACACTTTATTTTATTAAATTTCTCACGTTTCAACCTACCTCTGCTCATAAAGTATATTATGTACAATCTTGTTTGTTTTGAAGGAGCAAAAATGTCGATCGTCTATTAGATATTTTTATATTTTTCTCATTGTTATGACGAGAAAACGGCATGATACATTCTGAATCATAGGTCAATATTATCGATAGAAAAGCTAGCAGAACGAACGTATAAAAATCGTCTTTGGTACACATCAAATATAAAAACATGCTGGACCATTTACCTTAATAAATGATGAGAATAAAGAATGTGGCAGTTGTTTAGAATACCTATACTATCTGAAGAAATTCTGGTATTTTTTCTCAGATAACCTAAGTGATGTTGATTTTCAACATTTCAACCATGTTTGGAAAAAAAAATCATCAAAAAAATTTGCATTTATATAGATCACGTGACAATTTTATTTAGATATTTTTGCTACGACCACGTATGAAAACGTCAATAATCACACTGTTTTGTTATTCAGAAAGTAGCTCATGGTATTGTTTATTTGAAAGAAAAAAAGCACTAGTGTTGATATGAAAAATATCACAACGGTCGCCTGAATTGATATAGAAATAATTAGGTATATTGTGAAGGTACTCACTGTCAATATATAAGCGTTCTCAAATCAAATTCATATTATTTATTGAAATTTCTGTCTCGTTGTGAATTATACCGAGAATTCCTTATCTATTAATTTCAATGTGTCTGATACATAATCTCTGAATTCACTTTAAAACTGAAACCTATACTCTTTGCTGGAATTACTTCGATGTTGATGACAGCGGGTGAGATCATTCAAAAGAGTACGGCTACAGTTTTATGCGCGGCTTGCTGCTTGCATCAGTTTGATATCACAGTATCACCAGAGAGAAGATTCTTTGGTATCACAGATGTTTAGAAAGAGGCAAGGACGCACTAACTCGTACGCGCTTGCGCACTACATACTTCTATGGTTCTGTATTCCTGGTTGCGTGATTACTGGCGCTAGTAGGTGAATGGTGTCAAGGTTGTTTATGTACGCTGGTGTCAATATCAATCAAATTTGTCCAAACTAAACTAACTCAATCAATCAGTGATTCACATAATGAGGAATTGTCGGAGAAGTATTCAAATATCATCTTGAATATGGAAATAAACAGTACTTGATATTGAATTAAAACCATCACCTGAAATTCTAGAGACCGCTCAAGTTACATTTTTGACAAGATCTCCCGCGAAATGAAAGTATTCGGAATCGTAGGAAAAATAGTGTACAAAACTCGTTGGAAAGTGCATTTCCTTCACTCGTTACGTTTCCTACTACTCGTGTGAAATATGTCACTTTCCACACTTGTTGTGTAATGTACTATTTTCATACAAATAATATAACTATCAGTTTGTGATCTGTTGTCATTTACATATTCATACCCTGTATCTATGGAGAACAGACAATTTTCAGTGCATCCTTCCGTAATGTCTAGCTTGAAATTGTTCAGACTAGAAGCCCTAACTGTTATTGGAATTTTATTGCCGCCGATTTCCAAAAGTTATTTTCCACTTACGACTCCGTTTCACAGACCTCGATGCATTGTTTTGATCATATTATAATGCTGCAAATAACAATAGAGTTGTGAGGCTGCGAGCACTGAGGGCTGAATATTTATTGGCCCTCTTCTCGAAAACGACCTGTTTTGGTAAGAACAAATGAAACTCGGCAGTCTGTTACTTTTTATGGCCGACATAAAAGCGTTTCTTATGCTGAAACGTGTATACTTTGTAACCCGGATGGGATATGTACCCTCCTGATGTCATTGATGAAGAAATGGAAAAGCTAAGAGGATTCAATGTTTCATTAGCAAGTGAAGGTTTTGATGAGCCTATTGTTCGAAGCAATCTCACCGATCATTGAATCAAATGGTACCAGGTCTGGCGATTGAGCTGGCTATAGTTCACCATCCGATTAGTGGTCCTGATAATATCACTGATATTTTCACAAATATATTGTAGCAATGAGAATAAAGTTGAAGGGTTGATTTATTGATATTATAACTCGCTTCGCTCGTCGTATTCAGACAAAAATATATTTAGTTCGAAAAAAATTCGCATCAGGGTCGACACTATATTGATGCAAATATTTAGACGAATGATACATTTTTTCGTTCTTCAAATACTTTTAAAAATTGTAAACTTGGCATCGTTCACTTTTTCAGAGATTCCATTAAGGCCCTCAAAGGCCCTGCATTACTGAGAGTTCCATCGTTATATAACTGAATTATCACATTATCTTTGTTTTTCTCTTTTTTTTTAGGCGACGTAATGGACATTTTGGCGCTAACGAACTCTGGCATCAACTTCATACTCTACTGCACCATGTCTAGACAATTCCGAACCACTTTCCAAGAAGTTTTTCGATTGAAGCCCCTACTGAGATTCAACCCACTATCTCACTACGCTAATGGATCGGACAAAACACAAGAAAAAACACAAGTGTCCGGCGTGTAGCGAAAAGAGTTTCGCCCAATCGAATATATATATACAGAGTGTTTCAAGTTCCTATACCCAACACGTCCATGACAAACTTATTCATTCATCTTCAGGACGTTTATTTTGTCCTTGGATAGGTATATTGATGTGTTAAGGTGGCATATTCGTGTGTGGGACATCCTGTATCATACCCTAGTGAGGTGAACGAACGTAAATGCGAGGATCAAATACCTAGCTAGATGTTTCCAACTGCGAGGATCACGATACGGGTATGAATTGCCAAAGTTTGTTGGCAGATTATTATTTATGCACGATGTACACAAGCATTGACTGAAATTTTTGAATTAATCATCGTGTATCTGGGGAGTTTCAATTGAATTAGGTCTCGACGATGTTTATAAAACAGGTATGCAATTTATATATTTTATAAAGGTATGTTCGACTTAGTTGAGGGAACCATATACCGGGCTATTCAAATTCGTTTCTGTACATGGGGATCTCGTAAACACTAAGAGATAGAGTGTCGGTTAAATTGTGGCAAAGTTGCGTATTTTAGAGACCTATTCAATGATGTGAAAAAATCGAAATTAGCTCTTCTGGTTCTGGAGATATACAGGAAAAACCAAAATATCCCAAATTATTTTTTTGCCTGTATATTCTTTATTCGCAGACATATTGAAAATCTATCAAAATTTTGCTATTGGCACTTGATGTGGTCTATCAGAATATGTTCATGAATCTTTTATACAGGGTGTCATCTGACTTGGGCCACCCCATCTTTGAATTTTTAAATACGGACCTGTATTTTTTTTATGTTTTTGGATCGTCGACGTTCACTTCATACTAAGAAATTAAATTTAATTTTATATTTCGGGATGTTTCGGTAATATTTTATTATAATTGGGTGAATTATTCCCTTTTAAATTACGGCCCTGGATTTTTTTTTGTTTCTCCTTTTATATCTCCAGAACGAAAAGAGCTAAATTCGATTTTTTCACATTATTGAATAAGTCTCTAGAATACGCAACTTTGCCACAATTTAACCGACACTTTATCTCTTATCGTTTACGAGATCCCCATGTCTACAGAAACGAATTTGAATAGCCCTGTATATAGGATTTATTTCAATGTGGCGTAATATTGTCAAATATTATTAGATTGCATTCTGACATTAAACAAAGCTAAAAAAAATATTAAACCTGCCTATTTTGTTGTGAAGGTTTTGCTTTTTTTTGGTAGTTCATAAATGTATCTTAATAAACAGGGTGATGTTAAGTTAGTATGTTTACAAACTTTCAGGGGTTGTTACCTTAATGATTTCAATGTATAAACGATGAATGTCTCGTAAACGTACTTATAAGAAATACTCTGTGTATACATTTCCTAATCATCATCGTATATTTGTACAGTGTTTCCAATTCACAATGGTACACTCATCATTATATTTCTTACTTAAATCTTCATTTTCAGAAAATAAAACATCATCAGTTGTCACTTTGCATAAAAAAATATGTTGGCCTGTATTCTACGTGAACATTTATAACATGAATTGGAGCAGACAACTCAAAATCTATTGAAGAATTTTTAGAATTGGGAACGCTAATACCATTTCGTACATGTTTCTCAACTGTTCCTTCAAATTAGTTGTGCTACAAATATTTATTCTACATTATATTACGTGTTCAAATGAGTGGAAATGTACAAAAAATCACACTGTATATACAAATAACCCAATTAATCGGTATCAGTTGCAAATTGTTATTTCTGAATGGCTAATCGGATTCCTGTGTCATTGAACTATGCATTCTTTCAGGTTGATTATATTCAACTATACATATATATACCGGGTGTCCCAGTATACCTGTTCCAGTGGATTATTTCAGCTCTTTCGAAAGATATAAATTCGAAAATTTCATGATCTCCGATTCATTCAAAGAACCTTTAACTGAGAAAAACAAAAATTGAAAGTGAAGAAATTCTAACATTTTTATTTCAAATAGCACCCTGTATATCAAATGTAAACTACAAAGTGTGATACATCGTTGAAAAGGTAATTTTGAGTAGAAATGAAAAATTGCGAAAGATATATAGGATGCTATTTGAAATAAAAAAGTTACAGTCACTTCCGGTCAAACCAGAAGTGACTTCTGATTTTTGTTTTTCTCAGTTGAAGGGTCTTTGAATGAATCGGAGATCATGAAATTTTCGAATTCACATCTTTCGAAATAACTGAGATAATCCACTGGAACAGGTATACTGGGACACCCGGTATATATATAGTTTCGGTTTTATGCTGAATAGTTTAGATAACACAATTTAAAGGATGAAATCAAACAATCCTGTCGAACATCCACTACAAACTTTATTTCCAATAATACTGTAGAATTCAGTTCTCATATAGGTGGTTACAAAAATAACTTCCAATTCCGAACATCTACCTGTTTGAATTTTTAGAGTCTGACGCAAAGTTCAATAGAAGACATTTTGGAGTTTTTGGGAACAAAACGTTATTTTTTTGTTCTCCTGATATATTTATCATTAATCACTCATAAAGATTCATCGTCTGATTCACAAACAAATATATTTATTCTGAATATTCTGTAATTTTTTGAGATCCTTAAAGTCCTGATGCAGATCATTCGGTTTACGAATTTAAAGTCAAAATTGAAAATTCAACATGCTGCCTTGATGTCTGGATAATTTGTGCTTGTCAAAAAGAGTAAGGTCATATTTATACCCTAGCCATTTATTAGAAAGTATGCCAATGTATGGTACGCAATTTTTTTATAGATAGATAATGAGGACGTCAACTGCAAACTTCCGGAATTTAATTATCAGCTTCTCAGATGAATTATAAATGAAGATTGAAGTAGGATAATTTTCCATAATTATATTTGATAACTGCTAAGAATCCCGAGGCGTGTTTAAAGTGATAAATTTGATGAGAATAATTACTCAGGCGCTGTTATAGATTCTGACACTGAAAAGAGTTGCCATATACTTTCAGTCAATATATAAACTTTGTAACTCCCTAACTCTTTTGAACCTTTTATACAGACGAGTTGAAGTCGAAATATGAATGGAAAACCAGTAGATTTTTTAATTTATCTTATGATTTTCTGAAGGTATATTTGCATTGAACAAAAAATATATCACATTAATTAAAAATAGATGATATTGAATCGTCAACGATTACAGTACAACAAAAACAGACACAAACAATGAAATAACGTGTGAAATAAAATCAATAAAATTAATGTCAATATAAATTGAATAATTATAGTTGGTTGAGGCTTGATATAGGCTATATTTTGATGTTTTTCGTCTACTACTAGCGATATATCTATAAAATGATCCATGCACTTAATTGGAGTCACATTGTCATCTTGTTTTTTTTATATTTGAGATGTCATAAAATCTTCATATCCGCTGTCTTATATAATTTAAATTTTTTTGAAACAATTCCTACTTCAATTCAGTATTCCGATATTCAAAACAAAATCACATACTTATAATTGAAAAAAGAAGAAAACACAAGTATAGCCTTAGCCAACTATAGACTCTCATTTATGAACTGACAATGATGAAAACCTAACAAAATGGAACAATGAACAATCACAACCAATGTATGCACAAACAAAATAATTAATTTAGAAAAATATTCATATTCTAAGATTATAGTGCCATTAATACAGAAAATTTTTTTTTCAAACGTCCATAATCACCACTTTCAGTGGTCTCAGTAAAATATCATCATGCTGTGTAAAATAAAATCAGTAATATATGCGAATGAACGGAGTTTTGGACGAATTGTCTTGTCACATCTAAGTCAAAAAAGTATAAAAACTAGGCTACGCTACCCACTATACTCCACTCTAAGTATATACTACATAATCAATATGATTTTTGCGTGTATCAGATACCGAAAAATAAGTCGAGCTGAAAATATATCGTCGAGATAATCTGAGGAGGCAATTTCATGAGAACGATGATACTATGAATCACTTTTCAGCACTGAAATCATAGATTGTTTATCTATAGTTGAAACAACCTCAGATCAGCTCGATTTTTTTTTTTTTGGAGTATATTTCATACATTTTCCACAGTTCACAAAAAAATTAAAAAAATATATTGTATCGGTATGACTATCTCTGATTCTATACAATTTAACTTTGTACTAACTTCCGAATGACAAACTATAACTGCTATAACACCTAACCAACGATACAAGATACTATACAGTGAGTGGAAAAAATTCCTGTTTCTATGAACCATCCTTGTTGTGCAATTGATGATTTGGAAATATCCACTATACCCTTTGGAGATCAGCTATAAACGCTAAATTTCACTACAACTACTAGAAAAATATTGGCACTTTCCTTTCAAACCAAACCTGTCCAAACTGACCCAATTTAAGTTACTAATAGATACAATAATTCAGGTTTGAGTCGTTTATTAGAGTTTTTGCTCCATCATATGCAAGACTTTGTAGAAGGTGCAAAAATTTCATTCACTTCACACATCACAATAGAAAATATAAACTAGATTAGAGCATACCAAGATAGCCAACAGATTTACTCTTCTTATTGGTGCGAAATATAAGACACAAAATAATTATTCACAGTTTTTTTTGTGAATCATAACAATTGAATTTATCTCTTGTGATTGGTGACAGGAAAAAATCCCTAACGAATTTCACCAGGATATGTGTGTAGTGAAGAATTTCCAATCGATAAGATTTTCACGATAAATATATTTATATTTTTTTTTTTCACAACATGTTTCGCTAACACTGTAGCTTCATCAGGTATAAGTACACTAAACTAACTACTACGATAACAACCATATTTATACCTAATTACACAGTTATAACAATATTTGTACCTGTAGAGATTAAAGAAAGTTTATCCTCTTTTTATTGCACTAAATAACAAAAAATAAAATGAATATCTAATTAAGCTATTTTTAGGAAAACAAATTCAACAAAGGAGAATTATTCAAATCTAATTGGTCATTATAAGCAAAAGATTTGAATTCTTAAGTCTATGAATTTCGAGTGTTTCTAAATAGTTAAGTTTCACTCCTTTGCTTTCAACATGTAATATTTTGAATTCTTCATCAAAATCGTGATTTACTTCTAAAAGGTGGTTGAAAACAAAGGAGTGAAACTTAATTATTTAGAAACACACGAAATTAATAGACTCAAGAACTCAAATCTTTTGCTTAATGACCAATTAGATTTAAATAATTCTCCTTTGTTGAATTTGTTTTCCTAAAAATAGCTCAATTAGATATTCATTTTATTTTTTGTTATTTACCGCAATAAAAAGAGGATAAACATTCTTTAATCTCTACAGGTACAAATATTGTTATAACTGTGTAATTAGGTATAAATATGGTTGTTATCGTAGTAGTTAGTTTAGTGTACTTATACCTGATGAAGCTACAGTGTTAGCGAAACATGTTGTGAAAAAAAAAATATATATATAAATATATTTATCATGGAATTCTTATCGTTTTTCGTATGTTTACAATAACTATGGATTTTCATCAAGTAACGGCCAAGTCAATTGAAAATCTAACTAAACAAGACGCTGGAAAAATTATACCTTATATTCCAGCGCTACTTCAACACAATTTCAACCTCCAAACAGAAATGGGTCGTTGGAAAACTGTCACCTGACCTTGCTCCTTCCCTCCAAACACATATACATGCATGCCCACAGACTTGTCTTCAGCTTTGGTAGTCGCTACCTTTTCCGGCTTCTCTGTCCCGTTTTCCGTTCTACCTGAACCAGAAAAAAATTCATCGAATTTACAAGTTTCAGCTCTAGGCAAAATATCCAGATTTTTTTTTTTTTTTGAAAAATACCTGCGCTCAGTGCTCTGGATTTCTCCAAGTTTGAACGGCTGCGTTCCAACTTCAGAGTCTTTGGGGGCTTCGGCCCCCTACTGGAGTTTCTGAACACCACTTTGTTGTTTCCCAGCACGCCGTTATACTCTTGAAGCTCCAGCATGCCTTCATCGTCAGAGATTCTAATACAAACAACATTTTTACTATCAATATCATCGAAATTCATAGATGGACACGTCGTAGTAGGCAGAACAATATTGTCTGTTCACTGAAAAAATTACGTAACTTTTTCTGTAAACAAGATACATCTTTCGAGTTTTTTCAATACAATATAATGCAATTATATCAAATAATTCAAGGCTCTTTTAGGTGTACCGCAAGGTTCAAACCTCGGACCCTTACTATTTGTCATGTTCATTAATGGCCTACCTGCGCACTTGAAGTACTCTCATTCGGTCTGATTCTCTAAGGAAGTGGTTATATCAACAACTGTCATTTGGGTGGCAAATAGGAAGGTCAGTTGTTATTTGAATCACTTTCCGAATCTTCAATTCTCTAACGTCAGAATGGAAAAAAATTTAACAACTTGTCGTTGGTTTACCACTGATAAAGTGACTAATTTATCCACCAGATTTTACTGGTGGAAAGGAAATAATTATTCATCATAAAGGTGATATATATTTGAAAAGGCAGTTATGAAGGATATTTGTTACAGTTTTTAGTATTTGAGTCGCTCAGGAAATAATTATATGGTGGGATAATCGATATTATTGAGAACCTATACCTTCCTACTGAAAAAAATAGCATAAAAATATCTTCATATATATGCTCAAGAAACAGATAGCATCCAATTATATAGAGCCTTATGAAATTATACAAATCAATTCAACATTATTGACCTAAAAATTCACCCAAGATATATCACATGCCAAGAATATTAATGTTAATGATGTCTCTGATAGAACCAATTATGTTCAACATGGTAGAATGTATTGCTACTGAAAAAATAAATACCTAGTTGAATAAATGAGCAATGATCCTGTGTAATGAAATGCATTCCAGGATACATTTATACCTACCCCACTAAGTTCATTAACAAAACATATAATTATTATTCCTGTAATTATTCACGAAAAACTTGGCAGTCCCGGACACAGAAGACCAAAAAGTTATCTGTATGCCGATATTTTCTCTGTGCTAATACTATATCGAATCCAAAAAATGAGGTTAAATTGACGTTGAAATCGCAGAAAAACAGCAAACTATAATAAAAAAGAAGAGGAGTTACTAACTTTTCCGCATTTATTTACCACTGAGTGGAAATGTAAGAAATTAGCAACCTTGATAAATTTCGTATTTGAAGAATACCACATATGAATAGTGGAAAATCTAAAGTGGTTAAAAAAGTAGTTGTTAACAACGTTACTAATTTATCCACTGTGTTAACCACTTTTTAAAGAATTAGACCGATTGTTTGCTCTTTGCGGACGAATTGAAGATTTATAGAATAATAGAAAGTTTGCAAAATTCCGACTTCCGTTTTCATCATTGACCTCGGACCTTTAAATTTTGCGCATCGCAGTTGCCGGATTGTCGTTTGTCACCGCTGGGGACTACTGATGTGCAATGTTGCCATTTTATTAACGCATAATCAACACCAATATAAAAGGTTACCTCCTTCTGAGTGATTTATTATGAATAAGTTGCAATGACAAATTAGTTTCTATCAGAAATAAGATGTATTCTGAATGCGTTTCACGATGAAATTCGAATATTTCGAATGTAGTCAATTCATTATTGTCATCAGGAAAATATATGATCAGATTCTAAATTCCTCAACTCGATATGTGATATAGCAGTATAGGTATAGTGAAAATGGCGATATTCACATCAAATTAAAAAATTTTATTGAAGTCAATAATGTCACAGTTTTTCATCCTTTGAAAAACAATATAATTCGATGTTTTCCGATTTACTTGAAGATGATTTGCAATCATTATATTCACAGTAATGATTGCCAATAAACATACTATTGTACCTGATTCACATTCCAGATAATGAAGGTATATATCTGTGCTGTGATAATCCTCCAAACCTTTATTACTTCTCCTTTTGAATTATAGTTTATGAAAAATATGTTATACATTGTAAAATCATTAACCCATCCGAAATATTGGATTGTGAATCGTGTAAAACGAAAACATTTGTAACATAACCAACAAAATGATGACAACGATGTGAACAAAACTCGATCAATATTTTAGCGCCTGCGCCTGGACCTTTAAATTTTGCGCTATCGACATCTCTCTCCAATTTTATCTGCTCTGTTTGACTGTCTCATCTGTAAGGTTTTCCAATTTGTGGTAAAACCGAGTTAACTGTGTTCTTATTGTTTATATTGGTCAGCTTGAATCAAGTCACACTCTGAATTGAAATTTACCAAAAAAAAATATTGAGGTTTTCACTGCTAGTATCTTCAAATCCAAAATCGCTCAAAAGTAAGCTCTGGGCTTAACTCTTCTGACTTTCATTTGACAGTTCGATTGTACCAACCTCCAAATAATAAAAAAATGCGTAACAAAACAGAGGCTGTCTCGATACGCATTTGCGTATTATAGAACCAAAATAGAAAAATAATTGTAGTTGGGCTGTCCCATTCAACGCTTCCACCGCACTTTCAACCCATTTTCACTCTCGATCACCTCACCTTACGGTTTCTTCTTGCGCCAGCATCCGGACGGCCTTCTTCTTGTCCGAGTCCGCATCAGGACCGAGATAGTTCGGATTGCAGAACCCAAAGGGCCCCCCCGCCTGATGGCCCTTCGGCTTGTCCCTGTCGTCCTGCGAAACGCCCGTCCTCGCGCTCTTCACGCTATAGCTGCTGGCCGAAGACAGCCGGTTGACCGTCTCGATGCTGGCGTAATCAGATGTGGAGGAGACGGACTTTTCCAACAACGAGATCATCATCTCCTGGTACAGCGGGTTGTCTGCGTAGCCTATGTGGGAGCTGTAGCTGTCGTCTCGTTGTATCGGCTGGAAGTTCTCGTAGATGTTCTTCTCGTTGTTCGCTTCGACTTTGGCCAGCACCTAGAGGAGATAAATCTTTTCGATGATTTTCATCGAATCTTGAATTGGTGCACGTGATGTGCTGCTCACTAGTTAATAAGATAGAAAGAGAAATTAGTCTATCCAATTAAAAATATCAAACATAGTTTGAAATGAATGTCTGGTAGACTACGAGCAGAAAACAACTACTTTCCTGGTAAATACCACGCAGAACATTGAATTATATCTGCTCGTAATCCATGCAACGATTCACACTGTGAATGCAGATCGCAAATGTTTCTTTCTTCCTAAGACGTGACAAATTCACATCGGGACAGGCACGCCTAACAACCTACAGACCGGTTTCGGGCTTATTGGCCCTCATCAGTGCAGGGTAGTTATCCGAGTAGAGACCGTAAGATCTCCACTCGAAGCGTTGCCTGTCCCAATGCACCTTCGTCGCGTTTATTTGGCCGCACTGAGCCGCGTTCCAACAGACAATTGGAAGTGGCGACACCATGCGGCAGAAGAAAGAAACACTCCAGAACTAAATCTCCCAAATCACAGAACTTGGAAGTGGCTTATAGCTCGACTAAGCTAATAAATGAAAAATGGAAAAGCCATAAATTGGACAACAATTTTAGTTAGTTTAATTGATTTAGAATAGGCCGATCGGATTTGGGGAGCTACAGATGTTGTTAGGGTAAGGTCTTACAGGCGGATGAAGAACAACGGCATCGAATAAAGGTGAGTTCGTGTTAGAACGATTGCGATTATTTTTATACGATTCCGCTACGATTCCGCAAACTTGAAGCGGACAATCGCTAAAAAAGGAGTTTCTCCATCCCTCAAAGTCGTGAGTGGGAACAAAAGATAGAGACAGTTTGTTTTGTTCAAGATAAACTACGCAACACTAATTACGTCGCATCCCGAAATTTTGCCCCTGTTGAAATTTGAATAACTTTTTTCTTCTTTGAACAATTTGAATTCTGTTTGCACTGTTCGCTAGCTCAGTCCTTCAGCTATAATCTCGTACTTCTTCGATACATGAGGTTATTTCCATGAAATTGCTACAGGATGTTTTTTGGAACTGTGCAAAATTTCGAAATTTTCAAAAGGATCCCAAATGAAGAAAAACATTTTTTTTTCAACTTTAACAGCAGAGGCATGAAGATTATCTCATTACCTTTGGCCATTTCCAAAATTGTCTTCTTATCACTTTTTTTTACAGAGTGATCTCAAAAAATCAATTTTTTGGTTTTGCAGTCATAACTTTTTTCCTCTTCCACCGATTTTCAAAATCTCAGGATCATTTTGAAGCTGAAACGTTAGATGATCAGACATGAAGATTAGAATTGACTAAAGATAAATATTAAAGATCAAGGGTTTCTGCAAAGGTGACCCAAATCTAAATCCCCCTCGAAATCCCGGTTAAAAAAGAAAAATATCCAAAACGTCGTTTGATCGAAACGAAAATATCACCTCCAAAAATACTGATGAAAAAATTTTTACCCCCTTCCCCCTAAAATTTTTGCTGGTCAAACGGTTAGATATATCGGTAAACATATTTCACCTGACCCCCACATCGGGATTGGATATTAAAAAAACATAATTCTTTCGCCCCCCTTGCTCCCTTGGAATACTTTGGGTACGAATGAAGGGGAAGGAGATTTTTGTGATTTTTTTACAAATAATTTTCGTGAGTTTCGTACAAAACTACTAAGAATCGCCCAAACTCGAGTTCTCCAAGAAGTATCATAGTTTGATGTACAGGGCGAAAAAAGTTATTTTTCGGAATCGAGACAAGCGGTACCCATAGCTGTGTTCAGCGGAAAAAGTTCATCAAAGAGATAAAAAAATTGTTTCATAGGCGTACGTATAACATTTTTTTTGGGGGTCTAAAAAATTAAATTCTTTGAAAAAAATCCAAAACATGATGGAAGACTTTGTATAGGTGGTGAGAAGGTTACCCTGAAATTTTGTTGTATTCAGAATTTTTTTTTATTTTGAATTTTTTTAATGAAGTCTCATATCTTCAGAAAAGAAAGACCTACGAATAGTTTTTTCTGTCCTGGTCTTTATTTTCACGATAACGTAATTTTCAACCTGTCTTGTCGCAGTCACTCATTATGATTTTTGTTACGTTGGTTACGGACCATGCATTTTTTTTGGGCTGATTTTTTTTCTAGAACATGGCGTTTCATTTCGGTTTTCTCACGCACAATTTTTGACTACTGAAAGAAAAAAGATCTTGATGTGACCAGAATGGAAGATCCTCCTGAAAACAAGTTGATTTTCATTTAATTCTCCTCCCAGTCGGGATTTACAGAGTGTTTCAGATTTGGGTCACCTTTGAGGAAACCCTCGATTCTGAATGTTCATCTTGAGTTGATTCTGATCTTTAGATCTTCTCATATGAGGTTTCAGCTTCAAAATGAGCCTGAGATTTTGAAAATCGGTTGAAGAGGAAAAAAGTTATGACTGCAAAACCAAAAAATTGATTTTTTGAGATCACTCTATAAAGAAAAGTGATAAAAAGACAATTTTGGAAATGGCCAAAGGTAATGAGATAATCTTCATGCCTCTGCTGTCAAAGTTGAAGAAAAACTGTTTTTCTTCATTTGGGATCCTTTTGAATATTTCGAAATTTTGCACAGTTCCAAAAAACATCCTGTAGCAATTTTATGGAAATAACCTCATGTATCGAAGAAGTACGAGATTATAGCTGAAGGACTGAGCCAGCGAACAGTGCGAACAGAATTCAAATTGTTCAAAGAAGAAAAAAGTTATTCAAATTTCAACAGGGGCAAAATTTCGGGGTGCGACGTAATCAGTGTTGCGTAGTTTATTTCCAACAAATACATAACTTCATTTACTTCACATTCGTGCACATCAACTCTCATGGGGTGCTATTTTCAAACACATGCGAATGAGTTTTGCATACGAACATGTCAAATTTTGAAATCATAGTGTATCTATTTTGTAATCGTTGAATACTTCTCGAATGCGATTTATTTCGGTTGAAATACATCGCATGGTCAATTCAAAGCGAAGAAATTTCCGTATATGCAAAGTGATGTATATGATAAGTCGCAAAACTCACAGACGAAAATATTCGAACAGGTTTGAAAATAGCACCCCTGTGAAGGAAACACATCTTATTTCCAAACATATTTTCTTAATATAACCCTATTCCATTTGGAATAACAAATTCTGCGGAAATCGCAATAAAGTTTCTTCCGACAAAAGCGACGCCATTTTTAATCGCATTTTATTTGCGGAATCCGTTTGAACATGAACTAAGCTTAACTCAATTATAAACATGAAGTATTCATTCAACGAATAACTATGATGGTGGTCTACTGACATACAGGGATATTATCAAGATTTATATTTACTCCTGAAAGAACCATATTAATTTACATCAAGTTCAATACCCAAAGCTATTTCATTAGTCACCTTTGTAACCAGAAAAATTCAACGTCGAATACTTCAATATTATTAAATACAATCCTGGCTTCTATCCGACAAACGACACCCTCTGTTATGAATGGTATAATTGACCCTTCCCAGAATAAAAAGTTATCTGGGGAGAAATTTGACACTTGACAGTTGGCAAAGTAAGTTTTCCATGTCAAAATTGAATTGAAATGGAAAAAAATCCGAATTCCAGAATATCGATATAAATATTTCTCAGAATCAAAAGGCACAAAGAAAAAGGATATTATTCTGGAATTTGGATTTGTTCACATTTTGTTTCAATTTTGACATGGAATAATTATTTTGTCAACTGTCAAGTGTCAAATTTTTCCCTAGATTTTTCCCTAAATCTGTCAAATGTCAAAATACGCCATGATAACTTTCTATTCTGGGCGTTTATAGACTGGTTTAGGGTAACATACACATTATGCATCTGGATCACTTGTCACTTAGTATGCAATACTTGAAATTCGCGACACTTGCAAACTGACTGGTTTGAATTGAGAAGACTTTCAACTGTACAAGTTACTTTTACAATCACTGTTGAACTTCACTTTCAACCTGAAGATTAACTATTGCAATGTCTATCGAAAACTTGCAAAAATGGACAAAGAATGTTCTGATGATGAGGCGGAAAGATCAAGAGGTTTCGGTGTTTGGTCCCTGTTTTTGTAAACACAGTTCGCTATGTGGAAACGGCTAGCGACGACAGTTCACAATTTTCTTCCGGTAGTGGCATGATGAAAACTGTTCGTTTAGTGCGGAAACTACAGAAAACATCTTAAAAACAAAACAAGCGACAGACTAATTTTTTGTTTGTTTGGTGGAATTCGAGGTTCGAGTTTGTTTTTGAAACTACAAGCTTATTGTTTATGTTTTTTAAACTGAAACTAGTCTGGCCTATACAGCGTAGTAACAATATACCTATCATTTTACTGGATTCGTGATAATTCAAGCAGGAAAAAGAATGATGGGATAATAATTCTCCTTTCAAAAACATAATAATATATAAGTTGGTTAATGAAAGGTACTGGGGTAATTAGTTTTACTACTGCGGATCTCATGTCTATAAATTAGACACGAGCGGATTTGAAGTACCTATTCGTAATATCAGTTTTTCCCATATTAGAATTAGGATCTGTCGTACGTCTTCTGAAGTGTTCACCACGTTGCGTTTCTCTTGTAATCTTCTCCCAAGAGTGTCCCAAAGATTCTCTATGGGATTCAAGTCCGGACTTCGAGCTGGCCATGCCATAGTAGTGATTTCGACTTCTAGATATCTTCTCACAACTCGAGCAATTTTATCGTGTAAAATGCTCATCGAAACCAATAAAATCATGTTCTCATGTAAAAGGTTTTTTCTCGTGTGATAAGAAAGATAATGAAATGAATTGAAGAAAAAAATAAGATAAAGATGGGTCTAGAGTGTGAAATCATTTTTACACCCGGTATTTGTACAATAGTAATTTACGTAACAAGTCCGGAAAATACTGTTTTTTTGGATGAGTGGACAAAATTCTAGGACGAGCGTAGCGAGTCCTGGAAGTCTGCGAGTCCAAAAAAACTGTTTTCGGGCGTGTTGCGTACACAATTTTTTCGGCAACCGTGTAGAATAACAAATCAAAGAAACACATTTCTTTATTTGAACAAAATTTCGAACATTTCAATTTTTATTTATATTAATATTTTATTAAAATTAGAACAATTGTTAATATTGAATGGATTCAATTTGTTTGAAATGCTTGGTATATTTAAGTGCCTTTTGTTGAAGTCAGAACAAGAAGGTAAAGTTTCCGTTTCACATTGATTGTTTTCATCTGATAATTTTTGAATGTTAGCTAATTTTATGTCAGATAGCTGTCAGTCGTTATTTTGCTGCTATGGTAATGATCAACTGCATTTATCAAAACCATACTACCAAGATTTTCATATTTACAATGACAACAACGATGTGATTCTTCCCGGCCTAGTCCGGGAAGTACGTACTTCCCGGACTAGGCCGGAAAAATGCCACTTTCTCAAAAAAAAATCGTCTGGAAAGTACGTACTTTCCGGACGGTTGCCGAAAAATGAGATTTTAATCAGAATACTACGAAAGCGTATAAGGGCCACCGAGTTTTTTTTATATTATTTCCGACATTGAACACGGAATTTCCGATTTTGAACTCGGAATTATTTTTTTCCGTCTTCAAACTCGGAATTTCCGACTTCAAACTCGGAATTTTCGACTTTGAACTCGAAATTTTTTTTTCCGACTTCAAACTGGGAATTTCCGACTTCGAACTCAGAATTATTTTTTTCCGACTTCAAACTCGGAATTTCCGAGTTTCAAGTCGGAATTTTCGAGTTCAAAGTCGGAATTTCCGAGTTTCAAGTCGGAATTTTCGAGTTCAAAGTCGGAATTTTCGAGTTTGAAGTCGAAATAAAAAAATTCCGAGTTTTAAGTCAGAAATTCCGAGTTTAAAGTCGGAAATGGTTTCGACAAAAATGTTTTCAAACTCACCTGCAGGTCGCGTTTCTTCTCCTCCAACTCCTCTTCCTCCTCGCTATCAAGATAAACCAGCTTGGCGGCCTCGACGGGCGTCAAGACGGGCGTCGCCAGATTCAGGGTGCTAAAGTTGGGCACCGAGATTGGCTCGCGAGCCAACTTCAAGGCTGTGCAATCGAACTCCACGCGCTTCTTATTTTGCTGCGGCGGTTTGTTATTGTCCGCATCCATTGTGGTCGGTGAAATGTCCAACTGGTATTTCTTTTTGATGGCGTAAGCGGACTTTGATTTCACCATCACACCTATCGGAATTTTCCATTTGACAATTGAGAATTTTATTGGAATCGTCCAAACACACAAATAACTTGAGAACAAACAGTTACATCTAAGGAAAAAAAAAGTAGACAACATTTCAAATTTGTACATGCGTGACGGTTTCGCCACGTTTTTCTAACGTTTTTTCACGTTTATTCACGTTTTTTCGACATTTTTCTCATGTTAAAGCGGCAACGTAGTGACGTCACATCTCTCTCTAACCAAAGTCAGCTAAATAAAAAAAATCTAGTCTTCCGTGCACCATATAATGTCAGTTCAATGGCCAAGTTCAGTGTATGATTGTTTGAGGGCGCTGCTTGAGTGGTTTAACAAGTGAATAACGCATTTTATGCAATTTTTTGATATTTCACATATTTTGTAGGTTGGGGTGCACATGTCAGTCATGTAAATGTCACATTCCTTCAAAATATTTCTTGTTTCTTTTATACTTTTTCATTTCCGCGAAAATGCATCCACGCCACGACTTTGCGCTAAAACTAAAACTAAACAATAAAAAGTGAAAGGATTTCATGAATTCGCCTGTGACTTCAATTTTGGAAAGCATGATGGGCAAGAAAATATACTAATAGGTACCTATAGTTTGCATGAAGAATCTTTGTGGTAGGTAATATAAATTTATTCATTCTAGCTTTAGAATGTCTCTAGAGATTTCTGAATATTGTGGCATTTGTGCTTACCATTTTGATACTGAAATTCCTCAAAAAGAGCTGTGTGCCTATAACTTTTAGAGGTTAAGTCCAGAATTTTAGTGTATTTGGTAGTGAACTGAATTCTCGAGTGTTTTCTCTAACATTTTTATTATCCTTCTATGATATAGATAGATATTGGCCACTTCACATATTATTTCATCCAACATTCACTATATCAGAATATCACCCAATATCTTTGCCAATATCCTAGGTTAGGTCCAAAACAGAGATAGAAATACGAAAATAGTGTTTAGGAAGCGGCGCTGCTTGAGTGGTATTAATTTTTATTGGAAGATCACTGTAGGTGATTTTCGCTGATTGGGCAGACATTATATAATGCACGGAAGACTAGATTTTTTCCATTTAGCTGACTTTGCTCTAACACATTGGCTTTCGCGTTTCTCTCTCTAAAACATGGTTTGCCCTATTCCTATAGTCGTACTGTCATAGTATATCTACTTCTTTCTTCTACAGAATAGAAATATTTTGTGAGAAGAATAAAGTCTTTCAAATTTTTCTTGAAACAATAGAGTGATTCACACTTTTTTATTTCGTCTGCAATTTTTTATTTCGTCTGACAATGAATTCGAGGAGCCATTGCTATACTCCTTTTCCAGTTGTATTTCAGAAACCATCAAGTTTATTTCAGAAAGCGTTAATTGAATTTCAGAATTGTCACTTGTATTTCAGAAAGTATCAATTGTATTTCAGAATAGTTAGTTGAATTTCAGAAAGCGTCAAATGTATTTCAGAATAGCGAGTTTAATTTCAGAAAGCATCAATTGTATTTCAGAATAGTCAATTGAATTTCAGAATTCGTCATTTGTATACAAATGATATATTCTGAAATTCAAATGATGAATTCTGAAATTCAGTTGACTCTTCTGAAATACAATTGACGCTTTCTGAAATTAAACTCACAATTCTGAAATACAAATGATGATTTCTGAAATCGAACTCGCTATTCTGAAATACATTTGACGCTTTCTGAAATTCAACTCACTATTCTGAAATACAATTGATACTTTCTGAAATACAAGTGACTATTCTGAAATGCAATTGACGCTTTCTGAAATACAACTGGAAAAGGTGTAGTAGAAATTTATTTTAATGATTTTTTTGTAACACTGACGATGAATTCATGCACGACTTATCTTAATCTCAGCTTAAACTTAACGTTGCTATAAAAATTTGGGATATGTGTTCATTCAAAACTTAACTTAAAAATGTATGCATGCGCAAGAGACACTTTGACAACGTTTCTGTGACTTGTTTGTTAACTTTTATCAGCTCCAACACATCTTTTTCAGCTCTGACACAATATTCGAAAATTCTCAAGTATTATTTTCCTTTCCACAATGAAAGTTTAAGAAATGTATCCTTGTTGCTGTTGCCTTGTTAGCACGCCCGAACATACGAAGTATTTGCAATTTGCCTAAAGAATCATGTATTAAATTGAAAGTTGATGATCAACTACTAAACCGTGATAGATACAAAAGAGATTAAATGAGGAAAAAGGTAACTATTGTGGTGAGCAGTAAGTTGGTCAGAAAAAATCTACAGAGACTCTCGCCCTTCCCGAGTTATACAGGGAAAACTAAAAATGCTGTTTTTGGTTTTTCACGAATAGAATTGTGATTTCAGAAAATATAACTCATCCATGTTCAGGTAAAGAAGGAAGAAATCAAATCCTGTACGTTCGAAAACGTATCATTGCATTTATATGTCAGAATAAGTTTGTCTAATTTATCCGATATAATCAGTGACGTATCATCTGCGTACATATACTAAGAAAAGACTGAATTCTCAAGTTCAAAACATCCAAATCATTCAAATAAAACATAGAAAGAAGAGGTCCCAAAACCGAGCCTTGAGGGACTCCAATTGTGCGGGCACGTTTCCAACACATACTATTGTCGATGGAAACGTCCCTAATAGCACAACTCAGTCCAATGGATGTTCAATGGATGTCCTCCTCAGGACATCTCAGACATCCACTGGACATCCAGTTTTTGTACACCGGATAACGTATGGACATCCATAGGATGTCGCATTTCCAACTTTTTGACTATCCATACGGTATTATCCATCATGGACATCAATATGGTAACATGTATGGACAAATATAGGCCATTGAACATCCACTTTCCACCGCTTTGGACATCCATGGAATATCCATAGGATGTCCATTTTATGACGAATAAATGAAAAAAGCTACTAGCATTCAAGCGCGGTCACCCATCCAAACTCTAACTTCGCTTATCGTTGCTTTACCTCTGTGATTCATCCTTCCTTGTATGGTGGCTGCTGCTGCTGTCTTCTTATTTATATTACTAATTCCATGAAATTTGGTCAATAATGAGAACGATTCAAATTACTCCATTAGTGTTGATTCTTGCATGTCAATTTGACATGTTTTTCAGTTTAGAGAAAATTTAGGTATTGTACGATGATGGATTAGACAATGTGTGGTATTTTGATATATCTACTTCTATGTTGTGCGAGCCCAATTAGCCAAATTCGTGCATGGTGGAGAGAAGCGAGACCAACAGCTGATACTGTAATCCGAACCACTTCTATAGGAGTAAAGTAATTTAACAGAATTCCCATTAGTTTATATTACTTGAACATGAGGGTTTCTTTCGGTGTCAATTTTGAATACTTTTTATGAATGCAATGGTATGTATGTATGTGTGTGGAAAAAATTCAAAATGTGAACGTGGGGACATTGAATGTACGCCATATGTTCTGAATATTCAATGAACGTCTCAATTTGGACCTAAAATGGACAACATATAGTCTATAATTGTAAGCCATATGGACTACCTTAAATATATGTTCAATGGACATCTCCATGTGGACATCGATTGGACAATGGTTATCGATATTTTGAAGAAGAGGTCATTAAATGGACACCAAATGGACTACCTTGTCTGGACGTCCATTGGATATCTTCATGTGTATATCCCATGGATGTCCAAAATATATCCATGGACACCTTGGACATATACTGTACACAAAACGCATGTCCAATGGACATCTTGTGCTATTAGGGCGTACTAGCATCTGAAATGTGTGAACCCAGCGATTGGGTCGTGGCATTAGCCAGGAAAGTGGTCGGTTCCCTCACCTCTGGGTGGGGTGGCCAGATCGGTGTCGATGACCTCGACCTCCTGATGGTGTTCTTGGGTGTGCTGCCGCAGCAGGCTTTCGGTGCTATCACCAGCGCAGCCCGTCAGCACGGTGTAGCTGCACTTGTTGCTGAGGCGCGGGATGTTGAGCTGCGACAGCTGCTGGATCTCCTGCAGGAAGCTCTTGGTGGGCGCCTTCGACTCGGAGAACTGCTGCGCCAAGTCGGCCTGCGAGGGGTGGGAGGGGTGGAAAACGTACGTCCTTTCGCTAGGCACCACCTGGGGATAGGTTCACTGTCTTCAGATCTGATTTTTATTTGTGCGAACTCATGTCTTTGTATGTATGGGAATAAATCCCACACCTGACACCATTTTTGAATAGGGTTGTACACTTTTTTTCAAAAATTATATATGTGAAACGCGGGTCTCCAGAGAATACGTCGATATTTTTTAGAAATTTTTATTTTCAAGGGTTTTTCCAAAATCGGCATTCAAAAATCGAAAATTCTCCATCCTTTTCTAAAAATGTGACGTCACCTGGTAGATTGGTTTAGGTTCTGTTTCATTAATCGAAGTGAAAGAAGAATTGACAATCTCTGTCATCTTTGACAGATGGCGGTAAAAAATTACTGGGCGATTTTAATTCTTCCTGCGAAAATATATTCGGATGATTAAAGGTAAGTTACTATTGAGTTTTATTTCATTGTTCAGCGTTCATTATACTCTTCACTGACCATTTTTTTCAGAAAGTTTAAGCATTCAAAGACTTGTGCTTTATATGTAGCAACACGAATGTGGATTCTCGAAAGACATATTTGTACTCCCAGTGTTAATATGAGACAAACTTGGTGTTTTGCAGTAGGACAACACATATCATCAGCTACATCTGCAAGTAATTGCTGTCGTGAAGATAATTTTGATATAAGTTAAAATTCGTATCCTTATTCTTTGAATCTTTTATTGTACATGAACATCATGATATCCTGTGAAGTGTAAGCACAAATTATTTTAGTAATAGGTATAAGCTAATAAACCAAATCTTTATTGTTTTGAATATAAGAATTCTTATTAAAAAAGCACTTCTGTGAATAATATAGTAATTTACGTAACAAGTCCGGAAAATACTGTTTTTTTGGATGAGTGGACAAAATTCTAGGACGAGCGTAGCGAGTCCTGGAAGTCTGCGAGTCCAAAAAAACTGTTTTCGGGCGTGTTGCGTACACAATTTTTTCGGCAACCGTGTAGAATAACAAATCAAAGAAACACATTTCTTTATTAGAACAAAATTTCGAAAATTTCAATTCTTATTTATATTAATATTTATATTAAAATTAGAACAATTGTTAATATTGAATGGATTCAATTTGTTTGAAATGCTTGGTATATTTAAGTGCCTTGTGTTGAAGTCAGAACAAGAAGGTAAAGTTTCCGTTTCACATTGATTGTTTTCATCTGATAATTTTTGAATGTTAGCTAATTTTATGTCAGATAGCTGTCAGTCGTTATTTTGCTGCTATGGTAATGATCAACTGCATTTATCAAAACCATACTACCAAGATTTTCATATTTACAATGACAACAACGATGTGATTCTTCCCGGCCTAGTCCGGGAAGTACGTACTTCCCGGACTAGGCCGGAAAAATGCCACTTTCTCAAAAAAAAATCGTCTGGAAAGTACGTACTTTTCGGACGGTTGCCGAAAAAATGTATTTTCCTAAATCCTCAGTTATTCTTAGTACGTACTATATCTATGATGTGAGTTTATATGAGATTTCTTCTTTACATTATATTGTGAATATGTAATAATAATATCAACTTGTGTTGTTTATTGAATATATTATCAGATGCACCACTACACTTACCTACTTTTCCCAGACAATAAAGTTATTAATTTAATTAATTCTTCATTTTTATTTCTTTATTTTATAGTGTCTTTGAGTTCAATCGTCTCACATTGACTTCGCAGAGGTGGTATAGAAAATCCTATAGAATTATTATTAACTAATATAAAATACCTGACTTGCGTTATATGGATGATAAACAATCAATTAATGCGCCCTTTTGAATATTTTGAATTAGATTCGTTATCGAAAAAAATTTGAATTAAAAATTGACATATTGTCATCTGACTTATCTGTCATCACTTATGTCAAAAAATTCTTCTTCCCTATTATTTTCGATATTTTTACGATACCATCCCGATCTACCAGGTGACGTCAGCAGAAATATGGTGCTGTCAAATAATTATTTTTGATTTCGATTTTCTCGAGCATAAAAGAATATTCCGATTTAATTTGGATGCCATATCGGTAGTAGTTTAGTAAGGACATCAGAAAACGATAATCAATTCTGCTAAAGCTTCAGAGGTTTATGACCCTATTCCCACTCCCGGTTGGAAATCTCTAATCACCGGAAGTGGGAGATCTATGGAGATAAAAAATGACTCCAAACCTTGTTATTGGGAAGATAGGAAGAATGTCGATTGCTTCTGTCGGCTGACGTGCAAGTTCGTGTGCGTATTTTGGCGGACCTGTAGTCGTAGCTGGCCATGGAGGAGCCATTCAGGAGCAATTCTGGCACGGTGATGGCCACACATTCAGAGCGAGGCTTCGGCTTGGTGCTGGTTATGATTATCTTCTCCCATGACTCGAGTGCTGCAAAGAAATCCGCGAATAACAACTAATCTCTGTGACGTTTCATTAGTGTGACTCACCAAAACTGAATTTCCAAAGCTCGTTGGAATTGTGTCCACCTTTTTCTCCTCCAAAGACAAGCATACTGGAAGACGGCAGCCTGCAGGCTGCGTGGCTATGTAGAGGACCTGGACTGACCTTGCTCTTGACACAGTACCACGTCCTTTTACAAGAATGCAATGTTATTTATCGCAAAAATGGCCAGCAAGATCGCCAGATTTCACATCATTGGTTATTCCTAAACTGGAGCTGCTTTCAACCCTAATAGCACAACTCAGTCCAATGGATGTTCAATGGATGTCCTCCTCAGGACATCTCAGACATCCACTGGACATCCAGTTTTTGTACACCGGATAACGTATGGACATCCATAGGATGTCGCATTTCCAACTTTTTGACTATCCATACGGTATTATCCATCATGGACATCAATATGGTAACATATGTATGGACAAATATAGGCCATTGAACATCCACTTTCCACCGCTTTGGACATCCATGGAATATCCATAGGATGTCCATTTTATGACGAATAAATGAAAAAAGCTACTAGCATTCAAGCGCGGTCACCCATCCAAACTCTAACTTCGCTTATCGTTGCTTTACCTCTGTGATTCATCCTTCCTTGCATGGTGGCTGCTACTGTCTTCTTATTTATATTATTGAATCCATGAAATTTGGTCAATAATGAGAAAGATTCAAATTACTCCATTAGTGTTGATTTTTGCATGTCAGTTCGACGTATTTTTCATTTTAGAGAAAATTTAGGTATTGTACGATGATGGATTAGACAATGTGTGGTATTTTGATATCTCTACTTCTATGTTTTGCGAGCCCAATTAGCCAAATTCGTGCATGGTGGAGAGAAGCGAGACCAACAGCTGATACTGTAATCCGAACCACTTCTATAGGAGTAAAGTAATTTAACAGAATTTCCATTGGTTTATATTACTTGAACATGAGGGTTTCTTTCGGTGTCAATTTCGAATACTTTTTATGAATGCAATGGTATGTATGTATGTGTGGAAAAAATTCAAAATAAGAACGTGGGGACATTGAATGTACGCCATATGTTCTGAATATCCAATGAACGTCTCAATGTGGACCTAAAATGGACAACATATAGTCTATAATTGTAAGCCATATGGACTACCTCAAATATAAGTTCAATGGACATCTCCATCTGGACATCGATTGGACAATGGCTATCGATATTTTGAAGAAGAGGTCGCATTAAATGGACACCAAATGGACTACCTTGTCTGGACGTCCATTGAATATCTTCATGTGTATATCCTATGGATGTCCAAAATATATCCATGGACACCTTGGACATATACTGGACTCAAAACGCATGTCCAATGAACATCTTGTGCTATTAGGGAAACTACCTACCTCGAGGGGATATCCCACCTCCATAGGTCTGCCCTCTCCTGCAGATCGGTCATGCCCCCATAGATCCACATGGTGTCGCCCTGCAGGACTGCAGAGTGCTTGTGCCGTGGTGGGGGGGACGCTTCCTGACCTCTGGCGGTGGAAGTCGACACTAGGTGCCAGGATTCCGTGACTGCAAACATTGTGGGGGAAAATCGGACTTTGACTGCGGTGAAAGAGAAGAAAACTCACCGAAATGGAAAGCCCATAGTTCGCTGCAGGAACCGCGCAAGTCTTGGTATCCACCGTATACTATCATTGAGCCATTGTGGACCAAGGCGGTGTGGCCTCTTCGACCTTTTGGGGTAGCAACCCCTGGAAATCCCATGTGAATCGAATTAAAAAAATTGCTTATAAAACGCTCTATGGTCTTCACCAAGGTGGATATAGGATGGTGAAACAGCTTCCTATTAACAATCACTAGAATAAACTGTAGACTTTTGCCTACTTGATTTCATACCGTAGTAATATTTCCTGAAATTAACAGAGATGGCGACATACTTTGTGTCGGTAAAACAGAAACTGTGCATCTGTCATACTTTCATCAGTTTCATCTGTTCTAGATGAAAAATGATTGAGAAGAGTCAAAATATCAATATTCATTCTAGATTTATCGAAAATATATTGTTTTAATGTCGTTTCAAGTCACGTCTGTCAGATGTGAACCACATAAATACGTTAGCAACAGAAATCTTCTTCGATAATCGATCTTACCGCCATCTTCATTCAAGTCGTGGAAATATTATTACCTTCTCAAACGGTCTACAAGTTTTTCGCAGAAACAATTGAAGAGCTGTTTCACCATCCTATATCCACCTGGTCTTCACAATAATTGTGAATCTGTGAATCAAGAAATTATTATTGAGGGAATAAAATATGTCTGATGTTAGTTAATATCCGCATATTATCTGAAGAACTGATATAATATAAAACAATAACAATTTCGCTAAAAAAATTGATCAAGAAATGTCTCAATTTGCGGTCATGAATTCTTAGATGAACTCATTATAAGTAGGTATATTTTTGAGCATGTCACAACTGTTGTTGCGAGATGTACAGACTGTTGCATATTCATCTATTTGTATAAATTCCTATACCTTCTCATTTCCCTTTCTAGAGATATACAAAGAAATTAATCGAATAAGAGGATTATAAACTCCAACTACTACAACAACGACTGTATTATTTTGAAATGGTATTTATGAATCATTTCTAATAGATTTTTTTTTAATTTAGTATGTATAAGAGACGAGACGCAAAATAATAGCTTGGTCAACAAGAAGTGGATCTCTTCATGAAATTTCCAATCGATCATCGAAAGTAGAAACTTTGCAGTAGACATTCATTGAAGCTTCTCGCAAAATATTTACTGATTTCATATTGAACATTTTTCTGTAGAATTTTTATCGTTGTCTTGTCGTCAAGTGTTTTCAGCATCATCAGGAATCGTAGAAGTCAATTCTCAGCCATACCCACCTTTTTTTGTACGTTTCTTTTTCCAAGTGTTCCCCTTGATATCGTACACCCACAGTGGAGTTTCAGTTCCAGCAGAAAATCCAACCTCACCGCCGAAAACGTACAAGCAATCCTTGTACGCCACTGCAGTGTGTTCTTGAAGGCAAGGTAGCTTGTCACCTGAAGGTTTTATCTGGTGCCATTTTCCCGTAACTATATTAAATAAAAAAAAAACGTTTTGTACGAAAGCGTATAAGGGCCACCGAGATTTTTTATATTTTTTCCGACATCAAACTATTTCCGAGTTTAAACTCGGAATTTTTTTATCCCGACTTCAAACTCGGAATTTCCGATTTCAAACTCAGAATTTTCGACTTTGAACTCGGAATTATTCTTTTCGGCAACCGTCTGGAAAGTACGTACTTTCCAGACGTGAGAAAGTGGCATTTTTCCGGCCTAGTCCGGGAAGTACGTACTTTCCGGACTAGGCCGGAAAGTACGTACTTTCCAGACGATTTTTTTTTGAGAAAGTGGCATTTTTCCGGCCTAGTCCGGGAAGTACGTACTTTCCGGACTAGGCCGGGAAGAATCACATCGTTGTTGTCATTGTAAATATGAAAATCTTGGTAGTATGGTTTTGATAAATGCAGTTGATCATTACCATAGCAGCAAAATAACGACTGACAGCTATCTGACATAAAATTAGCTAACATTCAAAAATTATCAGATGAAAACAATCAATGTGAAACGGAAACTTTACCTTCTTGTTCTGACTTCAACAAAAGGCACTTAAATATACCAAGCATTTCAAACAAATTGAATCCATTCAATATTAACAATTGCTCTAATTTTAATATAAATATTAATATAAATAAGAATTGAAATGTTCGAAATTTTGTTCTAATAAAGAAATGTGTTTCTTTGATTTGTTATTCTACACGGTTGCCGAAAAAATTGTGTACGCAACACGCCCGAAAACAGTTTTTTTGGACTCGCAGACTTCCAGGACTCGCTACGCTCGTCCTAGAATTTCGTCCACTCATCAAAAAAAAACAGTATTTTCCGGACTTGTTACGTAAATTACTATTTTTCGACTTCAATCTCGGAATTTCCGACTTTGAACTCGGAATGATGGAATAACTATCAACGCCGGTATTCCATAAGGATCTATTTTGGCATCAACTTTGTTTATACTTCACATCAATGTCCTGATAGAGGTGTCCTGTCTACAGCTTTGCGGATGAAAGTACACTCCATGTACACTTCTGTTCTAGAGCCGCTATATCATCCAAAGAAACTAGAGGTGCAAGGCGAAGACAAGTTGACATCACTATGATGATACCAGCAGCCATGATTGTTCTTATAACATCCTCAATATTCATAATTTTTCGAGAAATATCTATATCTCGAAAAATATATCGATATATAGATATTTTTCCCAGGACTGGTTAGATATAGACAAAGGAAAATACTAGTTAATGTCACACAACTTCTCCGTTTGAGGAAAAATAGAATCCTGATAGAGGGAAGTTCTGCGGGGCTCGAGCCTGGCTGGTCTGTCTGGTATGTCTGCTCGGAATCGCTCATAATGATATAAATGATTTTGATAAGCATCTACCACGACAATATATCTAAAAAAAGGGGATATCGCCCACTTTTCTGCGGTCAACAATCTCGTAAATGCAAGGTCAACAACCTGACGTATAGTTTTAATGGATATTGAATCCTGGAGCTGAACTATAAACATGTGAACTAAACTCCATGACAGGTCAAATTTGTTAATTATGAGATTTTTTTAAGGTGTGAAGTAGTCCTTGGCGCGAAACAAAGAATCGAATTTTTGTGAAGCAATTTCTGCACATAATCATTCCATGATAGGGTATTGTTGATGTTGGTAATACCAAGCATGGTCAGCATGGATATTGAGGATTCAACAGGAACAAAAACATGCCTGACATCATCATAAGTATAAGGCATTATGAGGTACGCCTTCTTGTAAAAAAAATACAACCTTGAGTTTGGTAGCAATTGTAGCATCGAATTCTACTAGATTATCAGATCTCTATTGATAGCTATTCCACCACCCATAGTAAAACAAAATTCCGAGTTCAATGTCGGAATTTCTGAGTTTGTAGTCGGAATAAAAATATTCCTAGTTTTAAGTCGGAATTTCCGAGTTCAAAGTCGGAATTTCTGAGTTTGAAGTCGGAATTAAAAAAATTCCGAGTTTAAAGTAGGAATTTCCGAGTTTGAAGTCGGAATAAATAAAATCCGAGTTTGAAGTCGGAAACTCCGAGTTTAAATTCGGAAATTCCGAGTTCAAAGTCGGAATATCTGAGTTTGAAGTCGGAATTAAAAAAATTCCGAGTTTAAAGTAGGAATTTCCGAGTTTGAAGTCGGAATAAAAAAATTCCGAGTTTTTAAGTCGGAAACTCCGAGTTTAAAGTCGGAATTTCCGAGTTCAAAGTCGGAATTTCTGAGTTTGAAGTCGGAATTAAAAAAATTCCGAGTTTAAAGTAGGAATTTCCGAGTTTAAAGTCGGAATAAAAAAAATCCAAGTTTGAAGTCGGAAACTCCGAGTTTAAATTCGGAATTTCCGAGTTCAAAGTCGGAATTTCTGAGTTTGAAGTCGGAATTAAAAAAAATCCGAGTTTAAAGTCGGAAATTTCCGAGTTTGAAGTCGGAATAAAAAAAATCCGAGTTTGAAGTCGGAAACTCCGAGTTTAAATTCGGAATTTCCGAGTTCAAAGTCGGAATTTCTGAGTTTGAAGTCGGAATTAAAAAAATTCCGAGTTTAAAGTAGGAATTTCCGAGTTTAAAGTCGGAATAAAAAAAATCCAAGTTTGAAGTCGGAAACTCCGAGTTTAAATTCGGAATTTCCGAGTTCAAAGTCGGAATTTCTGAGTTTGAAGTCGGAATTAAAAAAAATCCGAGTTTAAAGTCGGAAATTTCCGAGTTTGAAGCCGGAATAAAAAAAATCCGAGTTTGAAGTCGGAAACTCCGAGTTTAAATTCGGAATTTCCGAGTTCAAAGTCGGAATTTCTGAGTTTAAAGTCGGAATAAAAAAATTCCGAGTTTGAAGTCGGAAACTCCGAGTTTAAAGTCGGAATTTCCGAGTTCAAAGTCGGAATTTCTGAGTTTGAAGTCGGAATTAAAAAAATTCCGAGTTTAAAGTAGGAATTTCCGAGTTTAAAGTCGGAATAAAAAAAATCCGAGTTTGAAGTCGGAAACTCCGAGTTTAAATTCGGAATTTCCGAGTTCAAAGTCGGAATTTCTGAGTTTGAAGTCGGAATTAAAAAAATTCCGAGTTTAAAGTAGGAATTTTCAAGTTTGAAGTCGGAATAAAAAAAATCCGAGTTTGAAGTCGGAAACTCCGAGTTTAAATTCGGAATTTCCGAGTTCAAAGTCGGAATTTCTGAGTTTGAAGTCGGAATTAAAAAAATTCCGAGTTTAAAGTAGGAATTTCCGAGTTTAAAGTCGGAATAAAAAAAATCCAAGTTTGAAGTCGGAAACTCCGAGTTTAAATTCGGAATTTCCGAGTTCAAAGTCGGAATTTCTGAGTTTGAAGTCGGAATTAAAAAAAATCCGAGTTTAAAGTCGGAAATTTCCGAGTTTGAAGCCGGAATAAAAAAAATCCGAGTTTGAAGTCGGAAACTCCGAGTTTAAATTCGGAATTTCCGAGTTCAAAGTCGGAATTTCTGAGTTTAAAGTCGGAATAAAAAAATTCCGAGTTTGAAGTCGGAAACTCCGAGTTTAAAGTCGGAATTTCCGAGTTCAAAGTCGGAATTTCTGAGTTTGAAGTCGGAATTAAAAAAATTCCGAGTTTAAAGTAGGAATTTCCGAGTTTAAAGTCGGAATAAAAAAAATCCGAGTTTGAAGTCGGAAACTCCGAGTTTAAATTCGGAATTTCCGAGTTCAAAGTCGGAATTTCTGAGTTTGAAGTCGGAATTAAAAAAATTCCGAGTTTAAAGTAGGAATTTTCAAGTTTGAAGTCGGAATAAAAAAAATCCGAGTTTGAAGTCGGAAACTCCGAGTTTAAATTCGGAATTTCCGAGTTCAAAGTCGGAATTTCTGAGTTTGAAGTCGGAATTAAAAAAATTCCGAGTTTAAAGTAGGAATTTCCGAGTTTAAAGTCGGAATAAAAAAAATCCAAGTTTGAAGTCGGAAACTCCGAGTTTAAATTCGGAATTTCCGAGTTCAAAGTCGGAATTTCTGAGTTTGAAGTCGGAATTAAAAAAAATCCGAGTTTAAAGTCGGAAATTTCCGAGTTTGAAGCCGGAATAAAAAAAATCCGAGTTTGAAGTCGGAAACTCCGAGTTTAAATTCGGAATTTCCGAGTTCAAAGTCGGAATTTCTGAGTTTAAAGTCGGAATAAAAAAATTCCGAGTTTGAAGTCGGAAACTCCGAGTTTAAAGTCGGAATTTCCGAGTTCAAAGTCGGAATTTCTGAGTTTGAAGTCGGAATTAAAAAAATTCCGAGTTTAAAGTAGGAATTTCCGAGTTTAAAGTCGGAATAAAAAAAATCCGAGTTTGAAGTCGGAAACTCCGAGTTTAAATTCGGAATTTCCGAGTTCAAAGTCGGAATTTCTGAGTTTGAAGTCGGAATTAAAAAAATTCCGAGTTTAAAGTAGGAATTTTCAAGTTTGAAGTCGGAATAAAAAAAATCCGAGTTTGAAGTCGGAAACTCCGAGTTTAAATTCGGAATTTCCGAGTTCAAAGTCGGAATTTCTGAGTTTGAAGTCGGAATTAAAAAAATTCCGAGTTTAAAGTAGGAATTTTCAAGTTTGAAGTCGGAATAAAAAAAATCCGAGTTTGAAGTCGGAAACTCCGAGTTTAAATTCGGAATTTCCGAGTTCAAAGTCGGAATTTCTGAGTTTGAAGTCGGAATTAAAAAAATTCCGAGTTTAAAGTAGGAATTTTCAAGTTTGAAGTCGGAATAAAAAAAATCCGAGTTTGAAGTCGGAAACTCCGAGTTTAAATTCGGAATTTCCGAGTTCAAAGTCGGAATTTCTGAGTTTGAAGTCGGAATTAAAGAAATTCCGAGTTTAAAGTCGGAAATTTCCGAGTTTGAAGTCGGAATAAAAAAATTCCGAGTTCGAAGTCGGAAATTCAGAGTTTAAAGTCGGAAATTTCGAGTTCAAAGTCGGAAAAAATATTAAAAAAATCTCGGTGGACCTTATACGCTTTCGTAATTTCTCAATCAACGCTACCATGTTTATGGCATGAGAGCCTTGTTTCTGGGGTGTTTCTTCCTTTCGCCGCTAGGTGTCACTTATTACAAGTGTCTCTCGAAACGCGACTCAGCGCTGTTAAATATGCATGGCAAACATTGCACTAGGAGAGGCACCGCTTCAATTGGAGATCTCAGGGTCTCTACCCTGCACTGATGAGGGCTAATGAGCCCGAAACCGGTCTGTAGTTTGTCAATTTGAATTTGTCATTTGTCTTAGGAAGAAAGAAACATTTGCGAACTGCATTCACAGTGTGAATCGTTGCATGGACTACGAGCATCAGATATAATTCAATGTTCTGAGTGGTATTCGCCAGGAAAGTAGTTGTTTTCTGCTCGTAGTCTACCAGCCAATCAAATTCAAACTGTGTTTCATATTTTTCATTGGATAAGACGAGATATTTCTTACTAAGGTTGTATTTCCAAAAATCCCTGGTCGGCAGGTTGCCGTTGCGACCCCCCAAGATGAAAACGTGCTCCCCCACAAGGGTTGCACTGTGCTTGGCCCGAGCGGACGGCGCCAGAGTGTTCGTCCCCCGCTTATTGTTGGTGGCGTCGCATTCCGGCGCCACGACGCTCCACATCTCATTCGGGACCAGTCGCACCCCCTGCGCTGAAAAAAAATTGAGAAATTGTTGCGCTTTTTCCAGCGTCGGATTTTATGATTCGTCTTTCATTTTCTAAGTGCATGTTTTTTTTGTAATTGATTGTATGATTGTACACTGTAGTGCATTTTGATTGCAAATGAAAATTAAGGAAAAATATCGCGTTTTGGTGAATGCTCCATGCAATAATAATTATATTGTGATTCCTGTAGGCAATTTCAAATTCGTGTGATCAAAATGAAATTCTAGCGTATCTCTGTCAGTACTATGATTCGTTATGAAAACAAAATAGTATATTATGATACAAGTTTTATAAGTCGCTATTTTGTCACACGCGTTGTTTGGAGTACGACGAGCGAAGCGATGAGTGCTCCAAGTGAACAAGTGCGACAAAGTGTCTTATAAAACGTGTGAAATATGCAATTTTTTCTATTTTGAATTGATTTGAAGAAAAAATGGATCCAATATCGATAAATAACAGAAACATCTTCGATTGATAACAATGATGACATTGAAAGAATTAAAATCTGACGCACAAGCGTAAAGCCCAGTTTACAGTTGAGTGATTTTGATTATTGCAATACCAGCGGTGAAAAATTCAATGTTACTACTGTTTTTATTGGTCAACTTAAATCAAATTACACTCTAAATTGAAATTTCCCAATTAAAATATTTAGTTTTCACTGCTAATATCACCAAATCCAAATCGCTCAGAAGTAAACTGGGCCTAACTCTTCTGACTTTCATTTGACAGTTCGATTGTACCAATCTCCAAATAATAAAAAATGCGTATCGTAATAGAGGCTATTTCGACACGCATTTGCGTTGCACAATGACTTCATTATACAACCACAATAGAAAAATATTCTTTCATACGTAAAATATTCTAATACATAAAAATTACCAGATACTAAAGAAGCTAGCAAAGCCACAAACGAATTTCGACTCGGGATAGATCACATAATTTTAGGCTCATTTTAGGCTATTTTATTACCCTATTCCCAAATTTTTTGCTCTTCTCTTTGATAGAAAAAACTGTGGCTTCGCTAGCTTCGGCCGAACTCAGCAGAGCCATTTTTGAAAAACAATAATTTTGGTGTTTTGAAATAGCCAAATTGTAGAGCTTATTTTAGGCTAATTTATTACCCTATTCCCATTTTTTTTGCTCCCTCCCTTAATAGAAAAACTTGTGGCTTTGCTAGCTTCGGGCGAACTCAGCAAAGCCATTTTTGAAAATCCACTTTTTTTTGCGATTCAATATAACGATATTCAAGTACTAATTTTAGGCTAATTAATTACCCTAATTTAATTTTTTTTGCTCCACGCATTACAGAAAAAAACAAGATTTTTCGATTTTCGCCAAATCATTTCAAATTATAATTTTTTGACGATTTAACTTGTCAAACCGATGATACCCATCGCTGGATCAATAAAATGTCCATGTTGAAATGTTTTATTCGACGTTTTTTAAAAAAAACCTGTGGCTTTGCTGGCTTCGGGCGAACTCAGCAGAGCAATTTTTTCAAAAACATTATTTTTCTGTCATTTGAAATTTGGATATTTCAAAACTAATTTTAGGCTAATTAATTACCCCAATTTGATTTTTTTTGCTCCACTCATTACAGAAAAAACAAGATTTTTCGATTTTCGCCAAGTCGTTGATGCAATCATTTCAAATTATAATTTTTTGACGATTCAACTCAGAGTATGTCTTACCTACACATGTAAAAACTACAGATGATCAATCCTTTTGAATAATCCAGGTTAGCTTGTCGAATTAGTTCATTGTAGAAGTTGGGCGCTTTTGAATTATCGAATATGAAGGGATATCTTAGGAAGGATCTATATGTTGAAAAGTACGTATAGTGTCATCTCGGGTGTCATTGATATTTTCGTGAGGTAGAAACTTTTGAAATTCAATAAACATGTTTCAATTCAAGAAATAAATGATCTTATACGTGAATTATTGTGAAATAAACAAAACTTAATTGCATAAAACATATAACATAGAATCTCGAATCCATAAAAAAATTCTCATTATAATATGAAATAGGTAAAATATAAAATCCATCCATCAAAGTAAACGAAACCTCATTTTATTAGTTAAATATACATAAAATATACAATCTCGAATCCATTGAAACAAAAAAATCTTCATGATAAATATAAAATATATTCAATAAAATAAACAAAACTTCATTAGATAAGTGAAACAACATAAAATATCCAAGAAAGTAAATATCACTATACTGGGTGTCGCAGTATACCTGTTCCGATGGATAATCTCAGCCATTTCAAAAGATAAGAATTTGGTAATGTTATGATAGATGTAGGTAAGACCAAGAATCGTCAAAAAATTATAATTTGAAATGATTGCATCAACGACTTGGCAAAAATCGAAAAATCTTGTTTTTTCTGTAATGAGTGGAGCAAAAAAAATCAAATTGGGGTAATTAATTAGCCTAAAATTAGTCTTGAAATATCCGAATTTCAAATGACAGAAAAATAATGTTTTTTGAAAAATTTCGCCCGAAGCCAGCAAAGTCACAGGTTTTTTTTAAAAAACGTCGAATAAAACATTCCAACATGGACATTTTATTGATCCAGCGATGGGTATCATCGGTTTGACAAGTTAAATCGTCAAAAAATTATAATTTGAAATGATTTGGCGAAAATCGAAAAATCTTGTTTTTTTCTGTAATGCGTGGAGCAAAAAAAATTAAATTAGGGTAATTAATTAGCCTAAAATAAGTACTTGAATATCGTTATATTGAATCGCAAAAAAAAGTGGATTTTCAAAAATGGCTTTGCTGAGTTCGCCCGAAGCTAGCAAAGCCACAAGTTTTTCTATTAAGGGAGGGAGCAAAAAAAATGGGAATAGGGTAATAAATTAGCCTAAAATAAGCTCTACAATTTGGCTATTTCAAAACACCAAAATTATTGTTTTTCAAAAATGGCTCTGCTGAGTTCGGCCGAAGCTAGCGAAGCCACAGTTTTTTCTATCAAAGAGAAGAGCAAAAAATTTGGGAATAGGGTAATAAAATAGCCTAAAATGAGCCTAAAATTATGTGATCTATCCCGAGTCGAAATTCGTTTGTGGCTTTGCTAGCTTCTTTAGTATCCCCTGCATTTACGGAATTGACTTTTGATAAGACCCACAGGGAGCAATAAGTCAGACCGTGGACATGCAACATTTGTTTCACCGCTGTATTTGAAGGGTAGAAGGCGAAGATAATCTAACAGCCCCCAAGAGATCCCAGCCCCTGTCATGTGAATATATACCAGGATGAAAGTTAATTTTCAGAACCACATCACATCGTGATTCGTGCGGAGTGGGCTCATCCTGTCTGAATATATTGGGCGAATTCTGGTATCTCGATAAAATTTGTGACAATCCCTGTAGAGGTCGAGCTACTCGAGCTTGTTTAGATTTGGTGAGAATTTTTTTTCAGATATAAACGAGGTAAAGTGAATTTGATTCAAATTTTGGAATAATCCGTTGATTTAACTGCGAAGACAAAGCTTATCGTTTGGTGCGGTAAGAGATGATATTTTTTTTTTCAAAGAAGAAATAAGTAGCTTACAGCTCACAGAGTAAGGATTATCATTCTTCTCAGGGAATTGATAGCGGCGTTTGACGAAGAGTTTGGTGTTGTGTCTCGTGACTAGTTAAGTTTCTAAATAGTTAAGTTTCACCCCTTTGTTTTCAACATGTACTATTTTGAATTTTTCATCAAAATCGTGATTTTCTTCTAAAAGGTGGTTGGAATATGTTGAATTTGTTTTCCTATTTACATAACTCATGTGGTGCTCATGGATGCGATTTTTGAAAGTCCTCCCAGTCTGACCAATGTATACCTTCGGGCAAGTTCCACAATTCAGTCTATATACTCCTGATTTTTCATATTTAGGAACTATGTCTTTATTATTTTTGATAAACTTTCCCAAAGTATTTTGATACATAAATATTTCTCTCCTTCCTTACAAATCAAGCAATGATAATAATAATCATATATCAGAGCTTACATGACTATGACCTCATTTTTGTTTCATCGAAAGATGACATTTAGATTCCAGAATGGTAGAGAGATCTTCATCACCTACTATCCAATTAAAATATCAAACATAGTTTGAAATGAATTTCTGATGGTAGACTACGAGCAGAAAACAACTACTTTCCTGGTAAATACCACGCAGAACATTGAATTATATTTGCTCGTAGTCCATGCAACGATTCACACTGTGAATGCAGATCGCAAATGTTTCTTTCTTCCTAAGACGTGACAAATTCACATCGAGACAGGCACGCCTAACAACCTACAGACCGGTTTCGGGCTTATTGGCCCTCATCAGTGCAGGGTAGTTATCCGAGTAGAGACCGTAAGATCTCCACTCGAAGCGTTGCCTGTCCCAATGCATTTTCGTCGCGTCTATTTGACCGCACCGAGCCGCGTTCCAACAGACAATTGGAAGTGGCGACATCATGCGGCAGAAGAAAGAAACACTCCAGGAACGAATCTCCCAAGTTTCACAGAACTTGGAAGTGGCTAAGAGCTTGACTAAGCTTAATAAATGAAAAATGGATTAGCCATAAATTGGACAATAAAATTTTTGAAAGAGAAAAATAGTCTATCCAATTAAAAATATCAAACATAGTTTGAGATGAATGTCTGGTAGACTACGAGCAGAAAACAACTACTTTCCTGGTAACTACCACGCAGAACAAAGAAAGAAACATTTGCGATCTGCATTCACAGTGTGAATCGTTGCATGGACTACGAGCATCAGATATAATTCAATGTTCTGCGTGGTATTTACCAGGAAAGTAGTTGTTTTCTGCTCGTAGTCTACCAGACATTTTGTTTCAAACTATGTTTGATATTCTAATTGGATAGAATATATTTACTCTTTCAAACATTTTTGTTCAATTCATGGTTTTCCCATTTTTCATCAGCTACGAATGAAAATAAATGTATGTTAGAATCATTAGAGTATTTACGAATTTTTGTTTACAAGTTTATTTTTCAGAGTTTCCCGAATATAAGTTGAAAATAAACAGCCCCACTTAATTGAATCAAACGTCAATCTGAAATAATTATAGTTGCTTCACCTCTAGGTACTTTTGTACTTTTGTATAGTGTGTAAATAAGTATTCATTTGAAACGTATCCTACCGGAAATGTATTCAACCGGTGACTACTTATATGTTGATAGTGTGTCCTGAAAAGGATGCTGAGTATTGTTTGTTTATGAATTAAAATTCCCCTTATATATACCTTCCAGAATGGTTTGTGAGTATCACAAATAATAAATATCTCATTTCTCTCGTCAAAAGTATCATATATATACATGTTATTTTTATTATTGTGTCCTTACCGAACAGAATTCAAAGGAAAAACCCACAATTTCACATATCGACAGTGCACACCAGCAAATTCACATAGCAATAAACGAATTTCACCGAAAAAAAAACAAACACACACAATAATTTGGAACGCATGGCCATTTATGTTGCGTGCTGCTGGTTTTCCTGCTATGTGATGCGCGGAGGGAAACTCACAGGATCAGAATCAGGACGAGGGATATTATTGATTCGAGTTTCCCCGGCAGGAATGCTGCGGAAAGCGCGTCCTCTCAGGCGCAGGATCCTGATGCTAGCAGGACATTTTCCATGATGAACGAAAACTTGCTCAATCTACAAGATGATTCAAAATTCGATGTAGATAATTTTTCATGCTTTTGGAAATGTACCTCCGTCTAGCTACAGCTTCTGTAAATTGCGTAAAAAAAAAGATGTTGTTTTAGGCAGTATATACTGGGTGTCCCAATAAGGTCGGCTAGCGGCTGTATCTCGAGAATCATACGACAGAGGTGGATAGATAGACTGGTGAAATCACTTCCTATCCTGTGAATGGTCCCAAATCTCTTGATTTCGCCTACTTCGATAAAACGTGTCTAACGTGACATGACGTGGGTGAATCTCGCTAAGTAAAGCCGCGATTTCAACCAAATTTACAGGTTACTGCAGGTGTCAACACGAAAGTATGAATATTTTATTCTGAATGACTTCTAATCGTTTCTAACAATTTCATGGAGCCATTTAAAATTCTTCAAAAATCTTTCGACAGTATCGCCATCTATTGTTGTACATAAGAACCCCACGTAATGAGCTGAAATTCAATTGTTTCAAATCAAGGATTTGTCTGCTGAAACAATTGAACAGTAGCGCCACCAGGTCTTATTTCCATCATTCATACGACCTATTGATTTCGGAAAAAAATAATCCCTATAAAAGTGACCTCAAAAAATTCATGGAAATTGTTTTCCACTCTCAAATCACACCGCTAGATGGCGTTACTTGAAATCAAATTTGAAAAACAGTTATTTCTCTAAAAAGTCCCAAATGAAGGTGGGTAATGTTGAAGCGTTTTGAACTCTTCTAATGATAATCTAAAAATTAGCTATTTGACATTTTGACCTATCTCTCGAAATGAGGGGTGGGGGAAGGGTGGAACCTTATTGCAGATAAGGATCGATAACTTCCGACTACGTCAACCGATTTCAATTATCTTAGTCTATCTGTGGTCTTGTTCTGGAGCTATTGAATGGAGGATTCATAATATGCAATTGTACCCGAGTTTATATTCGAGGCTCAACCGACAGATGGCGTTCTTCTGCCGCTCAAGCTGTTCACACAAATATCTGAGAAAAATCAAATGGGATGCTATATTTATTATTACACTATTATATTACTCATAAAATAACCTGCAAAATAGCACAAACCAGACGGCGCTATCATATCTCACACATGAGTTATCAATGAAAATGTTGTTTTAGGGACTGTTTTAGGGATATTCATCAATAAGCAAGTATGCCATGGAAAACGAAATGATAAAAATCAACATTCAATCCAATACAGCTTTCAGGTCTTGTTTCATCTACAGCAGCTTCGAAATATGTACGATCTAAGTTCAACTGAGGGTTTTTGGTAACTTCTCGATCACCAAGGGCTGAAGCACATGGTGGTCGAGGATTTGATATAAAATTCAAAAAATAATAATTCCTCACCTGAATAGATAGACCAGGCCACAAATTCGAAGTGTTTTCGAATTTTCAAAAACCCGCAGGTTCGAATTCAATTTCTTAGGGAAAAATATGGAGATGCCCCAGCGCTCTGGACAAGAGGTAATGATCTCCGGCTTATCGCTTAACAACGTTCCTAGATCCTCACGTTTTTTATCTCGATAAAAATTCCATTTAAAAAATTGCACTGATCGTATTTCCCCAACACCCCTTACTACATATACAACCCAACAACGTTGAAAGTGATGTACGGGTTGCCTGGCACAGTAGAACACTGCATTCTATCCAACACTGGCCGCGCACGCTTTGGTCGCAAATCGCTAGAGGGCGCTAGATAATACAAATGTGATATCTACGGAGAGATTCCAAATGGGTATGCGTGGGAATGCTGATTTGATAACATACAGAGTGGTTATTTTTTTCGGGGCGTCGACGTATCATGTCATTGTGTTTTCCAGGGGAAAATATCTAAACTGGTTTACGGTTGTCAAATTCCACAAAACAAATCACCGGGATTTACTATAGAGACAATATATTCCGAGGATCTGATAATTTTATTTAAAATAAAGAAAAACTGAATTTTCCACGAAAGTCGTAATAATTATTCTTTTTCAGAACAGGTAGAAAATATCAAGACACAACGCCGATTGTATATTTTATTGACAAAATTACATACATTTTCAAAAAATAACAATAAAAATATTGCAGGGCTATAATTATTGCGAAATCATATTAATATTATTCTTTGGGAACATCAGAGTAAGCAAAAAAATGAACATTTCATCTGACATCATTCAACTTGGATGATGAATCAAACTGCTCACAAATTATAACAGTGATGAAAAATGTTGCTTCTTGAATTCCAACTAAAGTATGGATCAAATCCTGTCATTCTCAACAATTTTGATCACCACAAATCAATGAGCACATGATCTGAAGTCATGGTTTTCAATTTCATATGAAGAGTTTTTATAGATCTACAGTCTACACCATCTCAAAGTTTTCTACATACAAAATTAACCACCATGTATAACAAAGAGCCACTTCAAATTTGGCATGAATAACAACTAGACATTTGGGGCTTCAATGTACAATCACCTTAAATATATATAATTGAACAGAATTAGGCCAATTTTTCGTTAAGATACAACTCTAAAGAAAGTCTTGGTGTTTGTTCTAAATTGTGCAACTGGTAAAAACAAGTAATTCTGAGAGATAACCTCACCTGAAAATTACTTGCAAAGAAAACTGGCTACCAATAATGTGATGAAATATCAACAAATTGCAAATACTGACACATAACACAACATTGAACACTTTTTTACCATAATGCCATATACATGTAGGCTGATAATTTATAAAAATGCTCTCAAAATGACTCAACACATATATAGATTCATAACAAGATGCATTTGACTAGTCTATGAAGTTTTTTCTTCTTTCTTTTCTCATTTTCATTTTGGGGTTGATTTCTTATAATTCTTACCACCTACAAAAAATATTCACTTGAAGCTCAATTATCCTATTGCATAAGTTAAATTGATCATTGAAGTTATGTCACAAGGGTGTAATTTAATTCAAGCTCTAAATATACTCACTTCATGAAAAGTTGCATCTATATTGAGAGGGGGATCTTTTGCACTTGTTTCAATATAGGGAATGCCCAATTTGTGAGCCAGCTCCCTACCTTGCTCTTCAGTTATTTTTCTTAAATGTACAAGATCTACTTTGTTGGCAACCAGAAGCATTGGATAAGTGTCTCTGGAACAAAATAATAACTTTATTCCCATATCCCAACTGGAAATATCAATTGGCAAGTACCTGTCTTTGACTCTCAATATTTGGGTGTGAAAATGTGTGATGTTTGCATAGCTATTGGTATCTGTAACTGAATATACAAGCAGGAAACCATCTCCCTTCCTCATGTACTGTTCCCTCATGGCACTGAATTCCTCTTGACCAGCAGTATCCAGCACTTGAAAAGGGAGGAATTAGGACACAAGTGTTTTCTCCTTGATGCTGATTCAAACCTACCATCCAACATACACCACTGTCCATCAACCTCCACATGTTGCATGTAGCTGTCTTCTATTGTTGGATCATAATCAGTGACAAACAATTTTTGAAAGAACTGGATGGTGATGGCACTTTTTCCCACTCCACCATCACCAACCACCACCAACTTAACGGTAGGTAAGTTCTCGCTGGGTGGTTTGGTCATGACTCTTCGCGGGGCGTATTTCCTACTTCTTGTACCTATTTTGCTTGATTGTTTAGATATTGAAAAGACTGTTAATGGTCGCTTCAACTAGGTACCCTGAGGAAAATAGCTGGGGAATGGCAATTGAGATGCTCTTCCTGCAATAAACATCTATTTTTAACAAAGTTTCATGCAGGATGTCCGAATATTTTACTGTGGGTGTTTCATTAGCAAGAACAAGATTTTAATTAGTTATAAATGAACATTGTAACTGAGACTCACCTATTCATTATAGAAGAAAGAAGTAAAATTATTCATGTAAAAAATTGAAAAGTGCGTAGTTTTCTAATAAAAAATCGCTTTTATTTTAATACTTGAAAATTAATTAATATGTTTTCCGTCGAAACGTCAAAACCAAAACAATGTAAAAAGCAGAAGAGTGGGTGCTTATTATTACTTTGTGGCTTATTTCTGCAGAAGTAAAACACGAATGATCCGACCGGATAGCCCTGATGTCTATGGGAACTAACCAAGGACAAACACTGCTCCGGTCGAAATGAACTATAACTTTGAAATCTGTGGAAATGTGAAAGTGAGAAAGTGAAAATTTGAGGTTATGTTTAAGATCAGAACATTCGATCAATCGCGATCAATCTCGATACTCTGTCGATAGGCTCGATACGAACGATCTTTTTAGATTTGAATGATGCGAAATCCAGTAGATATATTGATTTAATTATGTTATGAAAATCATAAGTCTAGAGAAAAAGGAAAGCAAAGAAACTACTACACCTGAACTTGAAAAAACGAGAGCATTTGAGGGAACTCTGAAGAGATTGATGAGTATGAGGATAAATCATGGTAAACATTGTTTGCAGCAGAAATATTTTTAATACCATTAATGATATAACCTATCAATTAATATTTGGAATAAGTGTATTCATGCAATAGTAATTCATTATGAAAATATATCATTCATTCTCTGAAATGATTGGTGCTATGAAGCAAATTGGGTACCATTTGATATTTGCGATCTGTGGAAACTCCATCAATCTGGGGCTTGTTTTCTCTGGGTCTCTAATCAATTGAAAGATTACATTTTGTTTCCACTTGCTGAAATATTTATGTGCCAAGAATAGCTGGTGTGCAAGTTTAGCTAGAGAGTGTTGGAAGTTTTGTTCTTTGCCAGCAATACCAGACCTAGCAATCAACATCAATCCTTGTTTAACTAAACTGTGTCTGTAAAATTCATTCGCTTTCTGTAGATATTCTTTGAATTTAATCTCTTGCACAGTGAACTCCTTCCATTTTGTAATATATTTGGACATGTAAAACTGCTCTGAAGTTTTTATTTTATATTTTTTAAATTGTTTATGGCTGAGAAATTGTTTCCAGTGATTGAAGAATTTGTTCATGAGAATGTTTCTTGAAAATGACTCAGCTCTAGCAAGATTGAACTTTTTGCTCTTTTTATGCTCAGTAAATATATGCCAAATTTTGAATACATGTTTAATTTTATTGCTCATGATATGGTATTGAAAGTCACACAGTCTCTTTGCTAGTTTTAGTTTTTCATCAAGGCATAATCTATGGTATAATTTCCAATGATTCAACATTAACATTTTCATTTTATATTTTGCATGTTTGTTGGCTGCACTAGTTTTGTACAACTGATTTTTTTTATTCAAGTGGTGAACCCTAAACACATTGAAATAATACTCTTTCATCCTGAGATCCTGTCTGTTTTTTAAAGTTAACAGTTTTGCCTTCATCTCTAGATTTTTGATTTTGTTCAGCAAAATTTGCTGTAGTACATGTCTTTTCAGCATCAAAATATAATGCTGATTTGCTAGAATAATATTTTGTTTTTCATTTAAACTGTCAACAGTAAATTTTCTCCAGAAAATGATGAGTCTTTGCAGTAACTTTTTTTCATACATCTCTCGTAACTTTTTGATAATATTGTGTTTTGTTTTGTTTTTATTTGCATACAATTTCAGCTCATTATAAGTTTTCAATAGTAATTTATGGTTATAATTGTCATGTGCATCTTGCATTCGCTGTTTTTTTCTTTTAGAAACTTTTGTGTAAACTCTCCACTTTTCTATGAATATCTGTGAGATTTTTTGGCAATATTTTGCTTTGAAAAAATCTACAGACTGTTTATTTTTAGATTTCCTATGCAATCTATATTTTACATACCATTTCCATTTGCAAAAAACGAAATGGTAAAGCTGCTTTCTCTGGTTTTTTCCAAAATGCGCATCAGCAATCATTTCCTTCAGTCTTGTTGTCTTTTGTAATACAACAAAATGAATCATCCTTCTCAAAGCATGGTGTGTTAAAGTCAAATTGAAATGAATTTCAGCTCTTATGATCAATTTCCATTCCACCCTTTCATGGTACCAGTAAGACACCCATCTTTTAAGTAGATGTTGCTTTAGGTTGGAGAGGTAATGTTGTGTTGCTTGAGAGGGAAGGATTTGAGAAATTGTTCTTCTGTAAAACAGGTAAGCGTATTTTCGCCGTATTATTTTCCAGCGAATTATTTCTATTTTTCGTTTGTATAGATACTTCGGTATAGAATACCCTTTTTTTGGGAGTATCACTGTCTCCATTAGGTGAAAAACTTTGGAAAAACTAGCTAAAATGTTTAATAATTTTTCGAATTCAAATTCAAGTTGTCACTTTAATTCTGCCTCTTCCATTTTGCAAACATATTGTCAATACTGTGAGCTGATTAATCCCAGCAGCTGACAGAATCCGAGTTGGACAGTTCCGAAAAAACAGAAGATTATTCATATATCAGAATCTAACCTCATGATAAAACTACAATCTAATGGACTTTTCTAGCAGTCATAATTTTCTCCCTGTATATTTGCATACTTATCTTTATATGTTATGAAAGCTTGATTTAATTAAATATAAATATGACTAGTCATATACACAAAGTACTGAAGCAAGCCATTGCTACTTTCACCTGTAAAGCCGAATTATTTGACACTAATCTGAGCAATTTGTCATCAATATTGGATAAGACTACAGGCGAAGATGTAAATTTCGATCCACGATTCACAAAACAGTCGGAATGGAAAAACCCTGAGCGAGCGCCAGTCACATTCATTGATATTTACGAGGATCCCAATTTGACTATAAATATTTTCATTCTCAAACCTGATGGACAGTTACCTCTTCATAACCACCCTGAAATGTATGGTCTTATAAAGGTGATATCTGGTAAGATTAAGATAACCAGTTATTCATTAAACACTGCCAAGACTATAGAGTCAGATAGAAGGAGTTTCAAAGATGCAATCATGCCACCCATTGACTTCAGACGCAGGAAAATAGTGACTGCAGAACTGATTTCCAGTGAAATTGTGGACTCTAGTAGTAAACCATGTTTACTGGATCCAAGAAATAGAAATATCCACGAAATTCAAAGTATTGATGGCCCTGCAGCCTTTCTAGACATATTGGCCCCACCTTATAACACAGATATTCCCAATAATGGACCCCGGTTATGTTCCTATTATGCTGTGTTGAGTAATGTTATGCCCAATATATTCAGATTGCAAGAGATCAGATCACCATCATGGTACTGGACTGATTCCTATCCATATACTGGACCAGATCTACATTTCTGATTTTTCTGTTGTGTTCAAACAAAACCTAGCCTAATACAATTTATGTGTGCATTGAAATAATTCAATGTTCAAAAATAATCCAGATTAACATATTATTATGTTGTTAAGACTTTTTTAATAGAATTTGTTTTTTCTCTAGCATTCCCAATGTTTTGATATTGAAATGATTGAAATACAAGAACAATGACAACTGTTGTTCCTTTTTGTTGAATAAAAACCATTTATTTATTAGTTAGTTATAATTTTATCTCCTAGATGAACATAACATTTGTGAGAACAAATATATTTTGGTCTTTGTTCAAAATTGGGATAATTGAAATTTTTTTGTTACTTAAATTGGTATATCTAAAAACTTTACACATTTTGTCTTGAAATTTTTATTGCAAAAATAAAATAAAATCGAGAATCAGTTTAATAATTAACAATATTCCAGTAATATCTGTACAAACACAATTTTCATAGGATGAACTTTGTCATAATTTATTCAGTAATACATTCCCTTGAAAAAATTAAGATTGCCTGTTGTGTAGATAAGTAGAAATATTAGATTCTGTATAATCAAGAATTTTTCTTTGGCACTGCCTTATGTACTGCTGTTGTTTGTGGTAAATCCTCAAGAATCCCTTGATGGCAATAAAAGTCAGTCCCCCCAAAATTGTTCTGTGGAAGTTTGATTTCACAGAATCATAAAAAAATTTACCAAACATGTTTGCAATTGTAGGCATCAACAGAGCTCCACACAGAATTCTTGTAGCAGAGACAGGATTAACTAAAGGTGGCAAATCATTTTCACTTGAAGATTCAGATGAAGTACCAACATCAGCCCTGCAAGAATAGAATTACAGTAAAGGATTGATCATCCAAGTTCAGTGTTATTCATTGATTTTTCAATTCACCTGTAAGGCAACACATTTCTCAGGCCAGGAATTTTTGAAAAATTCTTCCTCATGAAGTTCAGCACAGCATCTTCCCAACGAATCATCTTGCCTAAAACCAGTGATACTGGTATAGCAGGAAGCCCTATTAGCAGAACCAAGGGATCTGCTTGTTCCATTATTATGAGCCCTTCCTTCTGACCAATAACCTATAATGATCAATGTTTTCTGGAATTACCACCAATAAAAAATAGAAAATTACACTTCACCTGCATAACAGTAATTGCTCCATATGTCACTGCACACCAGTATATAGCCCCTACAACAATTCCAGCAGCTAAGAATGGACAGCCCTTATATACAAGACTGTCCATTGTGTCCAGGACAAGCACCAATACACCCATATTTGGAAATACAATTATGTACTCTGTCTGACACTGGGGACAAGTTACTTTCGTTATGTTACCACCTTTTTGTTTTTCATCCACCCATCGTTGCAAACAGCTTTGATGAACCTGTCCAAATAATGTCCCATTTGAAGGAAGTAGAGATTAGAATGCTGAAATCCATTCTTACCCATTTTGTAGTGCCTCTGCAATTGCAAGGCTGAACCCATGCTGCTTCTCTATCTTCTTCATCTGTTGCAAAACAGACCCAACAGTATCGTGATGAATCCTTAGTTTGTATTGGTACTGTGTTATATTTCTGTTCAGGCCGATCAGAAGTTTCTGGTGATTGTATTTCTGGATTCATCTTGATACCTGATGACCTTGGCGAATACGAATAATGAAGGTATGTGGAATGTTTCTTTTATATTATTATCATTTTGTAAAAAGTGTACTGAGTTTTTGATGCAAAAAATTGATGAGTTGTTACTTTACTGTTTAGTTTGTCAATTAAAAATCATTAAAAAACCAAAGTGGCTGATTGGCGATTGGATTGGCCTATCATTGACCTGTCATTTATGCGGATGCATATTACCAGTATTACCACCACTGAATTACCACTATTACCACACCAATGACCAAATCGAACTGTGTCAAACCGTTGTCAAACGAAACCACCACAGCAACCACACAGATGACACCGCATTTTCAGAAACCAAGTTCCGTAAATAACCTTTTTTTCAGGAATCAACCGAACATTTCGCATTTACGGAACGGAAAACTAGTAACCGAACAGTGTAACCGAAATAACCAAGTCGATTTACGGAATATATCCTCAGTAATCAGTTGACTGAGTTGTGAGTTGACAGTTCATTGATGTTGGAAGATTTTGCAAGTTGAAAGTGGGAAAATTCGATAAACAGAATATTATTCCACACCATATTGTTAAATTTTCATTGTTATTGAAGTTGTTGATCCAGAGGACAGTTTTCTCTTTCCAGAATCGTTGAATAAGGTAATAATGTTCACATATTTCTCTGGGAGAGGTCAACGACTGACCAGTATAAATAATATTATTTATCACCCACTACTTGCCCACTACCCTAGAGACACACCTATTTTCAATTTTTCCAGTAACTGAGAACTCAAAACATGGCAAAAAAGCCGACAGTGCAGCCGGCTTTACACAAAGTCATAATGGTAGGCAGTGGAGGAGTCGGTAAATCGGCACTTACTCTACAGTTTATGTATGATGAATTTGTTGAAGATTATGAACCAACAAAAGCGGATTCCTACAGAAAAAAGATCCTGCTGGACGGCGAAGATGTCCAGATTGATATTCTTGATACAGCAGGTCAGGAAGATTATGCTGCTATCAGAGACAACTATTTCAGGAGTGGTGAAGGCTTTTTGTGCATATTTTCCATCACTGAAGATGAGAGTTTTCAAGCTACACAAGAATTTCGGTAAGCAAAATATAAATCTCTTTTCCTCCTGACATTTCTGTAACACCTCATAATCCTTTATTATTCCAGGGAACAAATACTCAGGGTTAAGAATGATGAAAACATTCCATTTCTCTTGGTGGGCAACAAAAGTGATTTAGATGAAAGGAGGAAGGTGTCTCTACAAGAGGCTACAGATAGAGCCAAAGAATGGGGAGTACCATATGTAGAAACATCTGCAAAAACTAGAGAACATGTAGATAAGGTGAGATACTTTTTATTCTAGCAATAATGACTCAGTGTCTTAATTTGTTATGGTAGAATGACTCATTGGATTGATTGTTGAATGATAACTGACATGGGGAATCTAAGTTGATACAATAGGTCAATAGGGAAATTAAGCTTGGGTGATGTGTCATAATTTATGTTTGCATTGTGGAAGATGACTGATTAAAATACCAAAAAGGATGACAAAGGAATATTTTTCAGATAAGAACCTACAAGATGCAACTTTTTAGATATTATGTAGAATTAAACATTTATTATTTGCAGGTATTTTATGACCTGATGCGGGAGATCCGGGCTAGAAAAGTGGAGGAAAACAAAACAAACAATGGCAGGAGCAAGGATAAAAACAAGAGGAAGAAACATTTCTGTAAAATACTTTAATTTGTATATGTGTAAATGTGTCTCAGCTTGTTATATTGCTTTGTGTGTAAGTTCAAAATCTTTTGGGTAATTCTTGTGTTCAGTTAGCATTGTTTTCAATTATTGGTACAACATTGATGTATGTTAAATTGATGTTAGTTTTGAGAATGAGATGAACACATGAATTTTTTGGTCGTAGTTATGTTTTAAATTTTGGCACCAGTGAAACTATTACCATTATATTATTTTCCAAATGTATTCAACTTGTGGTAGGATTTGATTGTCTCAGAAACTCATTTTGCTAAATTACATGCTTTCATCGCTTTATTCATATTTCATTCATCAAATGACATATACAATCAAATCTAGCCAAATGTTACCAATTAAATTCACTACTGTTACACTTCTGGTGTTGAAAAAAGTGGCTATTATAATAGTGGCTTGCACGATTCACCGATTCAGTGAAATTGCTTTGCTAATTTTCTACAGATTTTATAAAAGCTTGTTTATCAAGGGGAAATCTTGACTGAATTTTCACCATTGTACTGGATATTTTCATATTGTAGCTGAAAGCTGTAAAATTTGAAAACTTGATTTTCCATATCACTTAAACTAACTGTTCTACATAAGATTTGTAAACACATTCTACTCCCAATTCTGCTCATTTGATTTAACTATGCACATTACTATCCTGAAACTTTGAGAATTTTTTGTTAGTATCAAGAATTAGGGAGTTTATATCTGGATGTTTCATTTTCTGGAGTTGAAGAAATTTTCAAGTTGATTTCAATTTCCAAATCAGTATTCTAAATCTCTTAAAGAATGTATTTTTCCACATTCAACACTTAGCTAGATAGCAGAAGATGATGTCAAATTTATTTTGTGTTTATTCAGCAATAACTTCTACGATTTTTTACTCTGAATTATGGCGGATTGTAGGTGAGTTTTTTCTAATCAGTTCAAAAAATCAATTTAGGTACGTATTACCTATAAATCATGCTTATTAATTTTGCTTCTAGAATCTCTTGATTATTGTATTTCTATGACACATGAACTGAATTTCAAAACAAAATTGGAATTCAAAAATTCTGTTTGTGTTCATTATTATTTCACTAAAATCGATTAGATAATACATCTACAATCATACACATGAAGTATCCAGGGTGAAAAGCCATCTGATGATTCTTTGTGTTGCACACTGTTTGTGATTCGTAAATGATTAAATGTATTGGCTTTCAATAATTTCAAAATTTGAAAAACATTTTTAGGTTGCTGTTTTACCAGATTATTGAAATGTTCATGAAGATCAAAACGAACAAACGTGTTATATCAGTGATTCCACTTGATTGATTCAGATGGTTTGATTATGGTTTTCAAGTTGATATAAGTCATTGTAAACATCTATTTTGTAAAACAATTGCATTATTATTTATAGTATCTTTTATAGCTCTGATACAGTATTGTACAAAAAAGTTTATATAATCAAAAATTATATTATGTGATTAAATAAAATTACAGTATTCCTAATATAATCCTAAATATATCAACCATTTAGTTATTATTTATTGATGAATGTCAAATATCTAGTGTCACATATAAAGTTCGCGACATATGGAAGTTTTTTTTATTAATAGATATAAAGAAAATTTGACTTCACAGTTAGTTTGTGCTTGAAAAATGAGTAAAATACAGCCTCTTTAATTTTTTCATGTGCTACTCTAAACCTGTCAAATTTGACATTTTTCTCGAAAATCCTCAAAAAATCTGTTATTTTTTTTGGAAATTTCAAAAAATGCAAGCGAAAAAATTTTATACATTTGTTCCAAATTTGGAACTCTCAACTGTCACTTCGACTACTACTAAGTACGATTTGATCAGTACCTACTATTTTCATCCCGAGATGTTGCATTAGTCTTGTATTGTTTAAAATCACGAAATTTTATATCATGTCTAGTACAAATCGCTAGAACGAAAGTTTTTTGAATAGTTATGAAACTGTAGGTAGTTTACAGAAAAGTATTATATTTCGGGTTTGTTTGTAACTAAATTATTGGTCAGAAAAATAATCAAACTGGATAAAAATCTATAAAAAAAAGAAATACGAGTGTAATAAGAATGAAGAGAAATTCGTTCATTCGATTACTGACATATTAACGTCCATACATTAAAAATCCACATCAGTTTAACAATGAAATGAAAAAACTAGATAAACTTTGTAACAACAAAGACGGATTTCTGGAGATGCATTTTTTTTTATTTTCTGATAACAAGCCAATGTGGGGCTATCGAATCGATAGAGCGAAAGATTCGAAAAATTAAAAAAAAATGGAAAAAGTCGAAGTCAAGCACAAACTAACTGCGAAATAAAATTTTCTTTATATCTATTAATAAAAAAAACTTCCATATGTCGCGAACTTTATGTGTGACACTGTATGTGACCGAGTAGATGATTAACGAAAACCATATGATGGTTGGAGGAAAACTTGGTTCATTGACTGGTGACTCTTATTGTGTGTTTGTTGTTTCCTTGAGACGCCATCAGTCTTACTCTCGTAATAAAATTGTTTTATTAGTTATAGAAAGTAAATTATACAGATACAGAAAAAAGAAAGTATCAACAATAAAAAACATTTTATAAAATAATTAATCACAGTATCCTCGGTATATAAGAAATATACATAACTCAGTCATCAACAAAATCACTGTTTCATCGATGATTGTGCAGCTATCGCGTCTATGGCGAAACATCTGCACTTGCACCCACTCACAGGACATTCCTGGTGTTCCCTGAGAAAAAAATCAGATCAAATCACACCCAGTAACATTTATAATCTGACAAAATTGATGGCGGATTTATGCACTTTCTAATTAATTAGAACGATTGTGATTATTTTTATGCATTTCCGCAAATTTGATTGGATTGTCGAACAATCTAGTTCATGTTGAAGCGAAAAATCGCTAAAACTATAATACTCCAGAGTTTCTCCATCCCCCAAAGTCGTGAGTGGAAACAAGGAAAGACAGTTTGTTTTGTTCAAGACATTTCCAAAAAATACATAACTTCATTTGCTTCACAAGTTTGTTGACTTTCAAAACGAAATATATGCAAAGGGCAACAACAAAATTTGAAACACCAATATTGATTCAGAAACAGAAGATGTAGATTCTATTGAATGTTAAAATACGCTGCACTGAAGAGGTTTTCGGGTTATTTCAGATCCAGAAGAACAAATACGGAAAAGTTTGTACAACTTGTACAACCTGATATGTTCGTCCACATCAACAACTCTCCTGTGAAGTAAAGACCTCTTTATAAACACCTTTTCTCAATATAACCCCATTTGGAATGCCAAATTCTGCGGAAATCGCAATAAAGTTGAATTAATTGACAAGTTCAGCCAGCGTTGTCTGCCCTAGTGTTGTCTTTGTCATCAAGATTGCAACTTGAAATGATGAAAATGTTATGAAATGGAACGTAAAAAAGAAGAAGACTAATATCACAATTATATAGTGTTTGGATTTATTCAACAATTATTGTAAGATCACATTACTCACAGAATACTGGAAATCCAATTATAAACAGGTTATATAAGTCTTCTTTCTCTCTCAACGCTGGCTGAACTTGTCAATTGAACTTTCTTACGACAAAAGCGACGCCATTTTCAATCGCATTTCTAATTTGCGGAATTCGTTCCAACATAAACTAGCCTTAATTGTGAATTCCATTGGTAAAACTGGGGCGCACTCAGTGCATATATGGTATCCTTATTTTTGTCGTGTATCGAAGAGAGAAACATACACACGGAGTGCGCACCAAACGGCATTCGCTATAAGGTGAACTTTAGTGCACACCCACTTGAACCACTCGCAGATGTGGCCAGCGTGGCCGCCGTGCCTGCACGTCTGGCACCAGGAGAACCACTCCTCGAAGGGTGTCAGTTTGGCGCCCGTCTCGCCCGCCGTCATCGTTCCCATGTACTGCAGACAGATGGCGCACCTCGGCAGAGGCTTCCGGCAGTTCGGACAGGACGACAGCTGCATATATATTCATCTTTATTTAGTTTCAAACCAAGGTGGATATGGGATGGTGAAACGTTTCTGCGAAAAACTTGTAGACCGTTTCAGGAGGGTTGTAGTATTTCCACGACTCGAATGACAGGGAAGATTTCTGTTGCTTATGTATTTCTGTGGTTCGCATCTGACAGATGTGAATTGAAACGAAATTAAAACACTATTCGCGATAGGTGCTAAGCGATACGCTACCTAGCGGTGACTCGTGAACTACTCGTAGTGGTATAACTACAGTGACTGTATACAAGACAGTGGCGACAATAGGCCTATAAGCTCCGCCCACCCGCCATTAAGAGGCAAATTTTCTGTTTGTTTACATTGGTTTATATGGTGTTTACTGACTAAATCTTCTTGTATCAATAGGCAGTGATTTATCCAAAAATTTGACTGGTATGTACCTTTCCTCTATTGAAATAACCATAACATTCTGTTTGTGCATATTACTACTATGTTTAATTCTGCATATTTCGTTTCAGTTTCAATACAAAATGCCTGGGTGTGCAGCTGTAGGCTGTTTCAATTCGGCAAACAAACGTTTTCTGATAAAAAAATTCCTAAATGACACAAAACGCAGGAAAGAATGGCAATCAAAACAAAACATGACAAGTGGATCCCTACATATTCATCAAGATTTGCAGTGGCTTAGATGAAGCAATGGATTTCATTAGGATTCGATCTTGTGGAAAAAAATATGTGATGGAGACATCTTATGAAACATGGATTTATAATAGCAGTTTTCAGTAAAGTTTGAAAATGATGTACCTAAATATTATAATAATGTAATATAATTAGAGATTTCCAAAGACATCTGAGGTAGAACATGAATTATTCTCAGTGTTTATCTAATTAGTTGGTTTTTAGAAAGAAACCTATACATATCTGTCATGCATCAGAATAATAATGAACAAAGGAATACCATAAAAGTATATTAACAAAAAAGCACGTTGAAGTAACAACAGAAAATGAACAGAATAAAATAATCACTTACTTCCCTTTTGCTAGATAAGTATTTGCTATATTTTCAATCTGAAAATAACATGAGGACTAATTATCTTATCCTTCAAATCATGATTGATGTAAATAATTTCAATGTTTTGAGCAGACAATATCATAATAATATTGCCTGAAATACTCTCCATATTAATAAAAAAATACATTACATGTTCCCTACAAGAAGCTAGGTCAGATTTTCTTCATCCATATAATTAACCTCTGAAATACGCTACTTTGCCCCCATTCAACCAACCCTCTAACTCTTACCTTTTCTTGTATATTTTCGTTATTCCGATTATTTTGAATATTTTGTGAGCATTGTGAACTTACAATAATTGTTGAATAATTCCAAACAAATTATAAATGTGATATTAATCTTTTTCTCTTCATAAAATTTTCATCATTTCAATTTTCAAAAAGAACACTAGGGCAGACATATTGTCTCTCTCAACGCTGGCTGAACTTGTCAACAGTAATACCACAAGTAATTGAACGCTATTATGAATTTCAACATTTTTAGATTTTTCCTCTTTGCAATATTCGAATTACCCCTGAAATTAATTATTTTTTGGTAGGAAATTTCATATGTACCTATAATAGGTTTGACGTAAAAAATCAAAACTAAAATCTGGAATTTACGTTTTACTGTGATATTTCAAAAACCATTGAAGATATTCCAAATTTCTGTTCAGTACGAAAATGCGCAACTTTCAACTTATTCACCCAAGATAGAGGTGGATAGATAGACTGGTGAAATCACTTCCTATCCTGTGACTGGTCCCAAATCTCTTGATTTCGCCTACTTCGATAAAAGTGAAGCCGCGATTTCAACCAAATTCACAGGTTACTGCAGGTGTCAATACGAAAGTATGAATATTTGATTCATAATGAATTCTAATCGTTTCTTATAATTCCATGGGGCCATTTTCCAATGAGTTTGATGCGAATATATATCGATTATGATGATTGAAAGAAAATTCTTCAAATATCTTTCCACAGTATCGCCATCTATTGTTGTACATGAGAACCCCACGTAATGAGCTGAAATGCAATTGTTCCAAATCAAGGATTTGTCTGCTGAAACAATTGAAGAGTAGCGCCACCAGGTATTATTTCCATCATTCCCAAGATAAACAACGAGCTCACTCACTTTAATCTTGCCGTTGGCCGCCTTGCACATCATCTGCTGTTGCCTTCCCCTGTCCTGAGCCGACAGCACCGCCGAGATGCTCTTGCCGCAAAAGTTGCAAGACACGTAGACCTGCTGCGGCGGCTTCTCCGACGGCCCCAAAGATGCCAGCAGAATGTCGAAGTCGGCGCGCTCGTGGAACATGCGCCACATGTTCAGCAGGTCCCTGTAACTGTTTGTTCGCCGGATGACGCATCGTTTTGTGACGTTTCAATCGTTATCATTCTGTTGCATGATGGAAAATAAAAGTCACAGTGCAAGGGGAATTCTCCTTCGTACGATAATAAAGTAATTCTTATTAAATATAAAATTCAAAAAAAAAACATTGTACGAAAAAACAATTTTAAATGTTTGAAAAAAAAAAAGACTTTAATTGGGGAATTAAAATTTGAAGCACCTTGTTCCTATTTCACCATTTGGCAACATCGATCGACTGCAGATTTCATAAATAATAAAGAACAGCAAATCCATTACGTTGATAAGGTGAATGAAGATAGTCATATTTTGATCAAGTTTTAGAACCATATATCTAATAATAACTATATAGGTAACATGGATACCAGAGCTAAAGCCGAGAAATAAAACAAATGACAGTCTGCGGGACCAATCGCGAATATGCGCATGCGCAAGTTTGAATTAAGAATCGACATTCGTTTTCATCATGGAGGAGAGTAGCTTTCTAGTGAACGACAAACGTATGATAATTATTAAAAATCAATCAAATGTGTCACGTAACCTTCAATTCGATGTTTTTATTTTATCATGACATATAATTTTCAAATATGTATATTGATGGATTGTTGGACGATTTTGGATAATAGTTGATGATAGATGCAGAAATGGTATGATCTACAAAGCGATACTTGCTATTTGCATAGAAACCTGTGACGATAAAGTCATCGGAACAAGATTCGTGGGCTAATTTTTGATCAATCACTGTTATCACTCACTTATCACTTCTGTAAACAATCAGTTAGTACATTAATAACTATATTAACGCTGTTTTACATAATTTCGGTTAACAAATATACCTAACCTATGAAATTCTAAAAACGTCAGTGGATTTCAACTCATCAAAACCAGCGCATGCGCACAATTCATCATTAGCAAGCCAGACAGTCTTTTGTTTTTCCAAAACTGGCTTCATTTTCGCGTGAAGAGAAGAATAGGTGTTATCCATATAGATTTTATTATATATATGGTTAGAACACAGAACTTAAACTACCAATAAGTTCTGTGGGTTAGGTGCTATTCTGCTTATTGCTGTTCCATGCTCCTCTAAAGATATGCCACTCAGTTTTGGAGGTTATGTTTATGTTTGACTTATGGATGGATTGGTGATTTGATGGACTGAAATCCATGTTTTGACTGATTATTTTTTTAGCAGTTTGACTCCTGAATTATACATTATGAAAGTGTGGCCAAATGTGAGTTGTTGTTCTTCTAGCCTACTAGGCGCTGTTGCCAATTTGTGAACTAGACAGAACTAGAAACAAAGCGATTTAAAATTTAAAACCCCATATTTGAAAAATTAATTTAGTTTCCAGAACGAATTCGAAAAATTCATTAATGAAACTCATAATCAATTAGTTTATACTTGCATTTGCTATAATAAGCCGAATTGCGGAATATTCCCCATTATCTCATCTCCTGATGTAGAAGAATGTGTGAACATTGTAAATTTGAACCCTCTACTAGAGGAATTGAGGAAAAGTATGGAATATGGTATCATAGATTCATGACATGGTGGCATAAAATGCTTGAATGCTAAAGATATCAAAGTAAGTATCCTAAACTTGTAAAATTTATTATAACTGTGGGATAGAAATAAGTTTTCCTCAATAGCCAACGGGTTCAAAGCGCGTCACGTCTCAAGCCGCCAGCCCGGATTCAACCTCCGGGTAGGGAAATTCTTTTTTAATCTATGAATCATTTCTTTTCTGCTGGATGTATGAATTATTCGATTGAACTTCAATGTAATAGTGAATACTTAATGAAATTAATGATTTAGATGAAGGATATTATGAAATCTAAGTTAATTGAATGAAGTGTCGAGTTTTCTCGTAGATCATAAAGACTTACGCTAGATCCGGCATCAAGTAGTATTTGAGGGGTCTGCAAGGAAATACCAACATATCACGTGGTACAACACATATCCTTTATGATTCAAGAGTTTTCTTGTCTAGAAACTGTATTTGTAGAAAAATATCATGTGTATTTCGAGCTCAAATGCTGTCACTCGATGACATTCCTCGGCAAACGACAATGCTGTGTTGATATTTGAAAGCGACCGGTTGTAAACACAATATATAAAGTACACCCTGTAGTTACAATGACAGATAATGAATGAATATTTTTGTTTGATAGTGGCTGACAATGCCTCGAGTTGTGAAGTAGAGATTCGGACTTCCATTGTCTAAATGTATGAAGATTTGAATCCTATGAAAAGATGAGTGTTCATTCCATAAAATCATTAATACTAATAAACTTTTGCTAACTTGGCTATCCAGTCCTTCACGAGGTGCGTGCCGAGGTATTCATGGAAGGCTCTGATTGCTATCAGAGCTGTTGATTGGATGTCTGCAGTGTTGTCCAGGTATTTTTGTAAAAGTTTCAGTCCTTCAGCACTGTTACCTGAGAAAATAAAGGTATTGGGTTAGTGAAAATGTAATTATACTCAAAAAGCCTTCTGATTATTCATCATTATCTATACAACAATTATATTCACCTGTAACGAGCAGTCCATCTAAATTCCCCTCACTGCATAATTCGTCCATTAGCTTTTTCAAATATTCTGGTAACTTCTCATCAGACAGATACAAGGAAGCTAAGGCTACCCTGTCATCCACTGCTATACCTTTTTCGTTCTGAAAAAAAAATCATCTTAGAGATTTCAAATCCCGAACTAGCTACATTGATTGAGAGAAACTGCCCGTACAGCCTCAATAAGCACGACCATTCAAATTTATCCGGATAGCCCCTAGAGCTAGAAGCACCCGGTGAAATGGCACTCACCAAGGCGTCATAATAATTGAAATCGGTGGCGGTGAGGAAGCTGAACATTGCCTTCAGATAGGGATCGCTCAGCTTGTTGATGCAGGCCAGACAATTTTGCCGCCAAATGCTGTTCGGATCGTCGGAGAAGCCAGACAGCGCCATGGCGACGACGTTCAGATTCGAACCGTACTCGGAGTCGGAGGGCGCCCTACCCAGAATTTCGATCGCCAGTTGCACCTACAACAAAATATTCGATGCTTTTAATGAGGAAACGAAATTAGTATGAGTATAAAGTGAGAGTGTGAAGTATGAGTGTGAAGTGCGAAGTGTGAGTGTGAAGTATGATTGTGCAGTATGACGTATGAGTGTGAAGTGTATGTAAAGTGTGAAGTATGAGTGTGAAGTGCGACGTGTGAAGTATGAGTGTGAAGTGCGAGTGTGAAGTACGAGTGTGAAGTGTGAAGTGCGAGTGTGAAGTGCGAGTGTGAAGTATGAGTGTAAAGTATGAGTGTAAAGTATGAGTGTAAAGTATGAGTGTAAAGTATGAGTGTAAAGTATGAGTGTAAAGTATGAGTGTGAAGTGCGAGTGTGGAGTGCGACGTGTGAAGTATGAAATATGAGTGTGAAGTGCGAGTGGGAAGTGCGAGTGTGAAGTGCCACGTATGCAGTATGAGTGTGAAGTGCGACGTGTGAAGTATGAGTGTGAAAAATGAGTGTGAATTGAGTGTGTAAAGTGTGCGTGTGAAGTGTAAAATATGAATGTGAATTGTGCGTGTGAAGTGTGAAATATGAGTGTGACGTATGAGTGCGAAGTGCGAGTGTGAAGTGCGACGTGTGAATTGTAAAGTGTGAGTGTGTTGTGTGAAGTGCGAGTGTGAAGTGCGACGTGTGAAGTGCGGGTGTGGGGGTGTAAAGTATGCATGAAATATGAGTGTGGAGTGTGAAGTGTGGAGTATGAGTGTGAAGTGCGACGTATGTAGTATGAGTGTGAAGTGTATGTGAAGTGTGAAATATGAGTGTGAAGTGTAAATCATGAGTGTGAAGTGTGAAATATGAATGTGAAGTGTGACGTTCGAAGTATGAGTGTGAAGTGTGTGTGAAGTGTGAAGTATGAGTGTGAAGTATGAGTGTGAGACTTGTGTTAAGAAGGAGGAAGGAAGGAATGAAATACCTTACCTTGAGGTTGAACACCGCAATGGCAGCCGCTCTCGTGTACGCCTCAGCCTTTTCCAGGTGCTCAATGAAGTCGGCCAGGTAGCGCGAATCCCTGTCGAGCGGCCAGCTGCACAACTGCAGCGCCCTGTCCCTGTCCTCGTGCCGGTAGTACCGCGCGCAGCCCTGGCAGTTGGGGTAGCCCAGGTCGGCCCAGGCGACGGTGCGCGCCTCGGACTTGCGGGCGTCGCTGCCGCTGCCGCTGTCGATGTTAGCGAGGACGGCGACCACCCCCGGGTGCCGCATCTCGCCCTCCCTGATCACGCCACCCTCCACCAGCTTCTCGGTGAGGCTGAGCCAGTTCCAGACGTTGGCCAGCGAGAGGTTGGTCTTCACCATCTCGGCGTTCTGGGCGAACGCCTCCTGGGGTTGGGACAAAGCGAGAGATACAGCTTTTTCCGTTTGGGTTTCGGAAGGCGTCAGGTTGTTTTTTTTTTCGGGATAGCCGCTTGGGTTTCAGGAAGTGTCGATTTCATTCCAGAATTAACCAATCCCACGGAAAAAAGGGTCTGTTCGCTGTGTCTCCATTAACTACACTATTGTACAGAACAGTAGATTGTGTAACATTGATACCATGTTCGTTGTTAAAATGTTGTAGCACGAAAAAACCAGTTGTTACAATCGATTTAGAGGTGTGATCAGTGTAGTGTAAATGGATATTGGATAATATGAGGTTAGATGTATATAATGATATATTTTGAAAACTTCTTCAACAAAGTACGTAATGGTTATATTTGTTACCAGGAAATCTTTTGTCCCCATTTACGAAAGCATTCAAAGAATTGACATCAATGCCATTGATTGATCGTCGGATGAACTTGTCAACAATTCATCGTCCGAATTCGCAATGATATTCTCTATTATTTCATCATCACTGTGCATGTTTGATGCATTCAAAAGATTCACAAGCAACAAATAAATACAAAAAAATTATAAGCATAACCTCCAAATCAGAATCCTAGGATTAGCATAAAGCAGAATAAAAGCTCCGAACAGATGTTGAACTAATTACACTCATCTACAACGACCAGTGGGTGTAAGAAAATGTAGTGTACAATATAAATTTCATGCATAAACAGCGAACAGACCTAAAGTTTGGCGGCTTTTGACAGCTGTCACTTATTATTCTTGTGTTTTATGCCGTGTGATATACTTTTTAAATGGCGGACAACTGTCATCTGGTGGGAACAATATATTATTAGATCATTGGGCGGAAATTAAAATCCATTTTGATTTTTTATTTCATTCTAATGTTATGCTCATAGATCTTGTATACTTTATTAATCTTGAAATCATGACTAAAACTACCTAAACCATACTACCAGGTGACATCACATTCTTAGAAAGAGATGGAGAATTTTCGAATTTTGAATGCCGATTTTAAAAAACCCCTTGGCTAGAAAAATTACCGATTCATATAATATATTGACTGATCTGGAATATCGCTTTCTTCGAAACGTCAATATACGCACCTGTAGGCCATATCTCAAGCTGGCCCTCTCTTTGATATCGTGAGCAATGTCAGCAGAGACGGAATCCTCGATGTACCTGAGAGTCTTGCGACCCTGCGACCACACCAAACCGGTGGTTGCCGCCCCATTTATCGTTATCCTGTCGAAAACTGTGTAATCCTTGATTGTGCCTGCAACGAGAACCGTCAGACGGTCGATGAAAATCAATGATTTGATATTAACCAAGAGGGGAGATCACTAATTACTCCAGAACGATAAGTGGTTTGATTTTTGTAGTAGTTTTCCCATAATAAAGGAAAGTTTCTGTTCAAACACTGTGGAAACCGTCCCGAGATGTGACGTAACAAGTCCTGAATTATCACCAATCGCACTAGAGTATAATGTTTACAGCGTTGCCAAGCGTTATTCATGATATTTCTCTACAGATATGAGTAAACCGAAAAACTAATAATATAGCATTCACAGTAAACATACATAACATTCAAGATTAACTGAATAAATAACTATCAAATACGAAGTCTCCATCTCCTCAGAGGTTCCGAGAAATAGTGGAACTGGCAACACAGGAATATGCATATCAGAGTACTTGTGACGTCACAAGAAGCGGCCATGATGTTGTTTGCATGTAGGGGTTCAGAGCAGCATTTATTGTTATATTTAACCACTAGTTTTTCTGGATATCTATGTGTATATTTTATAAAAGTGAGAGTTTGTTGCATATATTATTTTCTTTCTTACTAGAAATCAAGCATAGTCACTAGAGCAACAAAATCACCAGGGTATAGTAGGTACCAACAGTCATACACCTGTCACATTGACAACTTACTTTATAGACCCCTAGATTTGACTTGTGCAAGAGGACCTACCACCCTAAGAGGTAAAAAAAATATTGTTTTACCTGATATGGCTATGGTGAGAAGTCGATTCTCATCGGTGGAATGCCACCCAAATGAGGTTATGTTATGAGGTGAACCTGGTGTGATTATTCTCTCCATAACATTTGGCTCAAGTTCTTCATTATTCACAACTGTCTGTTTTATTTCATACAAATTTATAATTGAGCTCTCTTTTTGTAAGGCAGCCAAAGAACTGAACCTAGAAAACAGAAAACCAAAATGTCTCATTGAATAGTTTTTCAGTATCTCAGTGAATATATCAGAAACTATTGGGTGATTTTCTTCTGTTCATTGGACTCATGAAAGAATTACTTCAACTTGAACCACATTAGAGATACAACAAATGAAAAAAATTATAATTTCCTAAGTCCTGAAGGAATTTAAAATTTATTTCAAATAATTTTGCTTTCAGTACAAACTTTATAGATTCTTACTTTGTTGGACACCATCCAATTTTGACCAAAGGTTTATTCTGATGTAATATCACTGCAGGCTTCTCAAAATTTCTCATGTCCCAAAGACAAACCTGGTTTTCATAAAAAGAAGCCAAATACTTGTCATCATTTGGATTTGTACATACACCATAAACTGCTTTGGTAATTGTGGAGTTAACCATTTTGTTTGGATCTGAAATAAAAAAGTCCATTAGATAATTGACTTTTCAGATTCAAAAAGGCCCTGAACTGAACCAACCATCATTTGCATACCTCTCAAGTCAAATATTTTAACATTCTTGCCATTCATACCAGCAGCCAGTAATCTATTAGAGCCATGAAACCAAGCTACCCCATATGTTGCCTCTGATGCACCAAATTCCACTATGGGTTTCACTAGTTCTACTGCTGGTGCCATGGTATTGACAGCCATTCGTCCAGTATTGTTGTCTCCATTTGAAGTGAACTTGTCAATGTCCCATATGAGAATTGAGCTATCAGATCTGTATTTTTCCAAACCAGCTGCAATCAGGTTGTGATCCACTGGATTGAATAACACTGTGTTGCAATGTCTACTATGTCTGGGTACTAGAATGCAAATTATTGAATAGTATTGTTGTGAAAGTATATTGCATTGCTGAGAGTTGAATTATTACCAAGTTCTTTTCCTGGAAACCCATGGATGTCATGTTCAGAAGGTCCAAATGTTGTTAATGATACTCTGCCATTAGATAGACCAATGGCTAGAAGCAGATTAACCTCGCATTTGGGATAAATATCTATGCTTCTCACATAGTGGTGGTTTGTATTTGTAGTCAGGAGTTGAGCACAATGAGTGTCAGAAACCCTGAAAACTGAAGGAATCAAATTCAATATGAATTCAGTTTCATACGTTTCAACACTCACATGATGATGAATTATCATTGGAAACTGGTTGGATCTCGTATAGGGATATTTCGGTACCCCAAGTTATGAATTTGTTAGGAATTGGTGACCATTGTATTTCTAATTTTCCAGACATACTCGTGGAGAACAACTACAGATATAATTAATACATATAATTATAAAGAATAACTAATTTTATTTTCATCTCTTTGTATTTATTTATGATTTATTTATGAAATTAACAATTTAGGTTAATATCATCTTCTTCTTTGCTGTCAGGCTGTCACTCACAGGAGTCACAGGTTAGGGTGTCATTTTTTATTCCACTGGCACTACTGGCAGAAGAGGCAAATTTTCTGTTTGTTTACATTGGTTTATATGGTGTTTACTGACTAAATCTTCTTGTACAGTTATATTTCCCAAAAATTTCGCAGTTTGACCTCTACAATACACGTATGATATCAATAGGCAGTGATTTATCCAAAAATTTGACTGGTATGTACCTTTATATCCATTAATTCCTCTATTGAAATAACCATAACATTCTGTTGGTGCATATTACTACTATGTTTAATTCTGCATATTTTGTTTTAGTTTCAATACAAAATGCCTGGGTGTGCAGCTGTAGGCTGTTTCAATTCGGCAAAGAAAGGTTTTTTGAAGAAAAATTCCTAAATGACCCAAAACGCAGGAAAGAATGGCAATCAAAACAAAACATGACAAGTGGATTCCCTACATATTCATCAAGATTTGCAGTGGAAGCAATGGATCTCATTAGGATTCGATCTTGTGGAAAAAAATATGTGATGGAGACATCTTATGAAACATAGAATTATAATAGGAGTTTTCAGTGAAGTTTGAAAATGATGTACCTTAATATTATAATAATGTAATATAATTAGAGATTAGAAAGACATCTGAGGTAGAACATGAATTATTGTCAGTGTTTATCTAATTAGTTGGTTTTTAGAAAGAATACCTATACATAATCTGTCATACATCAGAAAAATAATAAACAAAGGAATACCATAAAAGTATATCAACAAAAAAGCATGTTGAAGTAACAGAAAATGAACAGAATAAAATAATCTCTTACTTCCTTTTTGCTAGATAAGTATATATAATTATCTTATCCTTCAAATCATGACAATTTATTGATGTAAATAATTTCAATGTTTTGAGGAGACAATATCATAATAATATTGCCTCAAATACTCTCCATATTGATAAAAAAATACATTACATGTTCCCTACAGAAAAATGATGTTTTCTGTCTCTAACATTTCAAAACTGACAATTTGGTATACCATTTCAATAGGATTTTTGTTTCCTAGGGAGCTAATAAAATCTTCACAGGTCTTAGATGTTTTTTCAATGCTTGAAATTATATACCTACCTACCCTACAATATTAAGAAGTGAATTCATTTCAATATAATTCAAATGACACAGGGTTAATATATAGTTTCTGGAAACTTGCAGATTCATGAAAAAGTAGTAGTGGTTCTTTTTGCTCTTTATTTAATATGGGGTTTGCAAACGAAAATAAAGTTATTGGTGCAACATCAGCTCTCAGTCTACAGCTTTCATCTTCTCTAGTTCTCTCCCATATTTCAGGTTCAAAATTTGCCTAAAAAACAATGTATTTCAGTATATTTATAAAAGTATGTGAGTCTGGATGATTTCAACAGAATGACTAGTTACTTTACCTCGCAGAGATTTGATGAATATGTAGGGATCCACTTGTCATGTTGTTTTGATTGCCCATTCTTTCCTGCGTTTTGGGTCTTTTAGGAATTTTTTCATCAGAAAACCTTTCTTTGCCGAATTGAAACAGCCTACAGCTGCACTCCCAGGCATTTTATATTGAAACTGAAACGAAATATGCAAAATTAAACATAGTAATATGCACAAACAGAATGTTAGGTTATTTCAATAGAGGAATTTATGGGATATATAGGTACATACCAGTCAAATTTTTTGTTAAATCACTGCCTATTGATATTATACGTGTATTGTAGTGATGCAAAATTTTTGGGAAATATAACTGCACAAGAAGATTTAGTCAGTAAACGCCATATAAACCAATGTAAACAAACAGAAAATTTGCCTCTTAATGGCGTCACCAATCAAAACGCTGACGCCTATTGTCGCCACTGTCTTGTATAGAGTCACTGTACCTAAATCCATTTTGCCCTATACATTATCCCTATACAAACATCGAAATTTACCCATCCTGTACATAGAGTGGTCCATTTGAATGAAAGCTTTTGATAGTGAACGACGAATTGACCATATTAAATAACTATAGGTAGAAGCGTTCTAGGGTTGGTGCTTATCTGTCATAAATGTCAACTGTCATTAATGTCAACTGTCATTAATGTCAACTGTCATTAATGTCAACTGTCATTAATGTCAACTGTCATTAATGTCAAGTGTCATTAATGTCAACTGTCATTAATATCAACTGTCAAGGTTTTAGAGCTCAGTCATCACAAAGATAATTCAAAGAAGTGACCGATGAAATGGCGCGGTCAATGATCATGCTTTCTGGTTATGAAAGCGTTCACCAAGAAATTTGAGTCTTGATAATAAAATATAATCAACGAAGCAAAGAAGAGATTTCAACGACATCGCCTAGTGGTTCTATTTGTCGATTCAGCAATTTGCCTCTTGTGTGGCGCGGTCAATGATCATGCTTTCTGAGTATGAAAGCGTTCACCAAGAAATTTGAGTCTTGATAATAAAATATAATCAACGAAGCAAAGAAGAGATTTCAACGACATCGCCTAGTGGTTCTATTTGTCGATTCAGCAATTTGCCTCTTGTGTTATGCACCATCACTAGCGTAAAGATATAGGACTACATTAAAAATGATTCAGCGTTAAAATTCCTGGTGTTAGTTTTCTTTAATAAAAGTAAGTGTTGTGATTTCCTGGTAAAATTAATACATTCGTGGACTTTATATTGATTCTACTACTATTTATTGTAAAATACAACTTTTGACATTCATTGATATTCAATGAATTTGTTATTATTCTGTCTAGAATTCCTACCATGGATAAAATAGGTATACTGGGCTCTTTTCCAAACAATGAGTACATCGTGAATATTTGCATATGATATTCCATAATCCATTTTTTAGGTAGCTCACCCTCCTGACCCTGCTCCTATTCTAATATTAATAAAATCGCACATTCACTACATTCGCACCTCTCGTCATCCACTTACTTTGGTTATGATGTTCGGCACAAAATTTGTCGGACACGTAGAACCTGCTTGCCAAACCAGAAGGCAACTCTTGGAAACAAGTATCATCGTCCTTGTAAGGAACTAAGATCTCTTTGAGGGCATCGGAAGGTTCACTAGTGCTTGTAGTATACCCCCAGCCTATAACCTGGACAAAAAACTTTTTATCTGAAAGATTCCTGAGGCTTCATAAGATACTCACGATTCCTTCGTCTCCATTTCTCAAATGGATACGATTCAAATTGCTGTAGCATACAGGCTGTACCACCTGCGATAACAATAAAACTTCTGTGGTTATCAAAAAAGCTATATCGCTTCCATATCTCCGGAAATCGCCCTCAAATCTGCTGTGGACATCGATAATCATCACCTGAAATGATTAGGCTTTTGGCTGAGCTTTTTGGATCGCTTGGTATGTGATACTCACGTCTGAGTATTGAGCTTGATAACGGTCTCGCTCATCTCCGAAACGATTGTAATATTTTCCTACTGCCACCTTCACCAAATCAGTAGATATAGTATCCCCATATGAATTCACACAGTGAGCAGCTGAAATCAAACTGAAGTAGAAATGATAATTCAGAAGAATATTTGGATGAATTCATAGCTGATATATTTCCTGGTGGAACTTTGGTTTACTGGAGAAGAAATTCAAGATGTCAAATGGTGTATTTACGAAACTATAGCGTTTTGACTTACTCTAATAGCACAAATGTATTCCCAAAATATTCCGGAAATGTCCCCTTGCGACAATAGAAATGTTCCGGGAATGTCGCGTAAAGTCGCATTAGATTCCGGGGACATTCCCGGTAAATCCGTTGTGGACAAATTGTACGCTCCAGGAATGTTCCATTGGAACATTCTCGGAACGTCATTGGGGAACATATTTGGGACAAATATATTTTTTGCTTACTTCATAGTAGGTACTGACTTTTCCAAGAAGTGAAACACGACGTTACTATTTGCAAATTTATTGATACATAATAATACTAATGATACAGATAATTCAGTGAAATTGGCATGAACTGTGTTGACATAAAACAATTTTCAGCTAGCCCTGGTGTTTCTCAACTCCAATCATATTCAAACCTCTGGATTATCTCTGAATGTAGATGATATATTCTTCAAAGTTCACTGAAAAACAAACACATATTTCAGGCTGAATTTAAGATTCAAAAATTGTAATACTCACTGTTCACAATAACTTGCTGTGGCTCCTCAAAGGTTGGAGGAAAGTTTATGTTCAACTGGATTCACTCTGCAACTTCATTGCTAAAGGTACTCCATCTTCCACACATAGTTTCATCATGGATTTTCGCAAAGGCTGGTTATTTTGCTCAATAATCCTCTGAGATTCAACTGAAAAACACATAAGAACAAAATAATTTTTGAAACTTAGGACTTGCTTTCTAGGTACAACTCATAGAATTTGAGTCAATATCTGTTTAGCAGGAATTATAGGATAATACTTACAAGTTGATGGCCACTCAGTCAGGTAAAAAGATTAGAATGCTTCAGAATATCACAACAGGAACTTGTTCTTCTGCTTCAACAAGTAGGTTAATGGATCTGATCCACAAGAGTACCAGAACAGATTCAAAATATTTCCACCATGTTCAAAATATACAGGAAAATCATTGCTGAAATAATATATCACATGAGTGAATTGGATGATTTCTTCAATATATACCTACTTTTATTTCCAGCCATACCCGGTTTTGGTTGAGTTAGGCTGGAATGAAGTTCATTAAACCATCATAATTATTATAAAAAATCTGAAGTAAACAATGGTAATATATCGATCAAAACTCACAATACTGGATATAACAATAAATAATGTAAAATGTAAATAAGTGAAGATCATAATCGCTTGTCAGTTGTCACTTTGTCAGTCACTATTCAACTCTTAGACCATACACTAGATAGACGCAGTATGTACCTTATGCAATGTTTGGTAAAGGTAGGGGGCGCTGACTTAGGCATTTTCGGGGAGGTGAGACGATCGTTGAACCGAGAGTCCAGGGACGTGCTTTTTTTTAGGGATTCAGAATATGAAAAAATTGATGTATTCTCAAGCATATTTTCGGTTTGGTTTTCAATTCCCGCAAAAGCTGAGTGAGAATTCCAACAAATGTTTAACAAACATCATGAAAAAGTTGATTTGAATATAAAGCTCATTTTTTTCCATTTTACAAATAGTGTATTTGCTGTTGAATTCTATAAATAATATATTTCGCCTGATGAGCTAATGCTGATTCGAATGTTTTCAGAATCCATCAGAATACAATAAATAATATACAAGCACATCATTAGTTTGCAAGATGAGAGAAGAATTTGAATAATACACATTTAATACAATAAAATATATTTATACATACAATATACATATCGATGAATCTGTGAATTGAACAAATGAATTAATATGTGTAGTAAAAACTGAAAATTCCCAAACTTTGATTATTTTCTCTAAGATAGAAGCACCTTTTGTATGCAGTTTTAAACTTTTCTGTCAAATTTCTGTTTGGCCTTCTCAGCCCAGCTATAGCTTCTCTTATTTGATTGACCAACCTTTTGGAAACCTGAAAATGTCAGAGTTTTTCTAGGACTTTGCATGATCATCAGATGTGATGAATGGCAAAACTATAGGGTGAAGGTTTCCTGATGAACAAAAATGGTGTTCATATTTTCCAAGTGCATGCTTCAATATTTTCTGTGGATATACTTAAGTTTACCTGAAGAAACTATTTTCTGTCACTATAAGAAAAGCTTTCTCAACAAATATCTGCAGTAGGGCAGTGATCATATCATAAAATTCTGTATGTTTTTCCAATGTTTCTATCCTGAAACTACTCGACACAACTGCATCCATATTTATATGTTATTTGGAAACCTAAAAAACGTTTGGTAAATATTATATTCGAAAAATATTCCCATTCAAAATGTTTTCAATATGGATCATTCCTACAGCTACTTTGCATCTACGCCTATGGAATACTTACAAATCAAATCATTCCGTCGACGTTTTGTTATCTTTGTTAACACAAATTCCACAATATTTTGCCATAGTCCTTTCCTCTTGAATACACTCAAGAATTAATCATTTCCAACACAAATAACATTGAAAAATAAATAAAAACACGATAAATTCTCCACATATACAAAATGTAAACAAATGCCTCCATACGTCAACAACGCCAATGTCAGAATTGGCCAATAGGAAAACTCGTACCATGTCAAATTTTGTTTCCCCCCTCAGTTACAAAACAAATCGCCCTCGATACCGAGTCTATCTCGTGTATGGTCTAAGATTCAACTATTGTTGAAGTTGGCCAGTTTCCTATTCTGAACGTAATCCATTCAACTGACGTCACCGCGTTGCCATCTTAGTGTTTATGCAAATAATGATACATAAATGATATAAAATGATGATGAAAAAAAGGCAATGATACTATGTTCGATTCGATATCAGCGGATTTTGTTTGAACAACTCATCAAAATGTTGAAATTTGAATTTCGTTGAAAAATTTCAAACTGTTTTCATGTAACGAAAATAATCGAATTGAGTCATAAACCCAGTATATGATTTCTATGCATAAACCCAATACAAAAATCTTCAATCGATTTATTGGGGAATAATCAACTTGACAATCTAGGACAAGAAAAATATGTTTCCGGAATGATTCTGCGTGTATGTTCCGGGAGCATCCTCTGTGGAATGTTCCGTGCATATCCCATAGAAGGCCGGGAAATTGCGACTTATATGGGACAATAATCGTACGTTCCGGGAACAATGTGTGCTATTAGGGATAGAATTCTTGTTCTGGAGGCCAAAATACGTGAGTACGTCCAAAAATTTTCCTAGGAATGCCATATTATTGTTCCTAAAAACTGGTATTGGACCTATTTGAGTAAAAATATGTATAAAAGTAAAAATATGTAAGATTATGATAGACAGTAGTTTTCTAGTTGTTTTTCAGTTGTTCTACTTCCGATCAAATCCCCTCCTCAGCAATAAGATTCAGTTTCCACTGGAGTGGAGTGGAGTAGTGGAGTGGAGTAGTGGAGTGGAGTAGTGGAGTGGAGTAGTGGAGTGGAGTAGTGGAGTGGAGTGGAGTAGTGGAGTGGAGTAGTGGAGTTGAGTAGTGGAGTGGAGTAGTGGAGTGGAGTAGTGGAGTGGAGTAGTGAAGTAGTGAAGTGGAGTAGTGGAGTGGAGTAGTGGAGTGGAGTAGTGGAAAGGAGTAGAGGAGTGGAGTAGTGGAGTGGAGTAGTGGAGTGGAGTAGTGGAGTGGTGGAGTGGAGTAGTGGAGTGGAGTAGTGGAGTGGAGTAGTGGAGTGGAGTAGTGGGGTGGAGTAGTGGAGTGGACAAGTGGAGTAGTGAAGTGGAGTAGTGGAGTGGAGTAGTGGAGTGGAGTAGTGGAGTGGAGTAGTGGAGTGGAGTAGTGGAGTGGAGTAGTGGAGTGGAGTAGTGGAGTGGAGTAGTGGAGTGGAGTAGTGGAGTGGAGTAGTGGAGTGGAGTAGTGGAGTGGAGTAGTGGAGTATAGAAGTGGAGTAGTGAAGTGTAGTGGAGTGGAGTAGTGGGGTGGAGTAGTGGAGTGGAGTAGTGGAGTGGAGTAGTGGAGTGGAGTAGTGGAGTGGAGTAGTGGAGTGGAGTAGTGGAGTGGAGTAGTGGAGTATAGAAGTGGAGTAGTGAAGTGTAGTGGAGTGGAGTAGTGGAGTGGAGTAGTGGAGTGGAGAAGTGGAGTAGTGAAGTGGAGTAGTGGAGTGGAGTAGTGGAGTGGAGTAGTGGAGTGGAGTAGTGGAGTGGAGTAGTGGAGTGGAGTAGTGGAGTGGAGTGGAGTAGTGGAGTGGAGTGGAGTAGTGGAGTGGAGTAGTGGAGTGGAGTAGTGGAGTGGAGTGGAGTAGTGGAGTGGAGTGGAGTAGTGGAGTGGAGTAGTGGAGTAGTGGAGTGGAGTAGTGGAGAGGAGTAGTGGAGTGGAGTGGAGTAGTGGAGTGGAGTAGTGGAGTGGAGTAGTGGAGTGGAGTAGTGGAGTGGAGTAGTGGAGTGGAGTAGTGGAGTGGAGTAGTGGAGTGGAGTAGTGGAGTGGAGTAGTGGAGTGGAGTAGTGGAGTGGAGTAGTGGAGTGGAGTAGTGGAGTAGTGGAGTGGAGTAGAGTAGTGGAGTAGTGGAGTAGTGAAGTTGTGTGAAGTGGAGTAGTGGAGTTGTGAAGTGGAGTAGTGGAGTGAAGTAGTGGAGTGGAGTAGTGGAGTGGAGTGGAGTAGTGGAGTGGAGTAGTGGAGTGGAGTAGTGGAGTGGAGTAGTGGAGTGGAGTGGAGTAGTGAAGTTGTGAAGTGGAGTAGTGGAGTGGAGTGAAGTAGTGGAGTGGAGTAGTGGAGTGGAGTAGTGGAGTGGAGTGAAGTAGTGAAGTGGAGTAGTGGAGTGGAGTAGTGGAGTGGAGAAGTGGAGTAGTGAAGTGGAGTAGTGGAGTGGAGTAGTGGAGTGGAGTGGAGTAGTGGAGTGGAGTAGTGGAGTGGAGAAGTGGAGTAGTGAAGTGGAGTGGAGTAGTGGAGTGGAGTAGTGGAGTGGGGTAGTGGAGTGGAGTAGTGGAGTGGAGTAGTGGAGTGGAGTAGTGGAGTGGAGTAGTGGAGTGGAGAAGTGGAGTAGTGAAGTGGAGTAGTGGAGTGGAGTAGTGAAGTGGAGTGGAGTAGTGGAGTGGAGTAGTGGAGTGGAGTAGTGGAGTGGAGTAGTGGAGTGGAGAAGTGGAGTAGTGGAGTTGAGTAGTGTTGAGTAGTGGAGTGGAGTAGTGGAGTGGAGTAGTGGAGTGGAGTAGTGAAGTAGTGAAGTGGAGTGGAGTAGTGGAGTGGAGTAGTGGAGTGGAGTAGTGGAGTGGAGTAGTGGAGTGGAGTAGTGGAGTGGAGAAGTGGAGTAGTGAAGTGGAGTAGTGGAGTGGAGTAGTGGAGTGGAGTAGTGGAGTGGAGTAGTGGAGTGGAGTAGTGGAGTGGAGTAGTGGAGTAGTGGAGTGGAGTGGAGTAGTGGAGTGGAGTAGTGGAGTGGAGTAGTGGAAAAGTGGAGTGGAAAAGTGGAGTGGAGTGGAAAAGTGGAGTGGAGTAGTGGAGTGGAGTAGTGGAGTGGAGTAGTGGAGTGGAGTAGTGGAGTGGAGTAGTGGAGTGGAGTAGTGGAGTGGAGTAGTGGAGTGGAGTAGTGGAGTGGAGTGGAGTAGTGGAGTGGAGTAGTGGAGTTGAGTAGTGGAGTGGAGTAGTGGAGTAGTGGAGTAGTGGAGTGGAGTAGTGGAGTGGAGTAGTGAAGTAGTGAAGTGGAGTAGTGGAGTGGAGTAGTGGAGTGGAGTAGTGGAAAGGAGTAGAGGAGTGGAGTAGTGGAGTGGAGTAGTGGAGTGGAGTAGTGGAGTGGCGGAGTGGAGTGGTGGAGTGGAGTAGTGGAGTGGAGTAGTGGAGTGGAGTAGTGGAGTGGAGTAGTGGAGTGGAGTAGTGGGGTGGAGTAGTGGAGTGGACAAGTGGAGTAGTGGAGTGGAGTAGTGGAGTGGAGTAGTGGAGTGGAGTAGTGGAGTGGAGTAGTGGAGTGGAGTAGTGGAGTGGAGTAGTGGAGTGGAGTAGTGGAGTGGAGTAGTGGAGTGGAGTAGTGGAGTGGAGTAGTGGAGTGGAGTAGTGGAGTATAGAAGTGGAGTAGTGAAGTGTAGTGGAGTGGAGTAGTGGGGTGGAGTAGTGGAGTGGAGTAGTGGAGTGGAGTAGTGGAGTGGAGTAGTGGAGTGGAGTAGTGGAGTGGAGTAGTGGAGTGGAGTAGTGGAGTATAGAAGTGGAGTAGTGAAGTGTAGTGGAGTGGAGTAGTGGAGTGGAGTAGTGGAGTAGAGTAGTGGAGTGGAGAAGTGGAGTAGTGAAGTGGAGTAGTGGAGTGGAGTAGTGGAGTGGAGTAGTGGAGTGGAGTAGTGGAGTGGAGTAGTGGAGTGGAGTAGTGGAGTGGAGTGGAGTAGTGGAGTGGAGTAGTGGAGTGGAGTAGTGGAGTGGAGTAGTGGAGTGGAGTGGAGTAGTGGAGTGGAGTGGAGTAGTGGAGTGGAGTAGTGGAGTGGAGTAGTGGAGAGGAGTAGTGGAGTGGAGTGGAGTAGTGGAGTGGAGTAGTGGAGTGGAGTAGTGGAGTGGAGTAGTGGAGTGGAGTAGTGGAGTGGAGTAGTGGAGTGGAGTAGTGGAGTGGAGTAGAGTAGTGGAGTAGTGGAGTAGTGAAGTTGTGTGAAGTGGAGTAGTGGAGTTGTGAAGTGGAGTAGTGGAGTGAAGTAGTGGAGTGGAGTAGTGGAGTGGAGTAGTGGAGTGGAGTAGTGGAGTGGAGTAGTGGAGTGGAGTAGTGGAGTGGAGTAGTGGAGTGGAGTAGTGAAGTTGTGAAGTGGAGTAGTGGAGTGGAGTGAAGTAGTGGAGTGGAGTAGTGGAGTGGAGTAGTGGAGTGGAGTGAAGTAGTGAAGTGGAGTAGTGGAGTGGAGTAGTGGAGTGGAGTAGTGGAGTGGAGTAGTGGAAAGGAGTAGAGGAGTGGAGTAGTGGAGTGGAGTAGTGGAGTGGAGTAGTGGAGTGGCGGAGTGGAGTGGTGGAGTGGAGTAGTGGAGTGGAGTAGTGGAGTGGAGTAGTGGAGTGGAGTAGTGGAGTGGAGTAGTGGGGTGGAGTAGTGGAGTGGACAAGTGGAGTAGTGAAGTGGAGTAGTGGAGTGGAGTAGTGGAGTGGAGTAGTGGAGTGGAGTAGTGGAGTGGAGTAGTGGAGTGGAGTAGTGGAGTGGAGTAGTGGAGTGGAGTAGTGGAGTGGAGTAGTGGAGTGGAGTAGTGGAGTGGAGTAGTGGAGTGGAGTAGTGGAGTGGAGTAGTGGAGTGGAGTAGTGGAGTATAGAAGTGGAGTAGTGAAGTGTAGTGGAGTGGAGTAGTGGGGTGGAGTAGTGGAGTGGAGTAGTGGAGTGGAGTAGTGGAGTGGAGTAGTGGAGTGGAGTAGTGGAGTGGAGTAGTGGAGTGGAGTAGTGGAGTATAGAAGTGGAGTAGTGAAGTGTAGTGGAGTGGAGTAGTGGAGTGGAGTAGTGGAGTAGAGTAGTGGAGTGGAGAAGTGGAGTAGTGAAGTGGAGTAGTGGAGTGGAGTAGTGGAGTGGAGTAGTGGAGTGGAGTAGTGGAGTGGAGTAGTGGAGTGGAGTAGTGGAGTGGAGTGGAGTAGTGGAGTGGAGTGGAGTAGTGGAGTGGAGTAGTGGAGTGGAGTAGTGGAGTGGAGTAGTGGAGTGGAGTGGAGTAGTGGAGTGGAGTAGTGGAGTGGAGTAGTGGAGTGGAGTAGTGGAGAGGAGTAGTGGAGTGGAGTGGAGTAGTGGAGTGGAGTAGTGGAGTGGAGTAGTGGAGTGGAGTAGTGGAGTGGAGTAGTGGAGTGGAGTGGAGTAGTGGAGTGGAGTAGTGGAGTGGAGTAGTGGAGTGGAGTAGTGGAGTGGAGTAGTGGAGTGGAGTAGAGTAGTGGAGTAGTGAAGTTGTGTGAAGTGGAGTAGTGGAGTTGTGAAGTGGAGTAGTGGAGTGAAGTAGTGGAGTGGAGTAGTGGAGTGGAGTAGTGGAGTGGAGTAGTGGAGTGGAGTAGTGGAGTGGAGTAGTGGAGTGGAGTAGTGGAGTGGAGTAGTGAAGTTGTGAAGTGGAGTAGTGGAGTGGAGTGAAGTAGTGGAGTGGAGTAGTGGAGTGGAGTAGTGGAGTGGAGTGAAGTAGTGAAGTGGAGTAGTGGAGTGGAGTAGTGGAGTGGAGAAGTGGAGTAGTGAAGTGGAGTGGAGTAGTGGAGTGGAGTGGAGTAGTGGAGTGGAGTAGTGGAGTGGAGAAGTGGAGTAGTGAAGTGGAGTGGAGTAGTGGAGTGGAGTAGTGGAGTGGGGTAGTGGAGTGGAGTAGTGGAGTGGAGTAGTGGAGTGGAGTAGTGGAGTGGAGTAGTGGAGTGGAGAAGTGGAGTAGTGAAGTGGAGTAGTGGAGTGGAGTAGTGAAGTGGAGTGGAGTAGTGGAGTGGAGTAGTGGAGTGGAGTAGTGGAGTGGAGTAGTGGAGTGGAGTAGTGGAGTGGAGAAGTGGAGTAGTGGAGTTGAGTAGTGGAGTTGAGTAGTGGAGTGGAGTAGTGGAGTGGAGTAGTGGAGTGGAGTAGTGAAGTAGTGAAGTGGAGTGGAGTAGTGGAGTGGAGTAGTGGAGTGGAGTAGTGGAGTGGAGTAGTGGAGTGGAGTAGTGGAGTGGAGTAGTGGAGTGGAGTAGTGGAGTGGAGTAGTGGAGTGGAGTAGTGGAGTGGAGTAGTGGAGTGGAGTAGTGGAGTGGAGTGGAGTGGAGTAGTGGAGTGGAGTAGTGGAGTGGAGTAGTGGAGTGGAGTAGTGGAGTGGAGTGGAGTAGTGGAGTGGAGTAGTGGAGTGGAGTAGTGGAAAAGTGGAGTGGAAAAGTGGAGTGGAGTAGTGGAGTGGAGTAGTGAAGTTGTGAAGTGGAGTAGTGGAGTTGTGAAGTGGAGTAGTGGAGTGAAGTAGTGGAGTGGAGTAGTGGAGTGGAGTAGTGGAGTGGAGTAGTGAAGTTGTGAAGTGGAGTAGTGGAGTGGAGTGAAGTAGTGGAGTGGAGTGGAGTAGTGGAGTGAAGTAGTGAAGTGGAGTAGTGGAGTGGAGTAGTGGAGTGGAGTAGTGGAGTGGAGTAGTGGAAAAGTGGAGTGGAAAAGTGGAGTGGAGTGGAAAAGTGGAGTGGAGTAGTGGAGTGGAGTAGTGGAGTGGAGTAGTGGAGTGGAGTAGTGGAGTGGAGAAGTGGAGTAGTGAAGTGGAGTAGTGGAGTGGGGTAGTGAAGTGGAGTGGAGTAGTGGAGTGGAGTAGTGGAGTGGAGTGGTGGAGTGGAGTAGTGGAGTGGAGTAGTGGAGTGGAGTAGTGGAGTGGAGTAGTGGAGTGGAGTAGTGGAGTGGAGTAGTGGAGTGGAGTAGTGGAGTGGAGAAGTGGAGTTGAGTAGTGGAGTTGAGTAGTGGAGTTGAGTAGTGGAGTAGTGGAGTGGAGTAGTGGAGTGGAGTGGTGGAGTGGAGTAGTGGAGTGGAGTAGTGGAGTGGAGTAGTGGAGTAGTGGAGTGGAGTAGTGGAGTGGAGTAGTGGAGTGGAGTAGTGGAGTGGAGTAGTGGAGTGGAGTAGTGGAGAAGTGGAGTAGTGAAGTGGAGTAGTGGAGTGGAGTAGTGGAGTGGAGTGGAGTAGTGAAGTGGAGAAGTGGAGTTGAGTAGTGGAGTTGAGTAGTGGAGTTGAGTAGTGGAGTGGAGTAGTGGAGTGGAGTAGTGGAGTGGAGTAGTGGAGTGGTGTAGTGGAAAGTGGAGTGGAGTAGTGGAGTGGAGTAGTGGAGTGGAGTAGTGGAGTGGAGTAGTGGAGTGGAGTAGTGGAGTGGAGTAGTGGAGTGGAGTAGTGGAGTGGAGTAGAGTAGTGGAGTGGAGTAGTGGAGTGGAGTAGTGGAGTGGAGTAGTGGAGTGGAGTAGTGGAGTGGAGTAGTGGAGTGGAGAAGTGGAGTTGAGTAGTGGAGTTGAGTAGTGGAGTGAGTAGTGGAGTTGAGTAGTGGAGTAGTGGAGTGGAGTAGTGGAGTGGAGTGGTGGAGTGGAGTAGTGGAGTGGAGTAGTGGAGTGGAGTAGTGGAAAGTGGAGTGGAGTAGTGGAGTGGAGTAGTGGAGTGGAGTAGTGGAGTGGAGTAGTGGAGTGGAGTAGTGGAGTGGAGTAGTGGAGTGGAGTAGTGGAGTGGAGTAGTGGAGTGGAGTAGAGTAGTGGAGTAGTGAAGTTGTGAAGTGGAGTAGTGGAGTTGTGAAGTGGTGTAGTGGAGTGAGTAGTGGAGTGGGTGTGGGTGGAGTAGTGGAGTGGAGTAGTGGGTGGAGTAGTGGAGTGGAGTAGTGGAGTGGGTAGTGGAGTGTGGTTGTGAGTGGTGTGGGTGGGTGGGGTGAGTGTGGAGTGGGTGTGGAGTGGGTAGTGAGTAGGGTGGAGTGGGTAGTGGGTAGTGGGTGGGTAGTGGAGTGGGTGGTGGAGTGGAGTGTGGGTGGGTAGTGGAGTGGGTGTGGGTGGAGTAGTGGGTGGAGTAGTGGAGTGGAGTGGTGGGAGTGGGGTGGTGGTGGGTAGTGGTGGTGGGTGGGTGGTGGGTGGGTGGTGGGGTGGGTGGTGGGTGGAGTAGTGGAGTGGAGTGTGGAGTGGAGTAGTGGAGTGGAGTAGTGGGTGGAGTAGGGAGTGGAGTGTGGAGTGGAGTAGTGGAGTGGAGTGGAGTAGTGGAGTGGGTGAGTGGTGGAGTGGGAGTGGGTGGGTGTGGAGTGGGTAGTGGAGTGGAGTAGTGGGGTGGAGTAGTGGAGTGGAGTGGTGGAGTGGAGTGGTGGAGTGGAGTAGTGGGTGTGAGTAGTGGAGTGGGGAGTAGTGAGTAGTGGGTGGTGAGTAGTAAGTGGGTAGTGGAGTGGAGTGTGGAGTGGAGTAGTGGAGTGGGTAGTGGGTGGGTAGTGGTAGTGGAGTAGTGGGGTGGAATAGTGGAGTGGAGTGGAGTAGTGGAGTGAAGTAGTGGAGTGAGTAGTGGAGTGGAGTAGTGGAAGTAGTGGGTGGGTAGTGGGTGGAGGTAGTGGGGGAGTGTGGAGTGGAGTAGTGAAGTTGTGGGGTGGGAGTAGTGGTGTGGAGTAGTGGAGTGGAGTAGTGGAGTGGGAGTAGTGGAGTGGAGTGGAGTGGAGTAGTGGAGTGGAGTGGAGTGGAGTAGTGGAGTGGAGTAGTGGAGTGGAGTAGTGGAGTGGAGAGTGTGGAGTAGTGGAGTGGAGTAGTGAAGTAGTGGAGTGGAGTTGTGGAGTGGAGTAGTGGAGTGGAGTAATGGAGTGGAGTAGTGGAGTGAAGTAGTGGGAGTGGAGTAGTGGAGTGGAGTAGTGGAGTGGAGTAGAGTGGAGGTAGTGGAGTGGAGTAGTGGAGTGGAGTGGAGAAGTGGAGTGGAGTAGTGGAGTGGAGTAGTAGAGTGGAGTAGTGGAGTGGAGTAGTGGAGTGGGAGTAGTGGAGTGGAGTGGAGTAGTGGAGTGGAGTAGTGGAGTGGAGTAGTGAAGTAGTGGAGTGGTGTAGTGGAGTGGAGTAGTGGAGTGGAGTAGTGGAGTGGAGTAGTGGAGTGGAGTAGTGGAGTGGAGTAGTGGAGTGGAGTAGTGGAGTGGAGTAGTGGAGTGGAGTAGTGGAGTGGAGTAGTGAAGTGGAGTAGTGGAGTGGAGTAGTGAAGTGGAGTAGTGGTGTGGAGTAGTGGAGTGGAGTAGTCGAGTGGAGTAGTGGAGTAGTGGAGTGGAGTAGTGGAGTGGAGTAGTGGAGTGGAGTAGTGGAGTGGAGTAGTGGAGTGGAGTAGTGGAGTGGAGTAGTGGAGTGGAGTAGTGGAGTGGAGTAGTGGAGTGGAGTAGTGGAGTGGAGTAGTGGAGTAGTGGAGTAGTGGAGTGGAGTAGTAGAGTGGAGTAGTGAAGAGTGGAGTGGAGTAGTGGAGTGGAGTAGTGGAGTGAAGTAGTGGAGTGGAGTAGTGGATTGGAGTAGGGATTGGAGTAGTGGAGTGGAGTAGAGGGGTGGAGTAGTGGAGTGGGTAGTGAAGTGAAGTATTGGAGTGAAGTAGTGGAGTGGAGTAGTGGAGTGGAGTGGAGTAGTGGAGTGGAGTAGTGGAGTGGAGTAGTGGAGTGGAGTAGTGGAGTGGAGTAGTGGAGTGGAGTAGTGGAGTGGAGTAGTGGAGTGAGTAGTGGAGTGGAGTAGTGAGTGGAGTAGTGGAGTGGAGTAGTGGTGGTGGGTAGTGGAGTGGAGTGTGGAGTAGTGGAGTGGAGTAGTGGAGTAGTGGAGTGGAGTAGTGGAGTGGAGTAGTGGAGTGGAGTAGTGGAGTGGAGTGGAGTAGTGGAGTGGAGTGTGTGGTGTGGAGTGGAGTAGTGGAGTGGAGTGGAGAAGTGGAGTGGAGTGTGGAGTGGAGTAGTGGAGTGGGAGTAGTTGGAGTGGAGTAGTGGAGTGGAGTAGTGGAGTGGAGTAGTGGAGTGGAGTAGTGAGTGGAGTGGAGTAGTGGAGTAGTGGAGTAGTGGAGTGAGTAGTGAGTGGAGTAGTGGAGTGGAGTAGTGGGGTGGAGTGGAGTGGGAGTAGTGGAGTGGAGTAGTGGAGTGGGGTAGTGGAGTGGGGTAGTGGAGTGGAGTGTGGAGTGGAGTAGTGGAGTGGAGTAGTGGAGTGAAGTAGTGGAGTAGTGGAGTGGAGTAGTGGAGTGGAGTAGTGGAGTGGAGTAGTGGAGTGGAGTAGTGGAGTGGAGTAGTGGAGTGGAGTAGTGGAGTGGAGTAGTGGGTGGAGTAGTGGAGTGGAGTAGTGGAGTGGAGTGTGGAGTGGTGTAGTGGGAGTGGAGTGGTGTAGTGGAGTGGAGTAGTGGAGTGGAGTAGTGGAGTGGAGTAGTGGAGTGGAGTAGTGGAGTGGAGTAGTGGAGTGGAGTGGGAGTGGAGTGGAGTAGTGGAGTGGAGTAGTGGAGTATAGTAGTGGAGTGGGGTAGTGGAGTGGAGTAGTGGTGTGGAGTAGTGGAGTGGAGTAGTGGAGTGGAGTAGTGGAGTGGAGTAGTGGAGTGGAGTAGTGGAGTGGAGTAGTGGAGTGGAGTAGTGGAGTGGAGTAGTGGTGTGAGTAGTGGAGTGGAGTAGGTGGAGTAGTGGAGTGGAGTGGAGTAGTGGAGTGGAGTAGTGGAGTGGAGTAGTGGAGTGGAGTAGTGGTGTTGGAGTAGTGGAGTGGAGTTGTGGTGTGGAGTAGTGGTGTGGAGTAGTGGTGTGGAGGAGTGGAGAAGTGGAGTAGTGGAGTGGAGTAGTGGAGTGGGAGTAGTGGAGTGGAGTAGTGGGTGGAGTAGTGGAGTGGAGTAGTGGAGTGGAGTAGTGGAGTGGAGTTAGTGGAGTAGTGGAGTGGAGTGGTAGTAGTGGAGTGGAGTAGTGGAGTGGAGTAGTGGAGTGGAGTGTGGTGTGGAGTGGTGTAGTGGTGTGGAGTAGTGGAGTGGTGTAGTGGTGTGAGAAGTGGAGTTGAGTGGAGTAGTAGAGTGGAGTAGTAGAGTGGAGTAGTGGAGTGGAGTAGTGAAGAAGTGGAGTGGAGTAGTGGAGTGGAGTGTGGAGTGGTGGAGTGAAGTAGTGGAGTGGAGTAGTGGAGTGGAGTAGTGGAGTGGAGTGGAGTAGAGGGGTGGAGTAGTAGAGTGGAGTAGTGGAGTGGAGTGAAGTAGTGGAGTGAAGTAGTGGAGTGGAGTAGTGGAGTGGAGTAGTGGAGTGGAGTGGAGTGGAGTAGTGGAGTAGTGGAGTGGAGTAGTGGAGTGGAGTAGTGGAGTGGAGTGGAGTAGTGGAGTGAAGTAGTGTGAGTGGAGTGGAGTAGTGGAGTGGAGTAGTGGAGTGGAGTTGTGGAGTGGAGTAGTGGAGTATTGGAGTGGAGTAGTGGAGTGGAGTAGTGGAGTGAGTAGAGGGGTGGAGTAGTGGAGTGGAGTGGAGTAGTGGAGTGAAGTAGTGGAGTGGAGTAGTGGAGTGGAGTAGTGGAGTGGTGGAGTAATGGGTAGTGGAGTAGTGGGGTAGTGGAGTAGTGGAGTGGTGTAGTGGAGTGGTGTTGTGGAGTAGTGGAGTGGAGTAGTGGAGTGGAGTAGTGGAGTGAAGTAGTGGAGTGAAGTAGTGGAGTCAGTAGTGGAGTGGGTAGTGGAGTGAGTAGTGGAGTGAGTAGTGGAGTGGAGTAATGGAGTGGAGTAGTGAGTGGAGTAGTGGAGTGGAGTAGTGGAGTGGGGGAGTAGTGGAGTAATGGAGTAGTGGAGTAGTGGGGTATTGGAGTAGTGGAGTGGAGTAGTGGAGTGGAGTGGTGAAGTGGAGTAGTGGAGTGAAGTAGTGGAGTGAAGTAGTGGAGTCAAGTAGTGGAGTCAAGTAGTGGAGTGGAGTAGTGGAGTGGAGTAGTGGAGTGGAGTAGTGGAGTGAAGTAGTGGAGTGGAGTAGTGGAGTGGAGTAGTGGAGTGGAGTGGAGTAGTGGAGTGGAGTAGTGGAGTGGTGGAGTAGTGGAGTAATGAGTAGTGGAGTAGTGGGGTAGTGGAGTAGTGGAGTGGAGTAGTGTGGAGTGGAGTGGTGAGTGGAGTAGTGGAGTGGAGTGGAGTAGTGGAGTGAAGTAGTGGAGTGAAGTAGTGGAGTCAAGTAGTGGAGTGGAGTAGTGGAGTGGAGTAGTGGAGTGGAGTAGTGGAGTGAAGTAGTGGAGTGGAGTAGTGGAGTGGAGTAGTGGAGTGGAGTAGTGGAGTGGAGTAGTGGAGTGGAGTAGTGGAGTGGAGTAGTGGAGTGGAGTAGTGGAGTGGAGTAGTGGAGTGGAGTAGTGGGAGTGGTGGAGTAGTGGAGTAGTGGAGTAGTGGGGTAGTGGAGTGAGTAGTGGAGTGGAGTGGTGAAGTGGAGTAGTGGAGTGGAGTAGTGGAGTGGAGTAGTGGAGTGGAGTAGTGGAGTGGTGGAGTAGTGGAGTAATGAGTAGTGGAGTAGTGGAGTAGTGGAGTAGTGGGGTAGTGGAGTAGTGGAGTGGAGTAGTGGAGTAGTGGAGTGGAGTGGAGTAGTGGAGTGGAGTAGTGAAGTGGAGTAGTGGAGTGGAGTAGTGGAGTGGAGTGGTGAAGTGGAGTAGTGGAGTGGAGTAGTGGAGTGGAGTAGTGGAGTGAAGTAGTGGAGTGAAGTAGTGGAGTCAAGTAGTGGAGTGGAGTAGTGGAGTGGAGTGGAGTAGAGGGGTGGAGTAGTGGAGTGGAGTAGTAGAGTGGAGTAGTGGAGTGGAGTGAAGTAGTGAGTGAAGTAGTGGAGTGGAGTAGTGGAGTGGAGTAGTGAGTGGAGTAGTGGAGTGGAGTAGTGGAGTATAGAAGTGGAGTAGTGAAGTGTAGTGGAGTGGAGTAGTGGAGTGGAGTAGTGGAGTGGAGAAGTGGAGTAGTGAAGTGGAGTAGTGGAGTGGAGTAGTGGAGTGGAGTAGTGGAGTGGAGTAGTGGAGTGGAGTAGTGGAGTGGAGTGGAGTGGAGTAGTGGAGTGGAGTGGAGTGGAGTGGAGTAGTGGAGTGGAGTAGTGGAGTGGAGTGAGTAGTGGAGTGGAGTGGAGTAGTGGAGTGGAGTAGTGGAGTGGAGTAGTGGAGAGGAGTAGTGGAGTGGAGTGGAGTAGTGGAGTGGAGTAGTGGAGTGGAGTAGTGGAGTGGAGTAGTGGAGTGGAGTAGTGGAGTGGAGTAGTGGAGTGGAGTAGTGGAGTGGAGTAGTGGAGTGGAGTAGTGGAGTGGAGTAGAGTAGTGGAGTAGTGGAGTAGTGAAGTTGTGTGAAGTGGAGTAGTGGAGTTGTGAAGTGGAGTAGTGGAGTGAAGTAGTGGAGTGGAGTAGTGGAGTGAGTAGTGGAGTGGAGTAGTGGAGTGGAGTAGTGGAGTGGAGTAGTGGAGTGGAGTAGTGGAGTGGAGTAGTGGAGTGGAGTAGTGAAGTTGTGAAGTGGAGTAGTGGAGTGGAGGTGAAGTAGTGGAGTGGAGTAGTGGAGTGGAGTAGTGGAGTGGAGTGAAGTAGTGAAGTGGAGTAGTGGAGTGGAGTAGTGGAGTGGAGAAGTGGAGTAGTGAAGTGGAGTAGTGGAGTGGAGTAGTGGAGTGGAGTGGAGTAGTGGAGTGGAGTAGTGGAGTGGAGAAGTGGAGTAGTGAAGTGGAGTGGAGTAGTGGAGTGGAGTAGTGGAGTGGGGTAGTGGAGTGGAGTAGTGGAGTGGAGTAGTGGAGTGGAGTAGTGGAGTGGAGTAGTGGAGTGGAGAAGTGGAGTAGTGAAGTGGAGTAGTGGAGTGGAGTAGTGAAGTGGAGTGGAGTAGTGGAGTGGAGTAGTGGAGTGGAGTAGTGGAGTGGAGTAGTGGGTGGAGAAGTGGAGTAGTGGAGTTGAGTAGTGGAGTTGAGTAGTGGAGTGGAGTAGTGGAGTGGAGTAGTGGAGTGGAGTAGTGAAGTAGTGAAGTGGAGTGGAGTAGTGGAGTGGAGTAGTGGAGTGGAGTAGTGGAGTGGAGTAGTGGAGTGGAGTAGTGGAGTGGAGAAGTGGAGTAGTGAAGTGGAGTAGTGGAGTGGAGTAGTGAGTGGAGTAGTGGAGTGAGTAGTGGAGTGGAGTAGTGGAGTAGTGGAGTGGAGTGGAGTAGTGGAGTGGAGTAGTGGAGTGGAGTAGTGGAAAAGTGGAGTGGAAAAGTGGAGTGGAGTGGAAAAGTGGAGTGGAGTAGTGGAGTGGAGTAGTGGAGTGGAGTAGTGGAGTGGAGTAGTGGGAGTGGAGTAGTGGAGTGGAGTAGTGGAGTGGAGTAGTGGAGTGGAGTAGTGGAGTGGAGTAGTGGAGTGGAGTGGAGTAGTGGAGTGGAGTAGTGGAGTTGAGTAGTGGAGTGGAGTAGTGGAGTAGTGGAGTGGAGTAGTGGAGTGGAGTAGTGAAGTAGTGAAGTGGAGTAGTGGAGTGGAGTAGTGGAGTGGAGTAGTGGAAGGAGTAGAGGAGTGGAGTAGTGGAGTGGAGTAGTGGAGTGGAGTAGTGGAGTGGCGGAGTGGAGTGGTGGAGTGGAGTAGTGGAGTGGAGTAGTGGAGTGGAGTAGTGGAGTGGAGTAGTGGAGTGGAGTAGTGGGGTGGAGTAGTGGAGTGGCAAGTGGAGTAGTGAAGTGGAGTAGTGGAGGTGGAGTAGTGGAGTGGAGTAGTGGAGTGGAGTAGTGGAGTGGAGTAGTGGAGTGGAGTAGGGAGTGGAGTAGTGGAGTGGAGTAGTGGAGTGGAGTAGTGGAGTGGAGTAGAGTAGTGGAGTGGAGTAGTGGAGTGGAGTGGAGTGGAGTAGTGGAGTGGAGTAGTGAAGTGGAGTAGTGGAGTGGAGTAGTGGAGTGGAGTGGTGAAGTGGAGTAGTGGAGTGGAGTAGTGGAGTGGAGTAGTGGAGTGAAGTAGTGGAGTGAAGTAGTGGAGTCAAGTAGTGGAGTGGAGTAGTGGAGTGGAGTGGAGTAGAGGGGTGGAGTAGTGGAGTGGAGTAGTAGAGTGGAGTAGTGAGTGGAGTGAAGTAGTGGAGTGAAGTAGTGGAGTGGAGTAGTGGAGTGGAGTAGTGGAGTGGAGTAGTGGAGTGGAGTAGTGGAGTATAGAAGTGGAGTAGTGAAGTGTAGTGGAGTGGAGTAGTGGAGTGGAGTAGTGGAGTGGAGAAGTGGAGTAGTGAAGTGGAGTAGTGGAGTGGAGTAGTGGAGTGGAGTAGTGGAGTGGAGTAGTGGAGTGGAGTAGTGGAGTGGAGTGGAGTGGAGTAGTGGAGTGGAGTGGAGTGGAGTGGAGTAGTGGAGTGGAGTAGTGGAGTGGAGTGGAGTAGTGGAGTGGAGTGGAGTAGTGGAGTGGAGTAGTGGAGTGGAGTAGTGGAGAGGAGTAGTGGAGTGGAGTGGAGTAGTGGAGTGGAGTAGTGGAGTGGAGTAGTGGAGTGGAGTAGTGGAGTGGAGTAGTGGAGTGGAGTAGTGGAGTGGAGTAGTGGAGTGGAGTAGTGGAGTGGAGTAGTGGAGTGGAGTAGAGTAGTGGAGTAGTGGAGTAGTGAAGTTGTGTGAAGTGGAGTAGTGGAGTTGTGAAGTGGAGTAGTGGAGTGAAGTAGTGGAGTGGAGTAGTGGAGTGGAGTAGTGGAGTGGAGTAGTGGAGTGGAGTAGTGGAGTGGAGTAGTGGAGTGGAGTAGTGGAGTGGAGTAGTGGAGTGGAGTAGTGAAGTTGTGAGTGGAGTAGTGGAGTGGAGTGAAGTAGTGGAGTGGAGTAGTGGAGTGGAGTAGTGGAGTGGAGTGAAGTAGTGAAGTGGAGTAGTGGAGTGGAGTAGTGGAGTGGAGAAGTGGAGTAGTGAAGTGGAGTAGTGGAGTGGAGTAGTGGAGTGGAGTGGAGTAGTGGAGTGGAGTAGTGGAGTGGAGAAGTGGAGTAGTGAAGTGGAGTGGAGTAGTGGAGTGGAGTAGTGGAGTGGGGTAGTGGAGTGGAGTAGTGGAGTGGAGTAGTGGAGTGGAGTAGTGGAGTGGAGTAGTGGAGTGGAGAAGTGGAGTAGTGAAGTGGAGTAGTGGAGTGGAGTAGTGAAGTGGAGTGGAGTAGTGGAGTGGAGTAGTGGAGTGGAGTAGTGGAGTGGAGTAGTGGAGTGGAGAAGTGGAGTAGTGGAGTTGAGTAGTGGAGTTGAGTAGTGGAGTGGAGTAGTGGAGTGGAGTAGTGGAGTGGAGTAGTGAAGTAGTGAAGTGGAGTGGAGTAGTGGAGTGGAGTAGTGGAGTGGAGTAGTGGAGTGGAGTAGTGGAGTGGAGTAGTGGAGTGGAGAAGTGGAGTAGTGAAGTGGAGTAGTGGAGTGGAGTAGTGGAGTGGAGTAGTGGAGTGGAGTAGTGGAGTGGAGTAGTGGAGTAGTGGAGTGGAGTGGAGTAGTGGAGTGGAGTAGTGGAGTGGAGTAGTGGAAAAGTGGAGTGGAAAAGTGGAGTGGAGTGGAAAAGTGGAGTGGAGTAGTGGAGTGGAGTAGTGGAGTGGAGTAGTGGAGTGGAGTAGTGGAGTGGAGTAGTGGAGTGGAGTAGTGGAGTGGAGTAGTGGAGTGGAGTAGTGGAGTGGAGTAGTGGAGTGGAGTGGAGTAGTGGAGTGGAGTAGTGGAGTTGAGTAGTGGAGTGGAGTAGTGGAGTAGTGGAGTGGAGTAGTGGAGTGGAGTAGTGAAGTAGTGAAGTGGAGTAGTGGAGTGGAGTAGTGGAGTGGAGTAGTGGAAAGGAGTAGAGGAGTGGAGTAGTGGAGTGGAGTAGTGGAGTGGAGTAGTGGAGTGGCGGAGTGGAGTGGTGGAGTGGAGTAGTGGAGTGGAGTAGTGGAGTGGAGTAGTGGAGTGGAGTAGTGGAGTGGAGTAGTGGGGTGGAGTAGTGGAGTGGACAAGTGGAGTAGTGAAGTGGAGTAGTGGAGTGGAGTAGTGGAGTGGAGTAGTGGAGTGGAGTAGTGGAGTGGAGTAGTGGAGTGGAGTAGTGGAGTGGAGTAGTGGAGTGGAGTAGTGGAGTGGAGTAGTGGAGTGGAGTAGTGGAGTATAGAAGTGGAGTAGTGAAGTGTAGTGGAGTGGAGTAGTGGGGTGGAGTAGTGGAGTGGAGTAGTGGAGTGGAGTAGTGGAGTGGAGTAGTGGAGTGGAGTAGTGGAGTGGAGTAGTGGAGTGGAGTAGTGGAGTATAGAAGTGGAGTAGTGAAGTGTAGTGGAGTGGAGTAGTGGAGTGGAGTAGTGGAGTAGAGTAGTGGAGTGGAGAAGTGGAGTAGTGAAGTGGAGTAGTGGAGTGGAGTAGTGGAGTGGAGTAGTGGAAGTGGAGTAGTGGAGTGGAGTAGTGGAGTGGAGTAGTGGAGTGGAGTAGTGGAGTGGAGTAGTGGAGTGGAGTAGTGGAGTGGAGTTGGAGTGAGTGAGTGGAGTGGAGTAGTGGAGTGGAGTAGAGGAGTGGAGTAGTGGAGTGGAGTAGTGGAGTGGAGTAGTGGAGTGGAGTAGTGGAGTGGAAGTAGTGGAGTGGAGTAGTGGAGTGGAGTAGTGGAGTGGAGTAGTGGAGTGGAGTAGTGGAGTGGAGTAGTGGAGTGGAGTAGTGGAGTAGTGGAGTGGAGTAGTGGAGTGGAGTAGAGTAGTGGAGTAGTGGAGTAGTGAAGTTGTGTGAAGTGGAGTAGTGGAGTTGTGAAGTGGAGTAGTGGAGTGAAGTAGTGGAGTGGAGTAGTGGAGTGGAGTAGTGGAGTGGAGTAGTGGAGTGGAGTAGTGGAGTGGAGTAGTGAAGTTGTGAAGTGGAGTAGTGGAGTGGAGTGAAGTAGTGGAGTGGAGTAGTGGAGTGGAGTAGTGGAGTGGAGTGAAGTAGTGAAGTGGAGTAGTGGAGTGGAGTAGTGGAGTGGAGAAGTGGAGTAGTGAAGTGGAGTAGTGGAGTGGAGTAGTGGAGTGGAGTGGAGTAGTGGAGTGGAGTAGTGGAGTGGAGAAGTGGAGTAGTGAAGTGGAGTGGAGTAGTGGAGTGGAGTAGTGGAGTGGGGTAGTGGAGTGGAGTAGTGGAGTGGAGTAGTGGAGTGGAGTAGTGGAGTGGAGTAGTGGAGTGGAGAAGTGGAGTAGTGAAGTGGAGTAGTGGAGTGGAGTAGTGAAGTGGAGTGGAGTAGTGGAGTGAGTAGTGGAGTGGAGTAGTGGAGTGGAGTAGTGGAGTGGAGAAGTGGAGTAGTGGAGTTGAGTAGTGGAGTTGAGTAGTGGAGTGGAGTAGTGGAGTGGAGTAGTGGAGTGGAGTAGTGAAGTAGTGAAGTGGAGTGGAGTAGTGGAGTGGAGTAGTGGAGTGGAGTAGTGGAGTGGAGTGGAGTGGAGTAGTGGAGTGGAGTAGTGGAGTGGAGTAGTGGAGTGGAGTAGTGGAGTGGAGTAGTGGAGTGGAGTAGTGGAAGTGGAGTGGAAGTGGGAGTAGTGGAGTGGAGTAGTGGAGTGGAGTAGTGGAGTGGAGTAGTGGAGTGGAGTGAGTAGTGGAGTGGAGTAGTGGAGTGGAAGTAGTGGAAAGTGGAGTGGAAAGTGGAGTGGAGTAGTGGAGTGGAGTAGTGAAGTTGTGAAGTGGAGTAGTGGAGTTGGAAGTGGAGTAGTGGAGTGAAGTAGTGGAGTGGAGTAGTGGAGTGGAGTAGTGGAGTGGAGTAGTGAAGTTGTGAAGTGGAGTAGTGGAGTGGAGTGAAGTAGTGGAGTGGAGTAGTGAGTGAAGTAGTGAAGTGGAGTAGTGGAGTGGAGTAGTGGAGTGGAGTAGTGGAGTGGAGTAGTGGAAAAGTGGAGTGGAAAGTGGAGTGGAGTGAAAGTGGAGTGGAGTAGTGGAGTGGAGTAGTGGAGTGGAGTAGTGGAGTGGAGTAGTGGAGTGAGAAGTGGAGTAGTGAAGTGGAGTAGTGGAAGTGGGGTAGTGAAGTGGAGTGGAGTAGTGGAGTGGAGTAGTGGAGTGGAGTGGTGGAGTGGAGTAGTGGAGTGGAGTAGTGGAGTGGAGTAGTGGAGTAGTGGAGTGGAGTAGTGGAGTGGAGTAGTGGAGTGGAGTAGTGGAGTGGAGTAGTGGAGTGGAGAAGTGGAGTTGAGTAGTGGAGTTGAGTAGTGGAGTTGAGTAGTGGAGTAGTGGAGTGGAGTAGTGGAGTGGAGTGGTGGAGTGGAGTAGTGGAGTGGAGTAGTGGAGTGGAGTAGTGGAGTAGTGGAGTGGAGTAGTGGAGTGGAGTAGTGGAGTGGAGTAGTGGAGTGGAGTAGTGGAGTGGAGTAGTGGAGAAGTGGAGTAGTGAAGTGGAGTAGTGGAGTGGAGTAGTGGAGTGGAGTGGAGTAGTGAAGTGGAGAAGTGGAGTTGAGTAGTGGAGTTGAGTAGTGGAGTTGAGTAGTGGAGTTGAGTAGTGGAGTAGTGGAGTGGAGTAGTGAAGTGGAGTGGTGGAGTGGAGTAGTGGAGTGGAGTAGTGGAGTGGAGTAGTGGAAAAGTGGAGTGGAGTAGTGGAGTGGAGTAGTGGAGTGGAGTAGTGGAGTGGAGTAGTGGAGTGGAGTAGTGGAGTGGAGTAGAGTAGTGGAGTGGAGTAGTGGAGTGGAGTAGTGGAGTGGAGTAGTGGAGTGGAGTGGAGTAGTGGAGTGGAGTAGTGGAGTGGAGAAGTGGAGTTGAGTAGTGGAGTTGAGTAGTGGAGTTGAGTAGTGGAGTTGAGTAGTGGAGTAGTGGAGTGGAGTAGTGGAGTGGAGTGGTGGAGTGGAGTAGTGGAGTGGAGTAGTGGAGTGGAGTAGTGAAAAGTGGAGTGGAGTAGTGGAGTGGAGTAGTGGAGTGGAGTAGTGGAGTGGAGTAGTGGAGTGGAGTAGTGGAGTGGAGTAGTGGAGTGGAGTAGTGGAGTGAGTAGTGGAGTGGAGTGGAGTAGAGTAGTGGAGTAGTGAAGTTGTGAAGTGGAGTATAGTGGAGTGTGAAGTGGAGTAGTGGAGTGAAGTAGTGGAGTGGAGTAGTGGAGTGGAGTAGTGGAGTGGAGTAGTGGAGTGGAGTAGTGGAGTGGAGTAGTGGAGTAGTGAAGTTGTGAAGTGGAGTAGTGGAGTGGAGTAGTGGAGTGAAGTAGTGGAGTGGAGTAGTGGAGTGGAGTAGTGAAGTAGTGAAGTGGAGTGGAGTAGTGGAGTGGAGTAGTGGAGTGGAGTAGTGGAGTGGAGTAGTGGAGTGGAGTAGTGGAGTGGAGTAGTGGAGTGGAGTAGTGGAGTAGAGTAGTGGAGTGAGTAGTGGAGTGGAGTAGTGGAGTGGAGTAGTGGAGTGGAGTAGTGGAGAAGTGGAGTAGTGAAGTGGAGTAGTGGAGTGGAGTGGAGTAGTGGAGTGGAGTAGTGGAGTGGAGTAGTGGAGTGGAGTAGTGGAGTGGAGTAGTGGAGTGGAGTAGTGGAGTGGAGTAGTGGAGTGGAGTAGTGGAGTGGAGTAGTGGAGTGGAGTAGTGGAGTGGAGTGGAGTGGAGTGGAGTAGTGGAGTGGAGTGGAGTAGTGGAGTGGAGTAGTGGAGTGGAGTAGTGGAGTGGAGTAGTGGAGTGGAGTAGTGGAGTGGAGTAGTGGAGTGGAGTAGTGGAGTGGAGTAGTGGAGTGGAGTAGTGGAGTGGAGTAGTGGAGTGGAGTAGTGGAGAAGTGGAGTAGTGAAGTGGAGTAGTGGAGTGGAGTAGTGAGTGGAGTGGAGTAGTGAAGTGGAGAAGTGGAGTTGAGTAGTGGAGTTGAGTAGTGGAGTTGAGTAGTGGAGTTGAGTAGTGGAGTAGTGGAGTGGAGTAGTGAAGTGGAGTGGTGGAGTGGAGTAGTGGAGTGGAGTAGTGGAGTGGAGTAGTGGAAAAGTGGAGTGAGTAGTGGAGTGGAGTAGTGGAGTGGAGTAAGTGGAGTGGAGTAGTGGAGTGGAGTAGTGGAGTGGAGTAGAGTAGTGGAGTGGAGTAGTGGAGTGGAGTAGTGGAGTGGAGTAGTGGAGTGGAGTGGAGTAGTGGAGTGGAGTAGTGGAGTGGAGAAGTGGAGTTGAGTAGTGGAGTTGAGTAGTGGAGTTGAGTAGTGGAGTGGAGTAGTGGAAAAGTGGAGTGGAGTAGTGGAGTGGAGTAGTGGAGTGGAGTAGTGGAGTGGAGTAGTGGAGTGGAGTAGTGGAGTGGAGTAGTGGAGTGGAGTAGTGGAGTGGAGTAGTGGAGTGGAGTAGTGGAGAAGTGGAGTAGTGAAGTGGAGTAGTGGAGTGGAGTGGAGTAGTGGAGTGGAGTAGTGGAGTGGAGTAGTGGAGTGGAGTAGTGGAGTGGAGTAGTGGAGTGGAGTAGTGGAGTGGAGTAGTGGAGTGGAGTAGTGGAGTGGAGTAGTGGAGTGGAGTGGAGTGGAGTGGAGTAGTGGAGTGGAGTGGAGTAGTGGAGTGGAGTAGTGGAGTGGAGTAGTGGAGTGGAGTAGTGGAGTGGAGTAGTGGAGTGGAGTAGTGGAGTGGAGTAGTGGAGTGGAGTAGTGGAGTGGAGTAGTGGAGAAGTGGAGTAGTGAAGTGGAGTAGTGGAGTGGAGTGGAGTAGTGGAGTGGAGTAGTGGAGTGGAGTAGTGGAGTGGAGTAGTGGAGTGGAGTAGTGGAGTGGAGTAGTGGAGTGGAGTAGTGGAGTGGAGTAGTAGAGTGGAGAAGTGGAGTGGAGTAGTGGAGTGGAGTAGTGGGGTGGAGTAGTGGAGTGGAGTGGAGTAGTGGAGTGGAGTAGTGGAGTGGAGTAGTGGAGTAGTGGAGTAGTGGAGTGGAGTAGTGGAGTGGAATAGTGGAGTGGAGTAGTGGAGTGGAGTAGTGGAGTGGAGTGGAGTGGAGTAGTGGAGTGGAGTAGTGGAGTGGAGTGGAGTGGAGTAGTGGAGTGGTGGAGTGGAGTGGAGTAGTGGAGTGGAGTAGTGGAGTGGAGTAGTGGAGTGGAGTAGTGGAGTGGAGTAGTGGAAAGGAGTAGTGGAGTGGAGTAGTGGAGTGGAGTAGTGGAGTGGAGTAGTGGAGTGGAGTAGTGGAGTGGAGTAGTGGAGTGGAGTAGTGGAGTGGAGTCGTGGAGTGGAGTAGTGGAGTGGAGTAGTGGAGTGGAGTAGTATAGTGGAGTAGTGGAGTGGAGAAGTGGAGTGGAGTAGTGGAGTGGAGTAGTGGAGTGGAGTAGAGGGGTGGAGTAGTGGAGTGGAGTAGTAGAGTGGAGTAGTGGAGTGGAGTAGTGGAGTGGAGTAGTGGAGTGAAGTAGTGGAGTGGAGTAGTGGAGTGGAGTAGTGGAGTGGAGTAGTGGAGTGGAGTAGTGGAGTGGAGTAGTGGAGTGGAGTAGTGGAGTGGAGTAGTGGAGTGGAGTGGAGTAGTGGAGTGGAGTAGTGGAGTGGAGTAGTGGAGTGGAGTAGTGGAGTGGAGTAGTGGAGTGGAGTAGTGGAGTGGAGTAGTGGAGTGGAGTAGTGGAGTGGAGTAGTGAAGTAGTGGAGTGAAGTAGTAAAGTGGAGTAGTGGAGTGGAGTAGTGGAGTGGAGTATTGGAGTGGAGTAGTGGAGTGGAGTAGTGGAGTGGAGTAGTGGGGTGGAATAGTGGAGTGGAGTGGAGTAGTGGAGTGAAGTAGTGGAGTGGAGTAGTGGAGTGGAGAAGTGGAGTGGAGTAGTGGAGTGGAGTAGTGAAGTAGTGGAGTGGAGTAGTGGAGTGGAGTAGTGGAGTGGAGTAGTGGAGTGGAGTAGTGGAGTGGAGTGGAGTAGTGGAGTGGAGTGGAGTGGAGTAGTGGAGTGGAGTAGTGGAGTGGAGTAGTGGAGTGGAGAAGTGTGGAGTAGTGGAGTGGAGTAGTGAAGTAGTGGAGTGGAGTAGTGGAGTAGTGGAGTGGAGTAGTGGAGTGGAGTAATGGAGTGGAGTAGTGGAGTGAAGTAGTGGAGTGGAGTAGTGGAGTGGAGTAGTGGAGTGGAGTAGAGTGGAGTAGTGGAGTGGAGTAGTGGAGTGGAGTGGAGAAGTGGAGTGGAGTAGTGGAGTGGAGTAGTGGAGTGGAGTAGTGGAGTAGTGGAGTGGAGTAGTGGAGTGGAGTGGAGTAGTGGAGTGGAGTAGTGGAGTGGAGTAGTGAAGTAGTGGAGTGGAGTAGTGGAGTGGAGTAGTGGAGTGGAGTAGTGGAGTGGAGTAGTGGAGTGGAGTAGTGGAGTGGAGTAGTGGAGTGGAGTAGTGAAGTGGAGTAGTGGAGTGGAGTAGTGAAGTGGAGTAGTGGAGTGGAGTAGTGGAGTGGAGTAGTCGAGTGGAGTAGTGGAGTAGTGGAGTGGAGTAGTGGAGTGGAGTAGTGGAGTGGAGTAGTGGAGTGGAGTAGTGGAGTGGAGTAGTGGAGTGGAGTAGTGGAGTGGAGTAGTGGAGTAGTGGAGTGGAGTAGTAGAGTGAAGTAGTAGAGTGGAGTAGTGAAGAAGTGGAGTGGAGTAGTGGAGTGGAGTAGTGGAGTGAAGTAGTGGAGTGGAGTAGTGGATTGGAGTAGTGGAGTGGAGTAGTGGAGTGGAGTAGAGGGGTGGAGTAGTGGAGTGGAGTAGTGAAGTGAAGTAGTGGAGTGAAGTAGTGGAGTGAAGTAGTGGAGTGGAGTAGTGGAGTGGAGTAGTGGAGTGGAGTAGTGGAGTGGAGTAGTGGAGTGGAGTAGTGGAGTGGAGTAGTGGAGTGGAGTAGTGGAGTGGAGTAGTGGAGTGGAGTAGTGGAGTGGAGTAGTGGAGTGGAGTGGAGTAGTGGAGTGGAGTAGTGGAGTGGAGTAGTGGAGTGGAGTAGTGGAGTGGAGTAGTGGAGTGGAGTAGTGGAGTGGAGTGGAGTAGTGGAGTGGAGTGGAGTGGAGTAGTGGAGTGGAGTAGTGGAGTGGAGTGGAGAAGTGGAGTGGAGTAGTGGAGTGGAGTAGTGGAGTGGAGTAGTGGAGTGGAGTAGTGGAGTGGAGTAGTGGAGTGGAGTAGTGGAGTGGAGTAGTGAAGTGGAGTGGAGTAGTGGAGTAGTGGAGTGGAGTAGTGGAGTGGAGTAGTGGAGTGGAGTAGTGGAGTGGAGTAGTGGAGTGGAGTAGTGGAGTGGAGTAGTGGAGTGGAGTAGTGGAGTGGAGTAGTGGAGTGGAGTAGTGGAGTGAAGTAGTGGAGTAGTGGAGTGGAGTAGTGGAGTGGAGTAGTGGAGTGGAGTAGTGGAGTAGTGGAGTGGAGTAGTGGAGTGGAGTAGTGGAGTGGAGTAGTGGAGTGGAGTAGTGGAGTGGAGTAGTGGAGTGGAGTAGTGGAGTGGAGTAGTGGAGTGGAGTAGTGGAGTGGAGTGGAGTAGTGGAGTGGAGTAGTGGAGTGGAGTAGTGGAGTGGAGTAGTGGAGTGGAGTAGTGGAGTGGAGTGGAGAAGTGGAGTGGAGTAGTGGAGTGGAGTAGTGGAGTATAGTAGTGGAGTGGAGTAGTGGAGTGGAGTAGTGGAGTGGAGTAGTGGAGTGGAGTAGTGGAGTGGAGTAGTGGAGTGGAGTAGTGGAGTGGAGTAGTGGAGTGGAGTAGTGGAGTGGAGTAGTGGAGTGGAGTAGTGGAGTGGAGTAGTGGAGTGGAGTGGAGTAGTGGAGTGGAGTAGTGGAGTGGAGTAGTGGAGTGGAGTAGTGGAGTGGAGTAGTGGAGTGTGGAGTGGAGTAGTGGAGTGGAGTAGTGGAGTGGAGTAGTGGAGTGGAGTAGTGGAGTGGAGGAGTGGAGAAGTGGAGTAGTGGAGTGGAGTAGTGGAGTGGAGTAGTGGAGTGGAGTAGTGGAGTGGAGTAGTGGAGTGGAGTAGTGGAGTGGAGTAGTGGAGTGGAGTAGTGGAGTGGAGTAGTGGAGTAGTGGAGTGGAGTGGAGTAGTGGAGTGGAGTAGTGGAGTGGAGTAGTGGAGTGGAGTGGAGTAGTGGAGTGGAGTAGTGGAGTGGAGTAGTGGAGTGGAGAAGTGGAGTAGAGTGGAGTAGTAGAGTGGAGTAGTAGAGTGGAGTAGTGGAGTGGAGTAGTGAAGAAGTGGAGTGGAGTAGTGGAGTGGAGTGGAGTAGTGGAGTGAAGTAGTGGAGTGGAGTAGTGGAGTGGAGTAGTGGAGTGGAGTGGAGTAGAGGGGTGGAGTAGTGGAGTGGAGTAGTAGAGTGGAGTAGTGGAGTGGAGTGAAGTAGTGGAGTGAAGTAGTGGAGTGGAGTAGTGGAGTGGAGTAGTGGAGTGGAGTGGAGTGGAGTAGTGGAGTAGTGGAGTGGAGTAGTGGAGTGGAGTAGTGGAGTGGAGTGGAGTAGTGGAGTGAAGTAGTGGAGTGGAGTGGAGTAGTGGAGTGGAGTGGAGTGGAGTAGTGGAGTGGAGTAGTGGAGTGGAGTAGTGGAGTATTGGAGTGGAGTAGTGGAGTGGAGTAGTGGAGTGGAGTAGAGGGGTGGAGTAGTGGAGTGGAGTGGAGTAGTGGAGTGAAGTAGTGGAGTGGAGTAGTGGAGTGGAGTAGTGGAGTGGAGTAGTGGAGTGGAGTAGTGGAGTGGTGGAGTAATGGAGTAGTGGAGTAGTGGGGTAGTGGAGTAGTGGAGTGGAGTAGTGGAGTGGTGAAGTGGAGTAGTGGAGTGGAGTAGTGGAGTGGAGTAGTGGAGTGAAGTAGTGGAGTGAAGTAGTGGAGTCAAGTAGTGGAGTGGAGTAGTGGAGTGGAGTAGTGGAGTGAAGTAGTGGAGTGGAGTAATGGAGTGGAGTAGTGGAGTGGAGTAGTGGAGTGGAGTAGTGGAGTGGGGGAGTAATGGAGTAGTGGAGTAGTGGGGTATTGGAGTAGTGGAGTGGAGTAGTGGAGTGGAGTGGTGAAGTGGAGTAGTGGAGTGAAGTAGTGGAGTGAAGTAGTGGAGTCAAGTAGTGGAGTGGAGTAGTGGAGTGGAGTAGTGGAGTGGAGTAGTGGAGTGAAGTAGTGGAGTGGAGTAGTGGAGTGGAGTAGTGGAGTGGAGTGGAGTAGTGGAGTGGAGTAGTGGAGTGGTGGAGTAGTGGAGTAATGGAGTAGTGGAGTAGTGGAGTAGTGGGGTAGTGGAGTAGTGGAGTGGAGTAGTGGAGTGGAGTGGTGAAGTGGAGTAGTGGAGTGGAGTAGTGGAGTGGAGTAGTGGAGTGAAGTAGTGGAGTGAAGTAGTGGAGTCAAGTAGTGGAGTGGAGTAGTGGAGTGGAGTAGTGGAGTGGAGTAGTGGAGTGAAGTAGTGGAGTGGAGTAGTGGAGTGGAGTAGTGGAGTGGAGTAGTGGAGTGGAGTAGTGGAGTGGAGTAGTGGAGTGGAGTAGTGGAGTGGAGTAGTGGAGTGGAGTAGTGGAGTAGTGGAGTGGTGGAGTAGTGGAGTAGTGGAGTAGTGGAGTAGTGGGGTAGTGGAGTGGAGTAGTGGAGTGGAGTGGTGAAGTGGAGTAGTGGAGTGGAGTAGTGGAGTGGAGTAGTGGAGTGGAGTAGTGGAGTGGTGGAGTAGTGGAGTAATGGAGTAGTGGAGTAGTGGAGTAGTGGGGTAGTGGAGTAGTGGAGTGGAGTAGTGGAGTAGTGGAGTGGAGTAGTGGAGTGGAGTAGTGGAGTGGAGTAGTGAAGTGGAGTAGTGGAGTGGAGTAGTGGAGTGGAGTGGTGAAGTGGAGTAGTGGAGTGGAGTAGTGGAGTGGAGTAGTGGAGTGAAGTAGTGGAGTGAAGTAGTGGAGTCAAGTAGTGGAGTGGAGTAGTGGAGTGAAGTAGTGGAGTGGAGTGGAGTAGTGGAGTGGAGTAGTGGAGTGGAGTAGTGGAGTGGAGTAGTGGAGTGGAGTAGTGGAGTGGAGTAGTGGAGTGGAGTAGTGGAGTGGAGTAGTGGAGTGGAGGAGTAGTGGAGTGGAGTAGTGGAGTGGAGTAGTGGAGTGGAGTAGTGGAGTGGAGTAGTGGAGTGAAGTAGTGGAGTCAAGTAGTGGAGTGGGGTAGTGGAGTGGAGTAGTGGAGTGGAGTAGTGGAGTGGAGTAGTGGAGTGGAGTGAAGTAGTGGAGTGAAGTAGTGGAGTGGAGTAGTGGAGTGGAGTAGTGGAGTGGAGTAGTGGAGTGGAGTGGAGTAGTGGAGTGGAGTAGAGTAGTGGAGTGGAGTGGAGTAGTGGAGTGGAGTAGTGGAGTGGAGTAGTGGAGTGGAGTAGTGGAGTGGAGTAGTGGAGTGGAGTGGTGGAGTAGTGGAGTGGAGTAGTGGAGTGGAGTAGTGGAGTGGAGTAGTGGAGTGGAGTAGTGGAGAAGTGGAGTGGAGTAGTGGAGTGGAGTAGTGGAGTGGAGTAGTGGAGTGGAGTAGTGGAGTGGAGTAGTGGAGTGGAGTAGTGGAGTGAAGTAGTGGAGTGGAGTAGTGGAGTGGAGTAGTGGAGTGGAGTAGTGGAGTGGAGTAGTGGAGTGGAGTAGTGGAGTGGAGTAGTGGAGTGGAGGAGTAGTGGAGTGGAGTAGTGGAGTGGAGTAGTGGAGTGGAGTAGTGGAGTGGAGTAGTGGAGTGGAGTAGTGGAGTGAAGTAGTGGAGTGAAGTAGTGGAGTCAAGTAGTGGAGTGGGGTAGTGGAGTGGAGTAGTGGAGTGGAGTAGTGGAGTGGAGTAGTGGAGTGGAGTAGTGGAGTGAAGTAGTGGAGTGAAGTAGTGGAGTGGAGTAGTGGAGTGGAGTAGTGGAGTGGAGTAGTGGAGTGGAGTGGAGTAGTGGAGTGGAGTAGAGTAGTGGAGTGGAGTAGTGGAGTGGAGTAGTGGAGTGGAGTAGTGGAGTGGAGTGGTGGAGTAGTGGAGTGGAGTAGTGGAGTGGAGTGGTGGAGTAGTGGAGTGGAGTAGTGGAGTGGAGTAGTGGAGTGGAGTAGTGGAGTGGAGTAGTGGAGTGGAGTAGTGGAGAAGTGGAGTGGAGTAGTGGAGTGGAGTAGTGGAGTGGAGTGGAGTAGTGGAGTGGAGTAGTGGAGTGGAGTAGTGGAGTGGAGTAGTGGAGTGGAGTAGTGAAGTGGAGTAGTGGAGTGGAGTGGAGTGGTGGAGTAGTGGAGTGGAGTAGTGGAGTGGAGTAGTGGAGTAGTGGAGTGGAGTGGAGTAGTGGAGTGGAGTAGTGGAGTGGAGTGGAGTGGAAATTTGAATATAATTCTTTCAAATTCGGGTCTTGAACAATGAAAGTGCGCTGTGAAACAGCATTAGTGATGAGAATACAGCCCGAAGCCCATTAAAACATCAAGTTGATAATAAACCAAAAAACTAGATTACAACTCATTAGTGTAATAAAGTTTCAGCGAATATCCCAATCTACAATAGAAATTTCGGAAAATCTATAACAAATTCGCCTATAATTGCAATTTTATGATTCTTGAACTGCTGATGCACGCTGATGGTATTGCCTCTATTACAAAGTGTGTTGGTAGATACTTACAGCACAGCAGTTTTGCAATCATCAAATTCATCACTTTCATCTCTACAATTGACAATACCATCACATCTTATATCAATAGGTAAACATTCTCCAGATGTTTTACATTTGAATCTAAAAAAAAATACTAATGAAAGTATGCGGGATCTAATGGCGATGTTCCGCATTGCTACCAAGTTTTTCTGTTATTGAAGGAGAATTATTTTTATTGCATTTTTTTAAATCTGAACGCTGTATTATAAGTTGATATCAGATCTATGCAATGAAATATTTTTTAAGCATAAAGTAATATTTTTTCATTTTTATCGCTCTTACAGCTTATTGGTAAATTGAGGAACATTTTCATAATCAAATAACCACTATATGTATCTACTTTTGACTAACATGGTATATCTTAATTATTGACCATAGATTCAATTATATAACCGGTTGGTAGCGGTATAGCAGTTTTCGAAATGGATTTTGCTTGCAGGCAATCGAAAAATATAAATATATTTGCTTGTTTATAAGTGTGCATGAAAACAATCCGTTTATCAGCTGATAAAATCATTTCGGGCATGTTAATCATCATGTTAATTGCAGGAACGTATTCATAATGAACCAGATGGAGGATCGAATCTCTGACTCTATCTTGGGCCTTTTTGAGCCAGGTAATTCTTCATTGAACAGTTTCTTCATGATATTCTTTGAAGTTGACCATGGATGTTGATAGTCCACTTTTCTTTTCCTTGTTGACTCACTCAAATTACTAGGCAAAATAGTTGGTGATGGACTTTTTATAATATATATTTATGAGGTACCACTCCTGATCTCAAAAATAACTTTATAGCACATTCAAGTGGCTGCATCTTCTTCTAGCTGTAAATTATATTTTGAACAGGACTGAATTATTGAAAGATTCTGACAATACTTACATTGAAGTGCTCTTCACAGGCAACATTGTTTCTACCAATATGAACTGTTTCAGGCAGTTTCAAAGCCATCCTCCAGTTGTTTTGTAAGCCTGAATTTCTTATTACATGAACAAAAATATTTCGACATATCGGAACTTGACATTTTGTGTCCCTATTCTTAAAATCACAGCCCAAATTCACAATGAACGAAGTAAACGAACAAAAATCACAAGGACGGAATAATGGTTTAAAAAGAGGTTATGTTTTTATTGATAATTTCTATGCATGGTTGCCATATCAGAAGTCACATTTTCTGAGAATGACAATTTTATAATAACTGATGATGATTATGTTCAGATCACGATGTTTTGACAAATTATATGTACCCATTACATCAAATATATCACGAAATCTGAATGTATTCAAAGAGATGATGAATAAGAATGTGATATTGTCCGACAGATGTGACTGAATCTGCTCCGATTGAAAATTTATACCAAACATGATCATCCCTAATCTTGAAATATTTTCATTTTCACAATGAATTGGGAGTGTCTGATAGTTGATTACTCACAATTCAGAACAATTTCTCATTACACGAAGTGGATTCAAAGATTTTACAGAGACATGGCAACTGCGGTGGGTCTTTCCCTCACCTGCCCTCACTTACGAGTCAGTCAACGCCATAACAAACTTCGACCAATCATATTTCTGGAAGACACTGACGTCACAGCGAAGGATCGTTTGAATTTACAGAATGTGAAGTCACCTTTTCAATATCGAATAATAAATCGAAATTAACAAATTCAGAGTGAATAAGTTGTCTACACTATCTTATAAGCCTCCCTCCATCACGTCATGTGAAAAAAGGGCATATTTTAAGATAGTGGAAATGCCCATTTGTCCCACTTTTAAAAGCTGTGAAATATTTTCTTGCGAGCTGAAAGATCAAATAAAAAAATCGTGTTTTTTGTTCTCTAGTATCATGCTGTCTAGTCAAAAATTTTATAAATTATCCCTATACAAGATATTTTGACTCATCTCAGTATTTTTTCTCCTAGAACAAATTACACTGTTGAAGAGATGACAGATGCACAGGGTACGGCGCCATCTCTGGTAACTTCTGGAAATATTACTACTGTTTCAAATAAAGTAGGCAAAAGTCTACAGTTTTTTGTTTCACCATCCTTAATCTACAGGCTAGAATTTTCTGAATGTCCTTTCCTGAATCCCTTTATGTGCTCTGTGGCCTTTGTGTTGGCCACTGAACTCGTGTTGGCAGGCAATGCAGGCCATTGCACTTATTGCTTACCAGTCCTATATTCATATCTTATATCTATGAAAGCGTATAAAGACCACCGATACTTTTTTTTCATTTTTACGACTTCAAACACGGAAATTCCGACTCTGATCCCATTGGTAGAGCTCGAAAAACGGGCCCACAACAGAGTATAGGTTCCACACATCATCCCATACATTCAATCAGCACAAAGCATCCCTACACTATGCATTCTCCGTCGGCAAAAAAATCCAAAATAGCAAACAACTAGAGAAACTTTATTCGAATAATGAATACATTCCCATATCGGAAACATCATCTTCAAATGCGGCGGCACCCAAAAAAAATCCACACGGCCAACGCCCCAAAGTTCCGTCTACCGCCTGTACCGATCGTTCAATGGCCCGTCCTTGCGAAAGCCGGGCCGCTCGGCCTTCTTCGGCCGCTCGTCGGCTGACGACGACGACGACTCGGACTCGCTGCCCGACTCGGATTCGCTGGAGCTGCTGCTGTCGCCGGCGGCGTCCGATTCGCTGTCGGACTGTTCCGAACCGCTGTCGCTGCCGCTCGACGAGTCGCTGTCCGAGCCAGAGTCCGCTGCCGCTCCGCGCCGCTGCACGCGCGACCAAATCGTCGAAGCGACCGTCGGCTTCTTCTGCGTTTTTATCACCACTGCCACCTGTTCGAATTTAGGGTTAACTGGGTTCACGATGATTGCGATAACGATACTTCATTTATCTGTTGGTTTATTTCACTTTCCTTCGAGAATTTTGATACCTTTATGGACGATCTTCATTTGAATAAACTTCTACATTCTATTATTGACAAAAATATAGATGGTATTCAATATTTCTACTTCATTTTCACAAGTTGTTTTTGAGTAAAGTTTTCCAGGATGTGATCGCGTCGTACCACAGAAAACATGTTTATGTTCCGTGATATGTTATGACAGTTAATAAAATTGTGTTCCTCGATTACTAACAGAGTAATGTTCCATTGTACCAGACTGGCATATCAAATATGTCGTTTGTCACGGGAAAGTGGGGTAAAAGCATATATCTAATAATAACTATATAGGTAACATGGATACCAGAGCTGAAGCCGAGAAATAAAACAAATGACAGTCTGCGGGACTAATCGTGGATATGCGCATGCGCAAGTTTGAATTAAGAATCGACATTCGTTTTCATCATGGAGGAGAGTAGCTTTCTAGTGAGCGACAAACGTATGATAATTATTAAAAATCAATCAAATGTGTCACGTAACCTTCGATTCGATGTTTTTATTTTATCATGACATACATTTTTCAAATATTCATTCATCGATATATTGTTGAACGATTTTGGATAATAGTTGATGATAGATGCAGAAATGGATGTGATCTACAAAGCGATACTTGCGATTTGCATAGAAACCTGTGACGATAAAGTCATCTGAACAAGATTCGTGGGCTAATTTTTGATCAATCACTGTTATCACTCACTAATCACTTTTGTAAACAATCAGTAAGTACATTTATAACTATTTTGACGCCCTTTTACATAATTTGGGTTAACAAATATACCTAACCTATGAAATTCTGAAAACGTCAGTGGATTTCAACTCGTCAAAACCCGCGCATGCCCACAATTCATCATTAGCTAGCCAGACAGTCTTTTGTTTTTCCAAAACTGGCTTCACTTTCGCGTGAAGAGAAGAATAGGTGTTATCCATATAGTTATTATATATATGGTCGTACCACAGAAAACATGTTTATGTTCCGTGGTATGTTATGACAGTTAATAATATTGTGTTCCTTGATTACTAACAGAGTAATGTTCCATTGTACCAGACTGGCACATCAAAGATGTCGTTTGTCACGGGAAAGTGGGGAAGAAGAAACCGGAACCATACTCACTTTGCTCCTCGGCTTGTGATCGAGATCGTCATCGTCGGAGTGTTTGGACTCCCTCCTCCTGCGCCTCCCGCTCATCCTGTCGCTGTGCAACGTCCGGTGCATGGACCGCTCCCCGTGGCGGGACCGCCTCCGTCCCCCAGAGCAGTCCGACCTCATCGCCGTAGGTGAGGGCCGTCTGATCGGACTCCTGGAGCGCCTCCTCTCTGCCGGCAACCTACGGAGACACCTCAGCGGTCATCTCGGGGTGCTCTTCCAAACAGGCGACTCACCTTCGATATTCCCTCTTTCTGTGGTCCGGAGATCGGGGGGCCCTTCTCTCCTCGATGACGGCCCTTATGTCCGCCGAGCGCAGATTCTCTTTGCGCTCGTGTGATCCCCTTCTGTCTGTCGCGTGCTCCACAGAGTACACCATGTGCTTGGAGCGGTTCTTCAGCTTCCTGCCTAGATCCTCTTCCACCACCTGCAATCAGAAGCATTAATCGATGGATATTGGATGGGAGATTCGCGTGGACAGTACCAAGTCTATGATCTCCACGGGTTCTTTGTAGTTGGAGGCAGACAGGATGTTCCTCAGGTCCCTGGGCCTGGCCTCCTCTCTTGACAGCTTTTCAGTCTGCTTCTTGATGGTCTGCAGCAGCTTCTTCCTTCTCATCTTTTCTTCCTCCTCGTCCGCGTACATTCTCATCCGAGGGAAGCTTCTCGTTCGCACCGGACACTCCTCTTCTGGGCTTTGAACAGGTAATAGTTATTTATGTATTAAGGGAATTATGAGGGACTTAATTACCGATGGCAAAGTTTTCGTGCCGAGGGCCTCTGGCCCGAGGGACAGCAATTGCCAGAGGTTATTAAGGCTCTATAATTCCCGTGGTACATAGATAATTTTATTTTTGACCGATTTTCATAACAATATTTAGAACGCAATAAATGTTTAAATTCATAACCTTTCTGGTATATTTGAATTAGGTAGCGTTGATTGTAGCATTGTTGGTTGTTGCTAGGTTGTCGCTATGTTACATGTTTATAAGCAAACTTTCTTTATCAATCAATGTTTTTCCGTTAAAAACGTGTTTATTTTTTACCACAAATCGACGATCTTTATCTGATATAATGGAGGATATTATAAAAAAAGCGGAAAAAGCAAGACAATCATTACTTCCATCGAAAAGTAAAGCCCTATATCAAAAAGAATACAACTTATATCTGAAGTGGCTGACACAGAGAAAAGTTATGTCAAAAGATGCCAACGAAACTGTCTTTCTGGCATATTTTCAAGAACTGGTAAAGTATTTTCAGTATTTTCTGGTAGATTTGGTAATAATTGTATTTATTCGTTGCAGTCAGAAACGTTTAGCCCAAATTCGTTATGGACTAAATGGTCAATGCTCAAATCGATGGTGACCATATATGAGAAAAGAGATATCACCAAGTTCAACGAACTAGAGGCTTTTTTGAAACGGAAAAGTAAGGGGTATAAGCCGAAAAAGTCTGCTGTCTTATCTCCTAAAGATGTCATCAAATTTTTAAAGGACGCCCCTAATGAAATTCATTTATTGCATAAGGTAATTTTTTTCTCATAATTTTCTTTTTCGTTTGTTTATTTCGTTTTATTTGTTATAGGTTGTACTAATTATGGGTTATTTTGGAGGATGCAGAACTCAAGAACTCCTAAATATGAGTATAGCAGATATAGAGGACCGGGATACTGTTATGGTAGTGAACGTACTGGAAAGTAAAACTGGTGTATCGAAGAAATTTACAGTTGTGGATGAAAAAGAGTTCTCTGCTTTGCCTTTATTGAGACTTTATATGTCCTTGCGTCCTGAAGGTACAAAACGATTTTTTTTTGAGCTTCCGACAAAATAAATGTACAACTCAGCCAATTGGAAAGAATATGTTTGGCAAAATTCCCAGCAAAATCGCAATGTATTTAGGATTGCCAAACCCACTAACCTATACGGGACATTGCCTTCGTCGCACTTCTGCTACTGCCCTAGCCAATGCAGGAGCAACTATGACAAACTTAAAAAGACACGGAGGTTGGAGAAGTTCCACGGTGGCAGAGGGGTATCTGGAGGACAGTATTGAATTGAGAAATAAAACGGCGCGTATGCTGTCTACTTTGCCATCAGAAGAGGCAGGCACCTCGACTGTAGTGAACAGCAACAGCACCACCCATATAAAAGAAGAAATTGTTTCCAGCGGCGGAAGTAATTTTCAGGGAACATTTGAAAATTGTATGTACATTTATTATTTGTAATGACGTGAATAAGGAAAATATGTCTTAGTTTTCATTACATATAAACGTTTATAAGCATTTCTTGTATCATTTTTGAACCTTAATATCCCAAGGGAGTTATGACCCTCATTATAGATATCGTAACCATGACGATATAAGCTTGTTATGTCACTGTCAGAAATAAAATGACTTATTCGACGTTTCAATGGTACACTCGAATTATCGTCTGAAATGTCACCTTTCTTCTGCAACAGACGCTTCTTTCTCCTCTGCCGGTTCTGGTTCCGGGTCTACGTTTTTTTTGCCCAGACGCACCAAGAGGCTGGGGTTCTTCACTTCCACCTGGGGTTCATCCAGATGGTTTGGTATTTGTTCTCTGAACTTGGCATCATGGTCCCAGTTGCGTGCGAGGGATCCCCAAGGGTTTTTGCCATTCAAATCTTTGTTTCTTTCAAAGATTCCTATTTGAAAATGGAGATGAATAACATCTTTCATAAGGAGATAAAGAACTGTATTTTATTTTTTCATGAAGATATCATATCATAAAGCATCAAAATTTAAAAAGAAATATTTACATAAATGACTCATTAAATTGAAATAGTACCCTCATGTGAAGTTGGCGCCGACTTTTTTCGAAAACAATTATTTTTTTAGAGTTCTGTGTAGATTCCATATAGTTCTAGAGTTCCAGACTAAAATTTTTAATAGTTCCGGCAAATTATGGATTCAGATGAAAAAATTAAAATTTGGGCGCCAACTTCACGCAGCGCCGTTTTTTTTCCTAAAAATGAGTTCTGATTATTTTTTGTTGTGTATTTGGGAGAGTTCTGGAGTTCTTGATTGATTTCAAGAATAGTTCTGGTGAATTGGAAGAGTTATTGAAAAAAATTGATTCTGCAAAAATTTCGAAAAAAAAAATCACTTTTGAACGGACTTCTGAGTAGCGCTCGACTAGTTCTACAAAATAACTTGACTGCATCTTCGTGAAAAAGTTATACTTTTCAAGTTATCGGCCATAATATGGTGCAACTTTCGAATTTGACTTTCAATGAAATAAAGAAAAATAAATGAATTGGAACAGTTCTGAGTAGCGCTCGACGAGTTCTACAAAATAACTTGACTGCATCTTCGTGAAAAACTGATATTTCTCAACTCATCGACTATAATAAGGTTTTCCAACTTCACTTTCGATAAAATACCGAAAACACAAGAGAAGAATTTGAACAGTTCTGAGAGGAGTTCTGAGTAGCGCTCGACGAGTTCTACAAAATATCCCAACTGCATTTTTGTGAAAAACTGATACTTTTCGATTTATCGATTATAATAAAGTGCAATTTTCGAAACTCACCATCGATCGAATAAAGAACAATAAATAATTTGGAACAGTTCTGTGTTGGAAAACCTTATTTAGTCAATAAATCGAAAAGCATCAGTTCTTCACAAAAATGCAGTTGGGATATTTTGTAGAACTCGTCGAACGGTACTCAGAACTGTTCCAAATTATTTATTCTTTATTTGATGGATAGTGAGTTTCGTTAATTGCACTTTATTATAATCGATAAATCGAAAAGTATCAGTTTTTCACAAAAATGCAGTTGGGATATTTTGTGGAACTCGAAGAGCGGTACTCAGAACTCCTCTCAGAACTGTTAAAATTCTCTTGTGTTTTCGGTATTTTATCAAAAGTGAAGTTGGAAAACCTTATTATAGTCGATGAATTGAGAAATATCAGTTTTTCACGAAGATGCAGTCAAGTTATTTTGTAGAACTAGTCGAGCGCTACTCAGAACTCCGTTCAAGTGAAATTATTTTTTTTCGAAATTTTTGCAGAATCAATTTTTTTCAATAACTCTTCCACTCCAAGGAGAGTATACTAACAAGGAGATCCCAATCAGCTTTAGCCAATCAGAATCATTCAGCTAAAACGCGTCATAGTGACGTAACAGAGCATGCGGTAGGTGTCCCAAACAAAATCACATATACAGTGGCCCAACTACACTATTATTTGTAATCGTATATGGAGGGTGATGTAGATTGTAGGGTACTTACCACAAATTCCAATTCTAATGAAGCAAATGTAAAACTTCCAATAAAAATGATGTATTTTTTATATCTGTCACATCTACTACTAATCAGTAGTCTGTTCGACAAAGTATTTTTTCCAGTGATTACTTGAACCACAATTCTAAGAAACATTGAAATTAAATGTTTATAATAAAAAATATTGAATTGAGGTTATGGTGAATAACAAAAAGCAAATTGAGTAAACTGTTATAGTGGAATGATATGAGAATATGTTACATTGTGAAGGATAGGATATGTAATAAAGTCATGATTAATATTATTTCTGGACTGATTATGCTTCAACTTGGACAAAATATGAACATGGTAGGTGGAAATGTTTCAGAAATGATCAAGAAATATAAATGCCTTTATTTAGTGGGAAAATAAATAGCGGCGCATTTGCTCATATTGGGAATAATAAAACAATAGTTATTTTAAAATTATCCATATGATTCATGAGGAAAACCCATAAAAACTCATGAAACCACTATAAATCATTATGATTTGACAAAAATAATTCTTATATCTAAGTATGTACAATACACTTTCTAGTAGGTACATTAAGAAATTTCAATTTCAAAAATGCAATTACAATATAGATTTATAACTGATATTTATTCAAATCCTATTATTCACTGCCTTCATAGTAAACTTGATATACAAATAACTTTTCTTGCTATAATACCTCAAAGTGAAAGCACTGGCTATTTCTGCAGGCTTCCAATTCACCCTCTTCTTTTTCTTGAGCAATAAATTGATTTGATTATCACTCAAAACTTTCCCCAATATGTCTTTTATTTTTTTTCCCTCATCTGACCTATCAACAATTTTTTTCGGTAAGAATGTATGCGTTTTTCTGAAACTACCAATTTCTGTTGGATTTGTTGGTTTTTCTTTGATAATTGGGAATTCTGAATTTGTAAATCATTATTTTGTTGAAGAAGAATAGAATAGAGGGTTTTGTAATCTAAATTTGGTTCTTCTGGGGACTGCGTGATCAATACACTATCTTGATTACCAAAAGATGTACTAGGTACTTGTTCTTCTTCTCTAGCTTCCTCCATTACTCTTGAGATCAGATATTTTCTTTCTTTCTCCTCTTTGTCAATGTTCCTGATTACAACTTTGATGAATTCCTGGTTCTCTTTGTTCTCATCAACTCCTGATGGTTCTTCTCCAGAATCATTGATGATACTTGGTACAGCTCCTCTTTCAAGAACTCTCCTTGAAACACCTCCTGAAAATTAGAGTTTAGTTTGAAGACCCACATGTATAATATCTTTTTATTTTATATATTTTATCTTGATTTCAACCACTGAATAATACAATGAAGGCTGATTAAACTCAAATATAATTGGGGTCAAAAAGGCAATTAATATATACCTATACCTATCATTGAAAACTTTCAAATTTTTTCTCCATATAACAATTTCAATGAAATTCTAAGATGTCATATATAACATTCAACAATATATAATAGGATTCATTAAAAAACCACAAAATCTATGATCAATTATCAAGTAGATTTCATATATTCATTTACAATAGTTACATAGAACAGCTATTACAGAGTATTATTTTTTGAGGGTTCTGTTTGTTCATCTTGAGAAACAAAACCCTGGAATTGATTAAGAAGATATGTAAGTGTAGGGTTGCTAATTTACTAATTTGTGCCAATAAGTTACTATTCACCAAACTATATATCCTGATTTCTATGTTATTTTTTGAGAAAAGACAAATCCAAACCAATTATTTGCAAGAAATATAGAAAACCTTACTTTATTCTTCCAGTTTAACAAAAGAGGGGTGTGTACAAAATGTTTACTTCCAGGAAGGAAGTTAGGTATGTGGTATATATGCTCAATAAAAGGAATTCACATACCAATGAGATCACTCTGAAGATTCCTCTCAAAATCAATTTTTCGGAAATGAGATGAGCAAATCCTTGAAGTTGATGAAGGAACCCATCCCAATCCTCTCTCACAAAATGATATCCAAATTTTTTTCTCCCCTTCATTTTTAGGAAACTTATTATGGTAGGACACATCAGAAGTTTTATCACTCCTGTTTCCACAGAAGGAAACACAACGCACCAAGTCGGCATTTCCTGAAAAAAGTATAAGTTGAAACTAGAATTCATGGAGGTGCATCCCCATCATCTTCTATACATGGAGATTGGTGAAATCTAGTAATTATTGATAAGAATTCGAATACTCACGAGGATCACTCCAAAACTATCAAACTTTGAGAAGTAATTCACAATTGTCTATATGTCTATAATATATTGTTCAACGTTCCTGTGAGCGTTGATATTCTTTTGGTTCAACACCAACACTGCGAATGCTACAAATTCCAGAGTGATAACACACAAAAACACAGCAAAGCCAGCAAGAATCCAAAGTTTTAAGTTTTAGAATCAAACCGCCAAAACTCTGGTTGTGAAATCAAATAGAAAATTGATGACACAACACAAAACACGAAACAAATTCTTGCTTTATAGAATAGTTGGACCACATTCGACTCCGCCACTGAAGAATGTGGCTGGTGGCAGCTGGCGGCCATGACATGCTCTGTGACGTCACGAGGCGTATTCTCATCTCTTTCTATCGCGGAACCATTGCCTTATGGGGATTGAGATCTCCTTGTTAGTATACTCTCCTTGCTTCCACTCCACCAGAACTATTCTTAAAATCAATCAAGAACTCCAGAACTCTCCCAAATACACAACAAAAAATAATCAGAACTCATTTTTCGGAAAAAAACGGCGCTGGGTGAAGTTGGCGCCCAAATTTTAATTTTTTCATCTGAATCCATAATTTGCCGGGACTATTAAAAATTTTAGTCAGGAACTCTAGAACTATATGGAATCTGCACAGAATTCCAAAAAAATAATTGTTTTCGAAAAAAGTCGGCGCCAACTTCACATGAGTAAATAGTACAGATTATTTCAACACACCCATTTACAAGCATGACAATACCACTAAGGGCCGGTTTATCAATGGAGGGTTATCCCGTGGGGTTAGCTGACCCGGGGTTAACTTTATCCTAGAGCTAATTCCCCGTTTGATTTTGACAGCATAACCCCACCTCGAAGTGAATAAACATTTTATCCCAGAGTTAGCTGTTAACCTTGGGTTATATTAACCTAACCCTGCATTGATAAACCAGCCCTAAATCACATACCCCTTGATTCTCTCTTCTTTCCTTCATCTATAATACCTTTGGCATTGGCTAGCTTTTTGTAATATTTTGCTAATGTTTCAGCCCTGTAAGGCTTCTTGTCAGTTCTCAGAGCAAATCTTAACAATACACACTTTGTTGATGGACATTTGCTTCCAAGTCTCCAATAACCTGGGGGTATTGGAATGGTAATTTCTGATATATCCACAGAGTTCTTGGGATTTATTTTGCTAGACTGTACCACCCCATCATGCTTCAATTCCACCTGCAAGTAAATTGATGGATATCATATTCACATTCAGTTCAATGATTCTTCCACTCTTTTTTGTATGCAATGTATTACCTGTCTGTTCTTCAATAAAATGCTTTGACCTGTATCCTCTTCTGGAGTTCCAGTATCATCCATGAAATCTTTAGCAAAAGTATTGACCTGTTCACGTGCTGGCATACCATTGACAGCTTTGGAAGTGTAGAAAATAGCTCTGGCTGCTGTTATGTTATCCATCCACAAAACATTGCAACTATCTGCATCAATCCATTCAATGCTTGTGGGGGCATATTTGGCAAAATAGTCCAGAATGTTTTCTGCACTCAGTCCTGTTATTCCATGTAGATGTACAGCATCAAACCTGATATTGGGGTCACTTTCATTGGTTATTCCTAAACTCTCATATAGTTCCGCTACATCAGCTTCACTAAAGCTATGTATTTCTTCAGGTTTCAGAGCAAATCGTTTAGCTCGCTCTTGGCGTTTCTTCTGTTCATGTTCATCAAAAATATTAATTCCAGTAGTAAACACACTTCTTTTCGTAGAAAGTACCTGAAATGTGAGATATTTTACTGTTAGAATAATTGCAAACGAGAAACACATACATTTCCAATATTCTCAGATGAAACTTTGATGGCATTATCAGAATCCTCATCAACAATCTCTCCCTCTTCACTTTCATCTACTTCCATTTTTTCATTTTGTATTTCTATTCGGATGTTTGGTCTTGGTTTATCAACCTCAACCACCTTTTCACTCATACTGATCATAATCTTACTGATTCAGAATATCAGTCCTTCAGCAGAAACAAATGTTAAAATGTTATTTGACGTTATCTCCATTTCCAAAATAAATTATTTTTTGTATTAAAATAATGACACATGACATTGACAAGCATTCAAATAATGACATGATAATGACACAGACATTTCGATATGTCCGTAAGTGTACTATTCCGGTGGCGGTGAGTCAAGGTGAACGAGAAAGGATGAGATGAAGACTTTTTGTGGTTATGAATATGTCAAATTTTTGAAAATTACTCATTTTGGTGATAAAACAAAACTTTAACAAAACTGATAAATGAATATGTTGAATATCTGATGCCGAAATGCATATAAAAGAACAGGATAATTTTCTTGTAAGTATATTCTAAACTGTGACAAGAAATAATGTGTGGAAAATATCCTAGAATTTGCTTGAATAAATGGTTTCAAAAACTTTTTTAGGTGGGAATTCAGCATGCCTTGAGTCTACCTATTCGCGCAAGATGTGCGGAACTAACGGTGCTATTAGATCGTGCCAGTTTACTGCAACAACACAATTTCTTTCCTGTTTTGATAGACAATATATTTGGACCACAAGGCACACTTTCATGGGGTCTTCGAACTACCTCAGAAACACAATGTGAAGATTTTCGGCAACTACAGCACTTTTTGTCACCTTGTGGTCCACTCTTCAAATTGATTTACTCCCTGCTCAAAGATCCCAATATCAAATATGAATTTTCATTAGCTTTTCTCCCAGTAAGTCAAAATGGTTGTATTTTTTTAAGTAAATAAAATACCTATGCACTCTCCATTTGTATTAAATGTCATTAATTCATTTGTACTCTCAATTGAGTTATTTGAGTGTTATTTCAGATGAAAATCAGACAGTTTCTTGAACACTCATCAGGACACCCATTTTATTCTGAGTTGTACCATATAAACTCTCAGTCCAAGCAAGTAATGTCTCTAATGTTGAGTAAGTATGGTTCATTAATATTCTGATGAATAATATCACATATAGTTGAGAAAAAACTACTATTCTTCAACCAGGATTGATAAATATTTCAATATTTTTTCAGACCCCTTTGACTACTATATGTTTCATTTTGCATATCATCTGATCAATCCATGGCAGCAACGTGCTGGATCTGCCATCACATCTTGGAACACAGTGTATTATGTTCTCTGCTGTGATTACATTATTCATTTCCTGCCTACTGAACCAGGAGCAGCGGTGCTACCAATCATTTATTATAATGGCAAAAATCCTCTTCAAGCTATGAACAGGAATGTTTTGTAAGGCACATCATTGAAATATCATTCCTATTATTTATTTCCTAACCTCAGTATATCATTGAGTGTCCTAGTAAATTTAAAATAAAATTTTGGTTCAACAAATATTCTATTGCACAATATTTTCAGTGAACAGCAACCCAAAAGCTCTGGTTTGATAAACACAAAAACTTTAGTAAATGCTAAAGAAGAGTCTTTTCAAAATAATTTGGATATTCACCACCCTAGGAATGATATTTGGCGCAGTGAAAGTGTTTTGACTATTTTCACAGGTAATTTTTATCAAATTTGATGTGCTGTAAATGAAAATAAAATATGTTTCTATAGATATGTGGCTACACAACAATCAAATCAGTGACTCTGATAGTAGTTTGAACAGCTCCTTCAATTCTTCACATTCAATGGTAAGTCTTCAGGTTATTGCAGTTTTATCACACTATTTTTAAATTCAAATGAGTTGTCCTAGGAAATTGCTTCAGTACAAATTTTGTGATTGTTCAACACTTATGTGAAATTTCATCATATTATTTATTACATATGCGCCACCCTGTATTTTTATTTCCTTGTATCTCACGGTATCATTCAAAAGCTGCAATGTAGCATACAAATTCAACCCTGTAAAATGCAATATTTTCACTTCCATGTTGTTTTCAATACTTTTGCAAAATATCTCAGTATCATTCTTTTGCAAAATGAATACAAATTATATGAGAACAAATGAATAACCCTATATTATTTCTTCCGAATTTTTCTTATATTTTTTTTTCGAAAAACATATTTTCACGAATCTAAAAGACGGCGTTGCATTTTTGTGAAAAATTCAATGAACAACGCACAGGTGGGTATTAGATAGATAGATAGATAGATAGATAGATAGATAGATAGATAGATAGATAGATAGATAGATAGATAGATAGATAGATAGATAGATAGATAGATAGATAGATAGATAGATAGATAGATAGATAGATAGATAGATAGATAGATAGATAGATAGATAGATAGATAGATAGATAGATAGATAGATAGATAGATAGATAGATAGATAGATAGATAGATAGATAGATAGATAGATAGATAGATAGATAGATAGATAGATAGATAGATAGATAGATAGATAGATAGATAGATAGATAGATAGATAGATAGATAGATAGATAGATAGATAGATAGATAGATAGATAGATAGATAAATAGATAGATAGATAGATAGATAGATAGATAGATAGATAGATAGATAGATAGGTAGCTTTATTCAAAAAATTGTACTTATACATATGTTACAATGCACAAATTCAATTGGGTGAACCGGCGTCAAAAATTATATGTTCAGTGAACGAAGCACTAACATTTTAGAAATACTTAATATATATACTAACACTATTTTAAGTGGACACTTTAAAAATTGTAAATAGACACTTTAAAAATTGAAAACTTATTAAGTAAAATAAGAAATGGGTCAAATGAATGAAAATACATTAAAAAAATTTTTACATAAAAGAGAAAGTTTGTTTGACAATGTCTCAGAATGAGTGGGAATCAAGAAATTCGTCTACCGTGTATGGTTCTATGTTAATCAATAACTCTTGTACATATTGTTTGAATTTTTTGAGGCAGTGCTCAATTTTCAATTTTGTCGTTAGTCTATTATAAAATTTTATAGCTGAATATAATGTTTTTTTCTGTCAAACTTAATCTATGGGCTGGTATATTTAAATTCACTGTTCTTGTCCCATAACCATGCTGTGACTCAAACATTTCGAATTTTTCTCGGTTTTTGAACAGAAATATATTAAAACATGACTTGCAAATGATTTTTCAGAGGTCATTTCAACACAATGAATTGCCCACCGGCGAGTACATGAGAATAATCAGGGTGCTGATAAAACATTTGCATTCGTTTCATGCCAGCGCCAAAGCAGATGACACTTACATGGGGGAACTGAAAAAAGTATCACTCCAGATGATACAGGGAAAGTTCTACATTTTCCTGAGAAACCTGATACACCGTTGGCCTTTGGATGGCTCGTTTCGGTTGGTCTTGGAGCTCTGGCTCAGCTTCATACAACCTTGGAGGTACCCTCCGAATAATCTGATAAGGCACACGTGAGTGACCCATTTTTTTTTCCCATAATGCCAATTTCGGGCTCTCGAGTCACACGGCGCTTTTTCAGGAATAGAAGAGATGCCAATCCTGATGTCGAAGATATCGTTGTGGGATCCCAAACTGGGGTTGAGAGAGAGTATTTACCTTTTATAGCGGAAAATCTGCTTACTTTTGTGGTGATTTTTCAGCAGCTTTTGCCGAGGTTCGGCCGAGTCGATTTGGCGAGTCCAAAGATGTCGCTCATGCTCTACAGGATTTCCAAAGTGAGTTTTCAAGGGGCTTTCAACCACCCGAATAAATTTCATGTATGTGCCATGTGAATGGATTTTAATTTCAAATAATTTTGAAAATGACCTTTTCATGTATGTATAAAGATACCTTGGTGACATACACTATTTTAAAAATAGAATACAGACCTTCTGAAAACAGGAGATAAATGACAACATTTTTAGAACAAAAAATTCAATCATTCGGTGGTTCCAAATGTACCCACAAAATATCCTGAAATAAGGATATCAACATTATCATGTTTCCTCTTCAGGAATTTGTAATGTCTAGTGTACAAAATGGTATCATGAGAGTTTTTGTTTTATTTTTTGAAAGCGTCACATATGGAAATTACGAGACATATGATATACAGGATTTGTACCTGAAATACAGGGTGGGTCACGGTCGATGGTACCTTAGACGTTTACGGAGAACGGGACGTAGGATTATTCTGAAAATTTATTGGTTTATTGGGTAATCAGTTTTGTTCTATCGATCTAAAATACTTCAGCGTTGCGGCGTTGCCGCTTCTATCAAAAAGTAGCAACTACTTTGTTATATCAAATGGAACACCCTGTATTTTATTTCATTTTTAGATTCTTCCTGAAGAGCTGATTTCATACTTGGGGTATAGCGAGAAAGATTACAGAGATATAAGGTGTGAAAAATCGAGATTTTTCAAATTTAGGAATTTTTTGTGCCGAAACTATCCATTCTTGCTCAAAACGGCTTACTTGTCCCTATCTCAACTTTCCATTTACTATCGATTGATATTTAATTGAAACAAATGCGGGTGGTTCAAAATTTTGAGTTTTGCATCACCCTGTATTTGTTTCTAAAATGAAACTAGATGTGATATGGGTTTATTTTAATGTTCCTGTAAAGCAGATTTATTGGCCATTTCGACTGGAAGCATATAAATTCCACCTCTTTGACTAATCAGTTTTCTTTTCTGTGTTGGTTTGTTTTTATTTTCAGGAACCTAGATTATATGGTAATGTATTCAAATAGATATACCTATTAGAACAAAGTGAAGTGCAAAAACTTCCTGGAAGTGACAGTTGATATAGATTCATCATTTTGTGGAGATTTGATACTCATTTCGAAGAAATGATATCGTGTTCAAATGAATTATTTAAAAAATTCATAGTTTTATTGTTTTTCTTAATAGAACAATTTGGGAAATGTAACACAATAATAACAAATCAGTATTTAAATCTTTTAATCATTGGTGAATGAAATAGATTCCCTTCAGACTGAGAAAGACTACAACTCATAAAAGATGCAATAATAAAACATTCTTGAACATGTTAAATTCCTAAATCCAAATAATACTGCCAAGCAAGCAGATGATAAATTAGTCTTCCATTTACACAACACCAGAATCACCCAAAACTTCATATAATTATCAGGAACATTGTTGTGTGCCATATAGGTTGTTGTTGGTTTTGTATTTACAGTGGAACTCTCCAAGATCCATCACATGATCATGTTAATCATCATCCAAGTGTAGATCTTTCATTAGGTCTTCTTTATAAATCTTCCCCTACATGTTCATTTCCATGTTGCTCCAACTGCATATAATTATTTGATATTTGCCTGAGCCTGTAATGAATTACAAAATGATTAAAATGAACCAAATGAGGTGGAGAAGAGGTGGTAGCATAGTGACAACAATAATGAAAAACCGAACTTACCACTGAAAAAATCATCATATAAGTGCTTGCTACAAACATAAATTCCGAGATAGCTTTTTCTATCTTCAAGATCATCTTCCATTTTTAGGCTAATTGCCTTGGGATTTAGGTTTTCCCAAATCCTGCCCATGTTCTGCATTAGAATTTGAGGGAAATTTATGCAAAGCCTTGAGTATGTAGAGCATTGTGGAATAAGCATATTTTTCGCGATTTTATCTCTATCACCTCTTCTTATCTTTTGCAATTTCAGATTGTGTGGTCTATTAACAACAATTCTTCACAAAATATCATCGAAATACAACACTTTTGATGCTTAAATCACTGAAATTAATTAATAAAGTTAACATTTTTACCCATATGAACATATGGAGGTTAGTTTGTTGTTCACCTCTCGAGTAGTTCATGCGATCAATTATAGATGTCGCCCACTCCGTGATTTTTCCCTATACAGTTCCTAGCCGGCTCGAAGGATCAATTTGAAACTTTCAATAACATAACCCCAAATCACAAAAATACACACACCGGCCCTCGAAAAAATCGACCAACAACAAAATGTTCCAGGTGTTCGCGCAGCCCCAGCTGGCCGCCCTCATCAGCGAAGTGGAGCGCAGCGTCGATCAGGGCGGCTCGCCGACTCGCAACTTTGACGGCGCGCCGTGGCGCTGCGGCGTCGGCCTGCCGCCGCTACGGCCGACGGCCGCTTGGAGCGCCAGCGCTGTGGGGACGCAGGGCGTCGCGGCGCCGACGCGAGTTGACGCCCACGGTGACAAGAGGTGGGCGGCGGTGGTGCGCCAGCGAAGCTTCGAGCTCGAAGGGCCCAACTTCTGCTACCGGCCGTTGTTCTCGGAGCCTTCGGCTGCCCCTGAGGTGAGGTGATGCGGTGTTTTATTATAATGATAATTTCCATTCAAATTTCGTCATTTTGTGTCATGTGGAACAATTTCACCCAATCATGTCAACATTAGACTGATAATTGCATTCAGTGCAATTTTCAATCCCTTTGACAACACGATCGAGTTTGACAACTTCATCCAAATAAATTTCAAAATGTCACGTTTCGGCAATGAGAATGTTCAAAGTATAAATGCGCTAATCAAAGAAAAAATTCCCAGAAATACAACCTACAGTCACAAATTTGGAAAACCTGCAGCAAAGGGAACTCGCACCGATTTCGATGAAATTTTCACAGAAGCTTCCTAACATGAATATAAAACCATACAAATGAAAATTTTTCTGCGGAAACACTTCAAACTATTTTTTTTTTGAAAAGTTTAGAAAATTTTATCACTTTTCAGTCCTAAGAATGTGCTTGAAATTTCAGTTACATTGTCAGTGGGGAATATGTAAGTTATACCAAAACATTAATATTGAGTCCCGAAATGGATTTTACAGGAAATTTCATGATGAAGAACTTCAAAAACTGTAATTTTCGCATTTTTATTCAAGCATATATATGCAAAAATATCAATTCGCAATATCAACTGTCAAGTCACAAATGGAGAAAGCAACGTTGCCACGTTTAAAAAAACCTATGCGCTTATTTCCTGATGAGTGCAACTCGTGTTTATGAGACTATTAACCTGAATGTACTAACCTATCAGTGACGGCCTAGATCACTATTTTCAGTAAAATTTAGAAGAAGGAAAATTTGTTGAGAAAAAAAAAGTATGCTGAACGGAAAATTTCAACGCGTTGTATTTATTTATTGAGACTACTAACCTGAACGTACTAACCTATCAGTGACGGCCTAGATCTCTATTTTCAGTAAATTTTTGAAGAAGGAAAATTTGTTGAGAAAAAAGAAATGTCTGCTGAGGGGGAAAGTCGAAGGCGCAATCACGCTATATTAATTAAATTAAACCTTACCTTACCTGGCCTCAACATACTAACCTATCAATTGAGGGCAGATAACTATTTCCGTTGCTTTTTTAAAGAAGGAACATTACATTTAAAAATCGGAAAACAATCAAAAAATTGTAGAATCTGTGAATTTTTCAAAACTTGGCAGCGTTGTCCCCTATATGTCATGACGTGAGTACCGTGACATTTGACATTGCACATCATCTGATACTTGGAATATGGAATATAATGAATAAAAATTCGAAAATAATTCATTTTGGAGCTTTTACTGGTAATGTTTTTATTGAAATTGTTTTTTGAGACTCGATTTTAACGTTTTGGTATAACTAACATATCCCCCACTGACAATGTAAGTACATGAATCAAGCACATTCATAGGACTGAAAAGTGATAAAATTTTCTAAACTTTTCCAAAAAAGAAATAGTTTGGAGTGTTTCCGCGAAAAAATTTTCATTTGTATGGTTTTATATTCATTTTAGGAAGCTTCTGTGAAAATTTCATCGAAATCGGTGCGAGTTCCCTTTGCTGCAGGTTTACCAGAAGAATTGGCGTTGGTATTAAAAGATTGGGATGTCAATATGAGAAAGAAAAACGGTTTGAAATTAACAAAATAATATTGCTTTGGGATGAAGATACCCCTGAAGGTCTTATGCGTAAATTTCACCATATTGCTGCTGTAGAATTAGCGTGGCGAGGAGGAGAGGCAGTTGCTTGTCTGGTGGATTTTTTTCAAATCGAGAAAAATAACGATGACACTCCAACAAATCGCATTGAATACAATCCGGTATTCAGTAAAACGTGCCAAGGTGGTTCTAAAAGCTGTGCAAGTAGTAAATGGTTGGTTACCAATAGTGAGAGACAAAGCTGCCCTGTACGTCTTTTTCATAAACTGATATCAAAACGAGGCGACAATATTACCTCACCACGACTGTTCTTAAAACCAAATCGACACTGGAAAAATGAAACTGACAAATGGTACGATAATGTACCTGTTGGAAGAAATACAATGAATGGATGGACTAAATCTTCTGCTGAAGCAATTGGCTTGAATGTAAAGGAGAAAAAGATAACAAATCACTCGAATAGATCAACTGCTGTTAGCGAATTAGCAACAAGTGGTGTAGCAGAACAACAATTGCTGAAAATTACTGGTCATGGCAATCAGAATTCTATAAAACCATACTTAAATCTCGATCAAGAACACCACAACAAGATCATAAATATTATGCGTGGTAATAGATCTTCTATAGTAGAGAACAGCAACGAATCTAATGTTAACTTAAATTTTAATAATTGTACTTTCACTAACTGTACTTTTAATAAATAAATGTTTCGTTGTGTTGAGTTATGATTTTTTTTGTCGAAAAATTATCCGCCGAATATCCCTCGGACATTGATAACAGACGAGATAATTTCATGACAAATTTCTCAAGCTCGTTGCTACCAAGGAACGAGCTTTCGATTGTCATGAAATTATCTCGTCTGTTATCAATGTCCTAGGGATATTACTACTGATGATGTGTCTGTTAGCGACTAGTCATAGTCATGCTATTACGCAATCATTAGTCAGATAGGTATGGATGGGTAATTTCGATAAGGGTGACTATCATCGTTGTATACTATAGGTTGATTTAGGCTGAACGTATTGGCATTGTCTGCAGGTTTTCGAGCTGATCGTGCAAATCAAACGATCCATAAGATGCGCCGAAGAATTGGTGCGCAGCAAAGAACGAGAAGAAAAAGAACTCTACTCGGGCTTCTGGGGCGGCCTGAAGTACATCTTCCAAAACTCCGCGCCCGATGACGAGTTCACCTTGAAGGATCGCCAAAAGGTGCCCATGTACCTGCAAGTGTCCCTGCAGAACCTCATGGACATGTTCAATATCACCACAGAGGTAAATAATGAAATTTGTTTCTTCGAGCCGGATCACTTTCCATATGTCGTTCTGCAGATTCCGGACCGGGAACCGGATCCGGAGCCCGCCTCCTCTCAGAGTAACAGCGCATTCGACATGTCGGACGACATGAAGTTTCTGACCCCCGAAAGTGTTAGGACGAGGATCAAAAGCATCAGGTACGAGGGGGACCCCGACCTGCACCCCATCCGGACCACAGAGAACGCCTTCCTAGTGAGGACCTTGTACCAGATGGCGCAAAAAATCAACGAGATCGTGAGTGAAACTCTCCCTAGTAGGAGCTAACGCTAACGATTCCTTGTTTCCAGTACGGGCCGACGTTCTACCGGCTGTACCACAGCCCGGGCTTCGCGGGCAGCCTGTGCCGCGAGCTTCTGCGCCCGCCCGCCACCGTCTACCACTACGACAAGTCGACGGCGGGGTCGCCCCGCGTGGGCAGCCGCCTGCCGCCCCGTGTCAGCCTGCGCCCTCTGGCGGCCTATCGGCTGCTTGTGTACTTGTGCGCCGGCGCGGTAGCCGCTTGGGCGGTCGGTGTGCCGCCCGAGGCGTACGCGGCCGCCCTGGTGGCGCTGTTTGTGGCGTATAAGGCACTGAGGGCGGCTGTGGGGGGCGGCCGCCCGTTTGCGCAGCACGGCTACCCGACTGAGGGTTTCGGGAATATTAGCTTCGACGAGTCGTTTTGAGGAGGGACCAGATTGGTGGGAGATGTTTTTAAAAATGTTGTTCTTCACTTTCCATGTCTGTCCTTCTCTTTGGTTATGGTGTTTTATAGAATCCGGCTCGAAGAACCAATGTCTTTTTGTTGTATTTTCGTCGAAATTATGTTCTTGACTACTTTTTATCCATTTAGTTTTGCCAAATTGTAAAAAATCGATTTTTCATCACCAGATTTCGATAAACCCCTTGTTTCTTATATCCCAGTAAGAAACCTGAAAATTGGACGAGGTATTAAGTGATTATACTTGAGTTTCTAGAGGCAATTCTGGAAAAGTTGAATTTTATAGAGAATTTTATAGAGAATTTTATAGAGGTTACTTGATTGATATCAAGCCTTAAATTTCGCCAGAATGGTAATCACATGCATTGAACTTTAGAGAAAAGTTTGATGAATATTTTTCCTGAAATAAGTGTTATTTATTGATTTACCGGGTGTTCGAAAGCTATGGTGGAGAGTATATATGAATCAATCAGTGGAGGTTATGTAAAATGTCAAAAATATATGTATGAAATTGTTTATTTTCACGCAATTCCATGTTTTTGTATGTTATTGCTGTTTTTTGTACATTTGACACACCAAGCTGTTCGAAACCATCCAAAAGACTTTTGATGAATCAATGGAAAAAATGTATTAGGATTTTGTTCTTTCCAACAAAACGAAGCAAGGAATCACCTAAAATGAAATTAACCGTTCGGGATAGAACCTGTATTTATTTACATTCTTCGATTCCATATTGAATAAATAATTGATACAGAAAGAAACAAACAAACAAATTAGGTTAGCTACTTTATTTCGAATATGCTATTTTTATAAAATACAATTGTACTGAATATTTTGTAAGAGAAATAAACATTATTCACTGGTCATGGACTTCTTCTTTAATGTTCCCTAACACTTTCTTGTTCGTAGGACTGTGGGGTAACAACATTTTCTGTTCTTCGCTGACGTCTCCCTGAAAAAAAAAAAAACGATTCCTTCTCATTTCCCCACATCCTGTGGTGATTACTCTCAAGTGAACATTTATCGTTTTCTCTTAGTAGATATACTATGACAGCCTAACTACCAGCATAGGGCAAACCATGTGTTAGAGAGAGAAACGCGAAAGCCAATGTGTCAGGGAGAGAAATAATTTAATGCTGTGACGTCACTACGTTGCCGCTTTAACTTGATAAAAACGTGTGGGGAAAACGTCAAAAAAACGTGAATAAACGTGAAAAAATGCATGATTCACGCACGCTTCACGTTTTCCCCACACGTTAAAGCGGCAACGTAGTGACGTCACAGCATTAAATTCTCTCTCTCCCTGACACATTGGCTTTCGCGTTTCTCTCTCTAACACATATAGTTTGCCCTATGCTGGTAGTGATGAGGCTGTCATAGTATATATCTACTTCTCTTCAATAAAAAACTGATGATTTTCCACTCACACAAATTAGTTTGGAATAATCGTGGTCCTCAGCGTCAGAGCTGTCGTCATCGTCTGAACTTTCCGCTTTCTGCAAGTACATCTTGATCTTCCTCATGCTTTTCAAGGAACTCAAACTGGACGAACGAGAGGGTCGTGAGGAAAAACTGACAATAAAAAATTTAAACGATGTCACAAAGTTGATAACTTTAATCCAAGGCAGCAGAATGACGTCATTCTGATCCTTCATCCGTATTTATACTCATTTATGCACAGCCATACGGTCAACTAACCACTTGTATGCTTGCCTGGCGTCTAGACCAATGAGAAGTGAGGTCAGACCTTATCGGCGCAGGCGCTGTAGTGCCAAGTGACTACGTGACGTGCATTATGTCGGCGAGTTACCCCTGTTGCAGTGTTGCCGATTTGCGGATGATTATCCGATTTGCGGATAATTTCTAATGTCAGCGGATAATTTTCGGATCCTAAAATTTATCGGATAATTTCTGGTAGACTCGGACAAAGTTCGAGCCAACAAAAGTTGGATAGATTTTTCATTTAGCCGTCATTGGTTGTATTAACACAAGACTCGAATGAGATAACTGGCAATGTTTTATGTGAAAAACACTGGAATCAACATAAGGATTTAGTTCGAAGGACATTCGGAAGATGCGCTGCTATCGTTCTCTTCGAATAATAATCGTCTATATTCGTTAACGAATAGCCCCTATAGCAGATATCACTGATTTGGTTAGAAGTGCTACCAGTATTTCATCATTAGAAATAGGTACAAGAGTACAAAAAATAATACAATTGAAATAAATGTTGGACAAAATAGTAGAATAACGACCCAAAATGTCGTCAAAACAACGTCTTGCCTATGACGTCTAAAACACGTCTAAAAAATAACGTCATAAATGACGACATTTTATTTTTAGGATTGGGACGTTGACGTCGTACGTCAAAATGACGTCAGCCTGCTGCCTAGGAAATTACCTGAATCTAATATAAAGAAACTACACCTATATTTATATTGTATTATAATGTGTTACGACTAGAGAATATTCAGCTGAATATTTGGAAGAATCTACAGCTAACCTTTAACATTTTTATTTTATAACTTCTTCCAGCACGATTCAGTGAGAACTGCCCGAGCAATCGAGCATAATTCTATGTTCAGGATGTCGCACTCATTACAACATACCGGGTGTTGTTAATACAATGATATAATGGTGATAATAATAATAATCGTGCCGTTCCTTATACTATTTTGGTCGTTATAAATGCTTGAAATGCTTGTATTGTGTACTTTAAAAAAATTGAGAGATGAATATAAAGCAGGCGGAATAGGCAATAAATTATAGGTGAGACTCGAATGATTCTGACTTAGTGTATGGTCTAAGGATTCTGACCTGGTGAAAATGTCTTCGGGTACCGGAGGAAGGTTCTGGAGCGCGTCCAGGTCGATCAGGGACTCTCTGGACAAGTTTTCCGGATACCTTTCGTCGGTCTTGATATTCCTGTTGCTCGCATTCGGCGTCACTGTGTTATTGTTTTCGCAGCCAGCCTTATTATTCTGTTGCCTGATGTTCTCCAACTGCTGGATGTTCTCGTTGATCTCCTGCAGCTCATCAGGGAAACTGATTTCTTTGTGTTTGAATTCCAAGTCGCTGAGCTGTCCGTCTAGAGGGCGCAAATATATGGAATACCGTTTTAGTTTTTGGAGAAAATGGCCAATAAAAATAGGTGAAATTGGGATAGATTATGTAAGGCTTGATCGAACCAAACTTGCTGATGAGGCTGAAGGCGTGCAATCAGATTTAATGTGATATCCTATAACTTTTTGAGAAATAAATGTATCAGCGATATTCATTTGTTTCTTCTGGTATACTTTTTGGAGGTTTTATAATGAAATAACCCTACAACTTTTGTGTTTGAAGTTTTTTTTATCTTCATCAATGATATGAATAACCCTGTAGATAAGTTGTTCACAGAATGGATCCATAGATGATGTATGTTTATATGGAATATGAGTATATATAGTAGATATCATTTGGATAGAACTTTATTTTAATAAAAAACAACAATATAACCAATTAAAGAAAAATCTGTTTTGATGCCAAACCAAAAAAAAAATGTGATGGTGAGAAAAATTTGAATATTTTTCGTAAAATTCTATACAATAATCGAATTTTTGAATTTTTAGAAATACCTAATCATTACAAAATGTATATAGCACATTCAAGAATTGACTTAAAAACTCCGTTGTTTTTAGGACGACCTCAGCAATTCAATGATTGCAAAACCATTGATAAGGGTCAATAACTCCTAATAACATTCCATGAAATTCTTTCAAACGTAGATAAATGTTCGTGCAAAAGCTTTTGTTGCGAGGAACTTTTTTCTGAAAAATAACTTCAATATCTGACTGATTCCCATTCAAAAGGTTTATAAAAACTCTTGTCAATCTCTGCCAATGAATTATTATTTAATGAAATTTTAATGAAATTTTAATGAAATTTTCACAGATGATTTGAAACATGATTAAAATAATGAATCCATCGACATTTTTCCGTTGAGAGACCTTTTTAGTATTTTTTTAATTTTCCTTACTAGCTTTCAAAATACAATATTTTTGGTAAAGTTTTTTGATTGAAAAAAATGTCTGCGCCGCTGAACAGAAAATTTGCGCTATATATTTATCCAATGAGACTTTCCTAACCTGAACGTACTTACCTATATCAGTAAACGCCTATAGATCACTATTTTCAGTGAATTTTTGAGAAATAAAAAAAAATTATTGAAAAAGAAAGGAAAAGAAACAATATTAGACGTTTGAAAGATTATGCCTGTCATGTCGTCTTTTGAATATTGATCAAAGAATGTTAAATTTTGTGTGCTTTCAATAGCAGAAATTTGAGATGTTAAATGGTACATTTTTGAGACAAAATGGGAGACAAAATACTTGAGACCGCCGCGTTTTGACTTCAGATTCGTGATCAGGGGGTCAAAATACGTAAAAGTTCTATCAAATTCATAGGAGAGTGCGATAAACGGAGATTTGCCAAAAATATATCTTTAATCAACTTGAGGGTTTTCAACAAACAATTAAGGAGATATAATTTTCTTAATGTCATAAAAACGAGAGTTAATTTTGAAAAATGCCTCTTTTTGAAGAAACTGAAAATAATTCAGTATGATGAGCCTATAATAAGTTTATGACAATTTTCATTCTTTTAAAAAATCACAATAGTATATTATGATACAAGTTTTATAAGACGCTATTTTGTCGCACGCGTTGTTTGGAGTAGGTACGACGAGTGAAGGGAGGAGTGCTCCAAGTGAACAAGGGCGACAACGTGTCTTATAAAACGTGTGTCATGTACAATTTTTTCTATTTTGAATTGATTTGAAGAAAAAAAATGGATTTAATATCGATAAATAACAGAAACATCTTCGATTGATGATGACATTGAAATAATTAAAATCTGACGCACACGCGTAAAGCCCAGTTTACAGTTGAGCGATTTTGATTATTGCAATACCATTGTTTTTATTGGTCAATTTAAAGCAAATTACACTCTGAATTGAAATTTACCAATAGGGTTGTAAACTTTTTTTCAAAAATTATATATGTGAAACGCGGGCCTCCAGAGAATACGTCGATATTTTTTTGAAATTTTTATTTTCAAGGGTTTTTCCAAAATCTGCATTCAAAAATCGAAAATTCTCCATCCTTTTCTAATAATGTGACGTCACCTGGTAGGTTGGTTTAGGTTCTGTTCCATAAATCGAAGTGGAAGAAGAATTGACAATCTCTGTCATCTTTGACAGATGGCGGTAAAAAATTACTGGGCGATTTTAATTCTTCCTGCGAAAATATTCGGATGATAAAAGGTAAGTTACTATTGAGTTTTATTTCATTGTTCAGCGTTCATTATACCCCTCACCGACCACTTTTTTCAGAAAGTTTCAAAGACTTACTGTGCTTCATGTAGCAACAAGAATGTGGATTCTCGAAATTCATATTTGTACTCCAAGTGTTAATATGAGACAAACTTTATGTTTTGCAGTAGGACAACACATAGCTATATCTGCAAGTAATTGCTGTGAAGATAATTTTGATCTAAGTTAAAGTTCTTATCCTTATTCTTTGAATCTTTGTATATGAACATCATGAGAACCTGTTAAGTGAGAGCACAAAGTATTTTAGTAATAGTTATAAGCTAATAAACCAAATCCTTATTGTCATGCACTTCTGTAAATAATAAATGTATTTACCTAAATCCTCAGTTATTATAGTTAGTACATACTCTATCTATGATGTGAGTTTATATGAGATATCTTCTTTACATTATATTGTGAATATGTAATTATAATATCAACTTGTGTTGTTTTTTTAAAATATTATCAGATGCACCACTACACTTACCTACTTTTCCCAGACAATTAAGTTATTAATTGAATTAATTCTTCATTTTTATTTCTCTATTTTATAGTGTCTTTGAGTTCAATCATCTCATTGACTTCGCTGAGGTGGTATTGAAAATCCTATAGAAATATATTAACTCATATAAAATACCTGACTTGCGTTATATAGATGATAAACAATCAATTAATGCGCCCTTTTAGATATTTTGAATTAGTTTCGTTATCGAAAAAAATTTGAATTAAAAATTGACATATTGTCATCTGACTTATCTGCCATCACTTATGTCAAAAAATTCTTCTTCCCTATTATTTTCGATATTTTCACGATACCATCCCGATCTACCAGGTGACGTCAGCAGAAATATGGTGCTGTCAAATAATTATTTTTGATTTCGATTTTCTCGAGCATAAAAGAATATTCCGATTTAATTTTGATGCCATGTCGGTAGTAGTTTAGTAAGGTGTTGGAAAACGATTATTAATTCTGCTAAAGCTCTAGAGGTTTATGACCCCATTAAAACATTGAGTTTTTCACTGCTAGTATCACCAAATCTAAATCGCTCAGAAGTAAACTGGGCCTAACTCTTCTGACTTTCATTTGACAGTTCGATTGTACCAATCTCTGAATAATAAAAAATTCGTATCGAAATAGAGGCTATTTCGACACGCATTTGCGTTGCACAATGACTTCATTATACAACCAAAATAGAAAAATCTCTCTTCGAATGTCCCTGTATAAAACTCCGTTTCCGTGAAACGCAAAGCGACTTCCCGAAATATATTCACCTATCACGGCCATCAGCCTGTCGCACTCTTGCCTCCCACCCCCCTCAGCTGTCTCAGCAGCTGATGCGCTCAGCTCGCTCAGCACCGACCTTCGAGCCTGCTCGAGCGCGTTCCTCGCGACGCCGCGCAGCGCCGCGACGCTCCTGTCGGCGACGCTCAACGCCGTCCTCAGACGGCCCACGTGCTTGTCCGCCGCGGCGCTCTGCTCTCTCAGGTCGACGCCCATCTGAGTCAGCAAAATCGCGCGTTGCAGCTCGCCTGATACTTCATCCGGCTGGTTATTTCTGATGCTCGTCATGTTCTGGTCGTTTTGACGGATAACTGTCATTTTGACAGGCGTCGTCGATGAGGTTTCATCGATTCTGTCTCGCAATATTTTTAACCAAAGTCAGCTAAATGGAAAAAATCTAGTGTTCCGTGCACTATAATGTCAGTTCAATGGCCAAGTTCAGTGTATGATTGTTTGAGGGCGCTGCTTGAGTGGTATAACAAGTGAATAACGCATGTTATGCCATTTTTTGATTTTTCACATATTTTGTAGGTTGGGGTGCACATGTCAGTCATGTAAATGTCACATTCCTTCAAAATATTTCTTGTTTCTTTTATACTTTTTCATTTCCGCGAAAATGCATCCACGCCACAACTTTGCGCTAAAACTAAACAATAAAAAGTGATAGGATTTCATGAATTCGCCAGTGACTTCAATTTTGGAAAGCATGATGGGCAAGAAAATATACTAATAGGTAGGTACCTATAGTTTGCATGAAGAATCTTTGTGGTAGGTAATATAAATTTATTCATTCTAGCTTTAGAATGTCTCTAGAGATTTCTGAATATTGTGGCATTTGTGCTTACCATTTTGAAATTCCTCAAAAAGATCTGTGTGCCTATACAACTTTTCGAGGTAAGTCCAAAATTTAAGTGTATTTGGTAGTGAACTGAATTCTCGAGTGTTTTCTCTAACATTTTTGTTATCCTTGTATGATATAGATAGATATTGGCCACTTCACGTATTATTTCATCCAACATTCACTATATCAGAATATCACCCAATATATTTGCCAATATCCTAGGTAAGGTCCAAAACAGAGATAGAAATACTAAAATAGTTTATAGGAATAAGCGGCGCTGCTTGAGTGGTATTAATTTTTATTGGAAGATCACTGTAGGTGATTTTCGCTGATTGGGCAGACATTATAGTGCACGGAAGACTAGATTTTTTCCTTTTGTTTGAAGGTGGCTGACAATGTCTTGAGTTGTGAAGAAAAGTTTCGGACTCCCATTGTCTAAAGGTATGAAGATTTGAATCCTGAGAAAAGAAAAGATGAGTTATGCTGAAAAAAACGAAATAAGTGATGAATAAAAATTAACTATTTTATCGAATCAAGAAGATTCGAGTATCAATAAATCAGGTTAGTATTAGTGTTAGTATATATGAAGTCGAAAAATGTAGATTTAAATGGGAGTTTAACTAGTCGATGAGCCTGAAAATAAGAAAAAATTGAATTAGAAATCAATAGCCTGAAAAAGAAAGGTTGAATTAGAAATCAATAGCCTGAAAAAAGAAAAGTTGAATAGCCTGAAAAAAGAAAAGTTGAATTAAAAATTTAAATAAAATGAATGAATAAAGAATTAAAATTATGAGAAAGATTCAAATCGAGTTTGTCACGACGTTTCGATTGTGTGTATCTACAATCGTCTTCAGGTGAGAACTAACAAAGTCCTGGGATACGGGGGTATTTATAGGTCAGCTATGGCGGGATTTTCCGGTTCAGTGAGCCGCTGATTAGCCGAATCAACCGGTTACGGCTCACTGAACCGGAAAATCCCGCCATAGCTGACCTATAAATACCCCCGTATCCCAGGACTTTGTTAGTTCTCACCTGAAGACGATTGTAGATACACACAATCGAAACGTCGTGACAAACTCGATTTGAATCTTTCTCATAATTTTAATTCTTTATTCATTCATTTTATTTAAATTTTTAATTCAACTTTTCTTTTTTCAGGCTATTCAACTTTTCTTTTTTCAGGCTATTGATTTCTAATTCAACCTTTCTTTTTCAGGCTATTGATTTCTAATTCAATTTTTTCTTATTTTCAGGCTCATCGACTAGTTAAACTCCCATTTAAATCTACATTTTTCGACTTCATATATACTAACACTAATACTAACCTGATTTATTGATACTCGAATCTTCTTGATTCGATAAAATAGTTAATTCATCACTTATTTCGTTTTTTTCAGCATAACTCATCTTTTCTTTTCTCAGGATTCAAATCTTCATACCTTTAGACAATGGAAGTCCGAAACTTTTCTTCACTAGATTTTTTCCATTTAGCTGACTTTGTTTTTAACCATCAATCGCGCAAAAAGATCTACAATCTATGGATCTACTAAAAAATAATCCGCCGTTGTGAAAAACTAGACTACGAAAAATTATTCACCTGTGTATCTAGATGAGACCGCGTATAATAATCGCGCGACTTCTTTATGTACTTCTAACATCGGAATCCGAATTTGAGGATTAAATCGCATAAAAAAACCTCTACTTTTCGAAATAATCCAAGACAAACTTCAAAATTTCACCTTTTCTGTTATTCTGTTTAACACAGTAGAAATAACACATTTCCGTATTCCTGAAAATAAAGGAGTCAGCAAAAAGAACATTTCGATTTTCCCCGTATATGTCGAAAACGGTTCGTGATATTTCTAATTTGGAAGTATTATTTCATTGTTCACCAAATTAAGCGAACACGAATTTTCTTATTCTGCTTACCATGACCAATAAGGTAGAGAAAAATATTCTTCTATTTCTTCTATATTTCTTCCAATAGAAAAGGAAAATTTTCCGCTTAAAAAATTACAACATGAATGAAAATCAAAGGATTGGAAAAAAGAAAACTATTTCATTTTAGTAGAACAGGCTTCAAGGTAAGGTGATGACTTTTATTTTTGCTACCGTTAACTCTTGTATAATATAATCAAGGCTCTTATATTAAGTCCGTATAAGAATATATAATCTTGAGGTTTATTTGTGTACCTACCGATGAATGATTTTATTGCAGGCTTCTATTGTGCTTAATATAACTCATTTCAATTCCGATGTTACTATATATTTACTCAGTGCAAAGCATTTCGGTTGGGAAAACATCACAAGACATTTTATTCCGTGGAAAAATGAAGAATTTACTGATTGTGATTACCATGTTGGGAGTTTTTTCTGGAATGAAATCATTATATTTACACCAATTTTCACCTCTTTTCTAGGTTTATCTCTGCGTTCTTTGGACATTTCAGACAGAGCAATATCCCTGATAGCTTACCCAGGAGAACTGTATATGCGACTACTCAAACTGCTCATTCTTCCTTTGATAATTTCGAGCCTCATTTCAGGTAGATAAAGTAGAAATTCATAATCGATATAGGTACCTTCATATACTTCCCAGATTTTTTTTCTTTTGATCAGCGTATTTGTGGAACAAACTATCTCTAGTGAGGTTTTTTTTTTGATGCCTATAATCCCCAAAAAATTCAAACACCTCTATATAAACCCTTTCAGCAGTTTACATGAGAAAAAAATCCAATATACAGGGCGGGTCACGGTCGGTGGTACCTTAGACGTTTACGGAGAACGGGAAGTAGGATTATTCTGAAAATTTGTTTCCTTGGTAAATCAGTTTTGTTCTATCGATCTAAAATACTTTCAGCGTTGCGGCGTTGCCGCTTCTATCAAAAAGTAGCAACAACTTTGTTATTTCAAATGCAACACCCTGTATTTTATTTCATTTTTAGATTCTTCCTGAAGAGCTGATTTCGTCGATACATCATACTTGGGGTATAGCGCGAAAGATTACAGAGATATTGGGTTTGAAAAATCGAGATTTTTCAACTTTAGGAATTTTTTGTGTCGAAACTTATCATTTCTGCTCAAAACAGCTTACATATCCCTATCTTAACTTTTCATTTACTATCTACTGACATTTAATAGAAACAAATACAGGGTGATGCAAAACTCAAAATTTTGAACCACCCGCATTTGATTCAATTAAATATCAATCGATAGTAAATGGAAAGTTGAGATAGGGACAAGTAAGCCGTTTTGAGCAAGAATGGATAGTTTCGGCACAAAAAATTTCTAAATTTGAAAAATCTCGATTTTTCACACCTTATATCTCTGTAATCTTTCTCGCTATACCCCAAGTATGAAATCAGCTCTTCAGGAAGAATCTAAAAATGAAATAAAATACAGGGTGACCCATTTGAAATAACAAAGTTGTTGCTACTTTTCGATAGAAGCGGCAACACTGTATTGCTGAAAATATTTTAGATCCATAGACCAAGAGCAACTACTAGAGAAACCAAATTTTCATAATGATCCTATGTCCCGTTCTTCGTAAACGTCTAAGGTACCATCGACCGTGACCCACCCTGTATTTCAATCCCACATTATGTGATGAATTACTGAATTTGTCTCCCTAAAAACGATAAAAAATAATAATGTCCCTCCCTCACAAAAAAAAACTTGCTGTCAGTTTTTTTTTGGTAAAAATCTCGTAGTCGAACGAAAGTTCCAAAATATCCCTGAATGCATCCCTATTTTCATAGGTAGCGCAAGCCTGAATGCCCGATTAAATGGAAAAATCGCACTGCGCACCCTGCTGGTCTTTTTAGCCACCGCATCCCTCAACGCCTTCTTGGGCGTTATCTTAACAGTAACGATTCACCCCGGCCACCAAGGGATGCGAAAAGGCATAGGGGATACCGAGAGGGTGCAGAAAGATGGCCGTTTGCTATTGGACAGCCTCTTGGATTTGGGCAGGTAGGTATTCCACAAGGAACTGTTCTAGGTCCTATCTACCTTCTTCATTTATATCTCTGGCTTCGTCGAATACATTGGGAAGGTTTTTGCATTGTGTAATTTTGTTTTCAGAAATATAGCAGCGGAGAATATATTCCAAGCAACATTTCAACAGGTAATAAGTATTCTAATAGTCAGAAAATAATGTTTATATGATTGAGTTTTTTTTCAGGCTTACACTGTATACATGAACACAACTGTTGATACGTTTAATGGAGGAACCAAGGCATTCAATTACACTATTGTACCTAAAGCAAATTTGACTTACAGGTAGATTAATCAAAGTATCTCTAGGATCTATATCGATCCCAACTGAGTACATATTGCTACGTTATTTCCACTTGGGTTCGTGAATTTTAAACACTCAGTACAAAACTGAACAATTTATTTCACTAAACACACTAAATACAACTCAATAAACACTTAGTTAAATCACAACAATATTCGCTTTACAAATCTCAATGTTCACTGTACTAGTTTTCTTTCTAATCTGACTTGTCCGCGAAACCGCGGATCTTATATATAGGTGAGAACATCATTGTCCAGAAAGAACAGGAATAAACTGAAATAATTTTTCATATTCGACGGCTAATTATAGCGGTGCGTCGAGCTGCTGATTTCCGATCTTCTCGGAAATGCCAGCGGTTCATAACAATATTTAAAATTTAATAGGATATTAATTATATTATTGGAGCTTTGAAAATTTATCACCCTCCGCTCAACTATAAACAGAACCAAAATATCAAAGATAAAGTCAATCTGCTCCTCTCTCAAATCATCGCCTTTCAGGTTTGGCACCAACACGCTAGGAATAGTATTCTTCTGCCTCACATTTGGCACTCTACTCGGAGCCTCAGGGCCCAAAGCGAGAGTTGTGGTGGATTTTTTCAGGTAGGTAATTTTGTCAAAACAATCTCTAGCCAAATTGTCACAAAAAAAACTTCTCCAGTGCAATTTTCGATGTGATCCTCAAAATGGTGTACGGAGTTACTTGGGTCACCCCAATCGGAGTTTGCAGCCTCATCTGCAGCAAGATGCTCTCCGTTGATGATCTCTACGGGGTGACTGTGCAACTGGGGTGGTTCATACTGACTGTTTTGATTGGGGTGATGATATACCAACTGGTGTTGATGCAGATTATTTACTTGATTGTGGTCAAGAAGAACCCTTACCGATATTATTTCGCCTTAGCTCCAGGTACCAAAAAGTCATCAGTCTATGACGTCACCAATGCTCAAATTCGAGTGAATTTCAGGTGTTCTTACCGCGTTTGCGACTGCTTCTACAGCTGCCTCTTTGCCGATAACTTTTGAGATAATGGACGAGAAATTGAAGATAGACGCTAGAATTAGCAGGTTTGTGCTTCCCATAGGGTGCAACGTTCACATGGATGGGACCGCCATGTTCTTAGCAATGGCGTCCATTTTCATAGCGCAAATTTCCGGATGCACATTGGGAATTGAGAAATTAATCACTGTGTGGTGAGTGCATGGGGGGAAAACAGGGTTAACTTCAACACCTGCTGAGAGGGAGAGGATTTTTCAGGGTGGTGTCCTCCATAATGTCATTTTCGTCTGCTAGTGTTCCTAGTGCTGCCTTGGTGCTGCTTTTATCTGTTCTAGCCTCAATTGACGTATTTGTTCCTGAGGTGTCTCTACTGTTTGCCATAGATTGGCTTGTGTAAGTTTCCATGGTCATAAAACGACAATATAAGTTGGTAGTTTTTTTTCAGTGATCGAATTCGAACCACAAATAACATGCTTGGCAATTGTTACACTACAGCAATTGTTGAAAAGTTGTCAAGGAATGAGTTGTTGATGGATCATTCTTCAAAGGTGAATATGTGAAAAGATATCTATTTCTCATATAATTTGATTCTATAAGCAGCATACTAGGCAAATTTTGACAGGTAGCGAATTGACAAGTTCAGCCAGCGTTGAGAGAGGAAATATAATGAAAATGCTATGATCGGGACTAAAAAAGAAGAAGACTTATATAACCTGTATGTAATTGGTTTATTTTTCTAGAAGTCTTTCAATTATATCGAATATTTTGTGAGAATTGTAAGCATAAAATAATTTTTGAATGATTCCAAACACATCATAATTGTGATATCAGTCTTCTTCTCTTCTTTTACGTCCCAATCATAAAATTGTCGTCATTTTAAGTTGCAATCTTGATGACAAAGACAACACTAGGGCAGACATATTTTTTCTCTCTCAACGCTGGCTGAACTTGTCAATAATTTCCCCATTCCTTGTCTTTGTTGCAGATAGAACATGACGTTTTGGAGGCTTTGGTAATAAAACCAGGAGATTCTACCAATTTTGTTTGATGCCAGTAGATAATAATGGCTTTTTAATAATAAATTAACATCCTACAATATAATATTTTCAAACTAGAAGCATAGAAATCCTAGTTTCTATATACATGTTGAATTTTCCAATCATCGAATTTGTATACATTTTGATCAATACAAACTTTTCAAAAAAAAAAGTTGTTATCATTAAATCGATTTACTGTACATTATTTCGCTGAACAATCGTCAATGTCTTCGTGTTCAGACTGATCGTCGACACTTTTTTCGTCTTCGAAGATAAACCACTTTTTCTTATTGACTAGAAACAAAATCATTATCAAGGGCAAATGGATCAGGGAAAACCTGAACAATTTCCTAGACGATGTGCTGGACGAATCCTTGTAAAACTGATAGGCTGAAACAAGAAAAAAAACGTTTTTATAGTCTCTGAAATAGAAACACCCCTTAAACGATATGGATGTTTTTTTTAACCCTTTATTAACATATTCCATGACATAAAAACATATATAAATTTTCAACAGTGCCTAATATAAAATATATGTTAATAAAAACGAAACTCCCTAATCAGCTAATGCTGGTCTTGGGGTTATTATAACATATTCAATGGTGAACTAGTGTGCAAATAAATTAACAAAAAATATAAATAAACTAAAATAGAATGATTCATTTCAATAACAGCATGTCATTAATATTTCCCTCAAATTATAATTTTAATGATACATCTCTTTGACTTTTTTCTTAAATATTGCATAATTGTGACCTAGCTTTATTTCATCAGGAAGCCTATTATACTCTTGTAAGGCACGACTAATGGGATTATTCAATGCAATGTTGGTTCTCACATTCGGCAGAGCTATATTGTTCTGATTCCTTGTATCATAGTTATGTATGCTATGTCTATGAAGAATTTTTTCATTGCATTTTTGTAATGAATTTTCGTTTTTGTATGCATACTTAACTTGTTCAATTCTGATAATGCCCTCCAACTGTATTAAGTTTTCATTACTGTATAGGAACTCAGTGGGTGAATTGAGTTTGTGAAAAGGTTCCCCAGATAGTTATTAGATATCTAAATACACTAATAAAATATGCATTATAAATGTTGTATTTCATTTGTTGGTTTGTGACATTTTTGAATTTGTATAATGCTCCCATCATAGATATTATTTTAGTACGAATTTTGTCTATGTGCTCAACCCAATTCAGCTTATTACTGATAAGTAATTCCAGATATTTGATGACTGTAACCCTATTCAACATATAATCTCCCAGTTTGATATGGATGTTTTTTATATCCATATTTTTTTGTTGGAAACATATATAAACAGTTTTTGCTTCATTGATTCTCAAGTTATTTGTCAGGATGCATTTTCTATAGTGTTCTAAGTCTTCATTAATCAAGTTTTCTAGCATATCAAGTGATGTGCCAGTATAGACCAGTGCAGTATCATCTGCAAAGGTGAAGTACTTTGCTTGAAGATTGCATTTTTGTAAGCACAGTACATGTAAAGAGTATAGTAGTGGGCCAAGTACCGAACCTTGTGGTACTCCACAGTTTATATATGAAGTATCACTATGTGTTTCAATTACAGATACAACCTGTCTTCTATTTTGTAGGAATGATTCTAATATTTCATGACATATTCCCCTTATTCCCATTAAATATAGTTTCCTCAATAAAATCTGATGGTCAACGACATCAAAAGCTTTTTTTAAGTCAAGGAAACTTGTAATTACGAATTGTTTTTTATCAAGATTTCGCGATATGTAATTTACAAAGTCCATAATAGCACTTTGTGTATTGCTATTTTTCAAAAATCCATACTGGTATGTGTTTTTTAACAAAATTGACTATTCTACTTTTAACTGCTGTTTCAATTATTTTCGATAGTGTGATCACAACGGTTATTGGTCTGTAGTTACCCAACTGATTTTTAGGTTAGGTCACTGTAAAATTCTTCGAATGGACCGAAAAAGTCGTGACGTCACAAACTATGTTGGTATTCCTGAATGTTTCCAATAGAAAAAAAAAATACATGTAAATCTCCATAATCTGTCATCAACGTCAATAGTCATAAATGTCAGTTGTGAATGAGTTCAGATAAGCCCATCAAGTCATCAATATTTTTCTATTCATATACATGTTTGGTTATTTCATATTTATAATGAATTTATATGAAACCAGGATATGAAAACGATCAAATTAAATGACAGTTGACATTAATGATAGTTGACATTGATGACAGTCGACATTTATGACAGATCAGTACCAACCCTAAAACGCTAAGAAGCTGCCACCAATATCTATTGAATATGGTCAATTTTTGAAGTCTCTTTTAATATTTATCGTGAATATTTAACGTATTTCAAGATTATTTACGGATAGAGGGAGGTTCGATGTATCTTAAGGTGGATTTATGCAGCAACATTCAACAATTATCAAGTAAGATTTATCAATTAACAATTATCGATTAAGAAGTGGTGAAAATATTGGCATTTATGCATGCCAAATTAACAATTCATGAAGAAATAGTACGCAGGCGTATTTGGCACAACTGTCCCTGCCATAACCTCATATTTTATGTTTGTTGATCTTTCGGAAAGTAAATACAAAAATAACTTGATTATATTTCCTGATCTAGAAGAAACTGAGTCACTTTTTATCATAATGATGATATTGAATGCGAGTTTTTTTATGTTAAAACAGAAAAGGCATAGGAGGTGGTCTATCAAGCCTGTGAATAGACAGAGGAAAGAAAAGGGGCTTTTCAATAACTTGATCAAATCAATGTACTTGCAAGATTTGGAACCTTACCTTCTGCTACCATATGTCAAAACAAAGTTCGGGCCAATCTTATGCATTCTTCTATGAATCATGGAGCCAATCAGCGATCATCTGCGTACTATTTGCGCAGTAGAAGGAAATTTGGTTCAATTAAAGTAACAAAGTTAAAAGTTGGCCATCTTCTTACTTGTTTTGCTTGTTACTTCTAAATTGATAATTGTTAATTGTCTGCATAAACACATTCATTAAAAACAGGGAGTTCAACTTATGATTGCTAATTGTTAATTGATAAATCTTACTCGATAATTGTTAAATGTTGCTGCATAAATCCACCTTTAAAAAAAATTAGAAACATGTATTAACCGTTGATAGTTTTGAATAAATCTCAATCAAACTGAAGTGAGGTTAGGATTTTGCTTTATTATTGTATTTATTCTCTAATATTATTTTATTTTCTATCACAATCGTGATATAAAATAAGAATGAAAAGTGTGTAAATCAAGATATGGTTACTAGACATAACAAAGGTATTATTATATTATTATTTGTTGTAGATTGAGGAAAGATATACCTATTAAGGTTGATGCTTTCAGCAGAGATTTTTCTTTTTGTGATAATGTCTTCTTTGGAATATATAGAAGAATCTGAAAGCTTACCTGGTAGTTTATTAGCAGCATCATGAAATAATTATAAGTTCTCCCAGGAGATATAAGTTCATAAACAACTTTGAGAACTGTCCCTAGGCACTGTACTACATTGATAAGTGCTCAAGAAGAAATGAAATGACTCTTGAATGTCAGTTTTTCATTATAACAATTCGAGAGTATGATGTGGATCGATATTCACTTTATTTCATAATTAATATTCTATATGTATTTGTAATGTATATAATTCTACATTTGTGTGACTGATTTCTCTTCAAATGTTGATGGTGCATTTTCTTTATTACTCCTAGTTCAAGCTTTGAAGGTACTCGTACATTATAGTGTGCAAATATTGCTAAAGCTGCCAATGTGATGGCCAAGAAACTATCCTCTTGAACAGGAACTCACATACACTGGTAGAGTTTATCTACAACAAACATTTCAAAACGTTCAATTTATCCAATATACCCTTCAATATTATAGCTCACCTGTACTTTATATGTTTTATCATGAATATTCGCTTGAATCAACCACATCAAGGTCTTGAGATCAGCATCAAATACCATGTTCTCAACATGGCCTTTTAGCCCCTAGATATCAGTTTTTGCTCATCTCTAGAGAAATGTACCATTGTTGATAGCTTCAACTGGCTTCAAGACATATTTTCCATTCACTACACTGATATATTATATAAATATAATATTAATCGAAAATACAGTCGAAATATCAGGGCCTCAAAAGTAAACACTGAAAAAACATAACCTCAATAGATTTCAATATAATCTCATTCAAATTTGTTAGCGTTTCTCACCTGTTTCTATTCTTCTAATAGGAAGTAGTATGTCCTATTTTCCATAAATGGTATCGAAATATGTAACTTTTTCACTATAAATGAGATAATCGATTTCAAAGAATCTCTTATGGAGATTTACATGGGAAAATAATTTGTTTGGAAGCAAATCAGTAGTACCAACATAGCATTGACGTCACACTTTTTCGGTCCATTCGCTCACCCAAGTAGCTGAAGTAGGCGTTGAGCGGCGTAGCACCGAGCAGGAACCACCACGTGGTGGTGCCCACTAGCGGGGCGGCCGTCGCCATGGCCTGCAGCGCAAGCGCATGGCGCAGCGCCACGCGCCGACAGAGGGCGGGCTCGGTGACGGCCATCATGCGGTAGCCGGCGCGCGAGTAGTCCGCCCGCAGGTTCCACGACAGGGCGTTGAAGTGGGGGAACTGCCAGCTGTAGAGCAGGGCGGCCAGGAGCCATGCGCCCGGCGCGGCAACGCTGCCCGCGCACGCCGCCCAACCCATCAGGGGCGGCAGGGCGCCTACTGAGGGGCAGGAGGAAGAAGATTTTATAGTAATTCAATGAATTTGGAAAAAAAATTGTGGTGCCTACGCATTTTGACCCGCTGATCACGAATCTGAAGTCAAAACGCGGCGGTCTCAAGTATTTTCGGAGATACTGGCTCAAAAATGCACCATGTAAAATTTCTGCTATTAGAAACATACAAAATTCACCCTTTTTTGGACCAAACCATCACACACGCTTATATTTACTTGTTTCCGACACTTTTTTGCAGAAACAACTGTTATTTTTACAAAAATTCACCCTTCTTCAAAACGTAAACAGAACAACCTTTCCTGCTTTCATTAGAAAACTTTTGTAATATTTCTTTAAATTTTAAAGGAATAAAGTCCAAATCTACGAAGGCGTAGAGCGGACATGCGATATTTTTTTCTTAATTAGTACTAATTTCGTGTTACAACTCGAAATTAGTACTAATTTCGTGTTACAACTCGAAATTAGCTTAAGAGTTACGAAATTAGCTTAAGAGTTACGAAATTAAGCTAAAAAATTAGTACTAATTTCGTAACTCTTAAGCTAATTTCGTAACTCTTAAGCTAATTTCGAGTTGTAACACGAAATTAGTACTAATTTTTTAGCTTAATTTCGTAACTCTTAAGCTAATTTCGTAACTCTTAAGATAATTTCGAGTTGTAACACGAAATTAGTACTAATTTCGAGTTGTAACACGAAATTAGCTTAATTTCGAGTTATTCGTGTTACAACTCGAAATTAGTACTAATTTCGTAACTCTTAAGCTAATTTCGTAACTCTTAAGCTAATTTCGAGTTGTAACACGAAATTAGTAACTAATTTCGAGTTGTAACACGAAATTAGTACTAATTTTTTAGCTTAATTTCGTAACTCTTAAGCTAATTTCGTAACTCTCAAGCTAATTTCGAGTTGTAACACGAAATTAGTACTAATTTCGAGTAATAACTCGAAATTAAGCTAATTTCGAGTTGTAACTCGAGTTGTAACATGAAGTTAGTACTAATTTCGAGTTATAACTCGAAATTAGTACTGATTTCATGTTACAACTCGAATCTAATTTCGTGTTACAACTCAAAATTAGTACTAATTTCGTAACTCTTAAGCTAATTTCGTAACTCTTAAGCTAATTTCGAGTTGTAACACAAAATTAGTGCTAGTGATTAGAAAAAAAATATCGCATGTCCACTCTACGCCTTCGTACAAATCAATGCAGCAAACAGAAAAAATAAGAGGTGATAATGCGGCTATTTTTCATTAACTTATTTACTAATATTCTCTAATCTAACTCACCAATGGAACCAACCCAAGTATTCAAGATGCTAATTCTCTTCATTGGGGTATATATGGAGGTGTATAAAATCAAATTGGCCAGTCCCAAACTTGCAGTAAGACCATTCACTCCATAATAGAGAATTCCCAAGCCACTCAAACTTGTTACACTAGCAAACATCATAGATTGCAATGGCCTGAAAAGATATCCTTTGAGAATGCTTTTTTCTCCTGCTCACACTTACACTTACGTGAGTCTTCCACAAACTATTATTCTATTCTTTGTTCTTGACATTTGAGCATCAAATGGAACTTCATGGAATTGATTGATGGAGTTTGCAGCTGCTGAGAGAAGACCTGTTCCCAAAGAGCACAAGGCAAAAGTGGTCAAGTCAAAGGGAGCAGGGGCTACAGCATATCCAGCCATTGAGGTGATCACTACCATTGCTTGAGGAACATAAAAATTGTCATTTCAACTATTTGGTTGGTCTAATAAATATTTAAATTACATGAAATTTATATGTTAAATTGCCAGAACAAAACAACTCACTTGTTAGTCGTATTTTAGACAATTTCATGTAATGTTGTAGAAGGTTTGATCCATCTGTAGAAGGAGTAGGACGCCAGGCAGGTTCATTTTTTGGCTTGTGTGGTTGCAAAGGAGGCCCATTTTCCTCTGATATCTGTGTTACAATTGGTAATGAAGATTTGGCGTTGCTTTGGGTGACATAACCCAGGGACACACTAAATGGAAAGGGTTTCTGAAATGAAAATGTTCACTATGGTATCTTGTCAGGTTTCTGAATACTAGATGAAGTAGGTAACTCATATTATTAAATACCTTTGAGAGTAGATGAGGCACCCAAATACTCGACGTTTTACATAACTTTCCATAAGGAAATATTATTTTGTACATAGTCCAGATGGTTTTTGTCACATGATTCAGGAAATTTGAATATTTTAGAGTCGCAAAAGTATTTACAAGGTTTTCAAGCGATCAAAACATAATTTCTTATTATGTAGTATGAATCTGCTAAGCTATGATAAGAACTGTGAAGGATTGCAGGTTTTAATAAGTGTGATGACTTGATGAGAGGTTAGGTAAATGTCATTTTCTGTCTTCTTCTTTTTTCTAGTCTGAATGATTTTTGTTTTCAGGACTATCGGGCCAAAGGATTACGTATTGAAACCACAGAACTAAAACCGAAACGCTACTACATATGCCCTGTGATCACTGATCTCTGTACTGTGATTGATTTCTGATTCACATGTTTCGTGATCCATGCACGAGTTTCGAAAATGGCTTTACAAGAAATTAAAAATCAAATTCAAAATATTCGGATAAATGCTTGATAATCATGTGTAAAATACTTTTTGTATGAATATCCCATTCAGTGCCAACCGTGCATCAGAAGATGAAATCATACGACATTGTCTTCATAAAATCTTTGGCAGTTACAAACAGCAATTCAGGAACGAATTCAGGTTGAGTAAGCTACGTAATAGGGTTGTACACCTTTTTTCAAAAATTTTATATGTGAAACGCGGGTCCCCAGAGAATACGTCGATATTTTTTTGAAATTTTTATTTTCAAGGGTTTTTCCAAAATCGGCATTCAAAAATCGAAAATTCTCCATCCTTTTCTAATAATGTGACGTCACCTGGTAGGTTGGTTTAGGTTCTGTTCCATTAATCGAAGTGGAAGAAGAATTGACAATCTGTCATCTTTGACAGATGGCCGTAAAAAATTACTGGGCGATTTTAATTCTTCCTGCGAAAATATATTCGGATGATTAAAGGTAAGTTACTATTGAGTTCTATTTCATTGTTCAGCGTTCATTATACCCCTCACTGAATTTTTTCAGAAAGTTCAAGCATTCAAAGACTTATTGTGCTTCATGTAGCAACAAGAATGTGGATTCTCGAAATTCATATTTGTACTCCAAGTGTTAATATGAGACAAACTTTGTGTTTTGCAGTAGGACAACACATCATCAGCTACATCTGCAAGTAATTGCTGTGAAGATAATTTTGATCTAAGTTGAAATTCTTATCCTTATTCTTTGAATCTTTGTACATGAACATGATGAGAACCTGTGAAGTGTGAGCACAAAGTATTTTAGTAATAGGTATAAGCTAATAAACCAAATCTTTATTGTCATGCACTTATGTAAATAATAAATGTATTTTCCTAAATCCTCAGTTATTGTTAGTATGTATGATGTGAGTTTATATATGAGATATATCTTCTTTACATTATATTGTGAATATGTAATTATAATATCAACTTGTGTTGTTTATTTAATATATTATCAGATGCACCACTACACTTACCTATTTTTCCCAGACAATAAAGTTATTAATTGAATTAATTCTTCATTTTTATTTCTCTATTTTATAGTGTCTTTGAGTTCAATCGTCTCATTGACTTCGCTGAGGTGGTGGTATTGAAAATCCTATAGAAATATAAACTCATATAAAATACCTGACTTGCATTATATAGATGATAAACAATCAATTGATACGCCTTTTTAAATATTTTGAATTAGTTTCGTTATCAAAAAAATTTGAATCAAAAATTGACATATTGTCATCTGACTTATCTGCCATCACTTTCATGTCAAAAAATTCTTCTTCCCTATTATTTTCGATATTTTTACGATACCATCCCGATCTACCAGGTGACGTCAGCAGAAATATGGTGCTGTCAAATAATTATTTTTGATTTCGATATTCTCGAGCATAAAAGAATATTCCGATTTAATTTTGATGCCATATCGGTAGTAGTTTAGTAAGGTATCGGAAAACGATTATTAATTCTGCTAAAGCTTCAGAGGTTTATGACCCTATTTTAGAATTTTTAGAACGATCTAATGTACAACAGTACTGGATGGGAATTTCGGAGCTCGACCATATAGTATTCGAATTTTGTTATAAATTATTATAAAATATAATATTCTTTACTGCGTATACAAAATTTTCCACCACTTTGATGCTCAGGTGTATTTATGCATGAATCTTGTTCAATCCATCTCATCTTTAACGACATGAAATGCCAATGTTTACGTGAGAACCTACAACTACATTTTATATGCGATGGTGCAACAATTTGTTATAAAACCTGCGGCATCTGACCTATATACCTACTATATATTGTCACCGCAATAGATAACGAAAAACGATTCAGGCTTGGTGATCTCAAGAACAAATATTGGTGATGAGGCACAAATTGAAGGGTGGCATCAAATCTTCCCTCGGGATAATTTGATTTTAATGCATGTGTGCCGAACTAGATCGAATGTCGCACATCCGTTTAGGTGAATGCGTTAATGGATTTGCATACAGCAAACAAAGAACCAACCTTTTCAAATAGATATAGATATATACATATATAGCTATTAGGTAGATATAGGTATCCACACATGGTGCTCTCTGACTAGAAATATACCTACTTATTACTAATTTATTTATTCTTATAATCATATTTACATGGGGGTGGACAATTTCCCAGCATAAGCCTTTCGGATTTTTATTGAGTTAGGCATTTTTGGTACCTACCACGGAATTTGAATTACCAATGATAACTATATATACAGAGGTCATCAGATACAATATAATGGGGAATATTCCTCAATTCGGCTTATTACAGCTAATGCAAGTATAAACTAATTGATTATGAGTTTCATTCATGAATTTTTCGAATTCGTTGCGGAAACTATCTAAATTAATTTTTCAAATATGGGGTTTTAAATTTTAAATCGCTTTGTTTCTACTTTCATTATGTACACTTGACGTCAATGTATAATTCAGGAGTCAAACTGCTAATTTAAAAAAATAATCAGTCAAAACATGAATTTCAGTCCAACAAAAACACCAGTCCATCCACAAGTCAAACATAAACGTAACCTCCAAAAGTGAGTAGAGTACAGACTACAGAGTAGCATATCTTTTGAGGAGCATGGAACAGAAATGAGCAGAATGGCACCTAACCCACAGAACTTATTGGTAGTATAAGTTCTGTGTACTAAATACGAGACTAAATATGACTATCTTTATTCACCTAAAGTGATTTAGAAGCCATGATACGTTACTTACGACCAGAGATAAGTACGACTTAGTACCTAGGCAACCCGTACACCACTTCCAACGATGTTGGGTTGTATATGTAGTGGTAAGGGGTGGTAATAGTGTTGAGGAAATAACGGTCAGCGCAATATTTGGGTTTTTTAAATGGCATTTTTATATAAATCCAACACTGGTCGCGCACGCTTTGGTCACAAATCGCTAGAGGCGCCAGGTTATACAAATTACAAATGTAATGTACCATTCTAAAGCAGATGCACCACTACACTTTCTCACTTTTCCCAGACAATAAAGTTATTAATTAAATAATTGTTTGTTTTATTTCTCTATTTATTATTTATAGTGTTTTTGAGTTCGATCGGTCTGACTGACTTGGCAGTAGAAGTGGTATATTGAGAATCCTGTAAAAACATTATAAACTCACGTAAAATACCTGGCTTGCGTTCTATAAATGATAAACAATCAATAATTAGCGCTCTTATAAATATTTTGGAATGGTTTAATAATTTCCTAAAATAATTGAAAGTCATCCTATTGACCCATCTGCCATTACTTATGTCACAAAATTCTTCTCTATTATTTTCAATATTTTTACGGTACCCCAATCTACCGTTACATTATGCTTCAAATCAGTAATTTTGAATATTCTCATAAGTAGGTAATTCCATCCTCGAGGCAATTCGAAGAATCCCAAATAAGTCTATATTTATAGGTACACATCATTCTTGAATTTTGATTAATCTCGAATAATAACACTACTGAAGAATTCTGAATGATTCCCCAGTTGAATAAAAAGTACCTTCGAAACACATATAAATGTAATTTTAAGGAAATTCAAATGATTTATAAAATCCTATGCAAATTTGAAAACCAACGAGACTCGGTATATTATAGTGGCCTCTCATCGACTTGAATATGATTGATTCATACATAAAAAGCAGTGATAAAAAGACATGTTTCTTTTGTATTGTACTGATTCATATCGATATCGTGAACACTCATGCAATTATATAACTGTTCTTGAACCATATCGATAAGCTAGGACGATTCAGTCTGTTCGCGATGCTTGAACACTATGGATGTTCAGCAAATGATGATGATATATATCCGCCGGTTTCATCCATCATTGTCGTTGACGGTATCATAATCGCTCTAAGACATAGGAAGTGCGGTCTCCTTTACCCAATTTACTATTGTGAATGTGTGAAGTGCGGATTATTTGGTTACCGTGTGTACTCTGCGGTTTATTCGGTTACCGCGTGTGCAGTGTACTAAAATGTGAAGTGCCAAAGGAGCGGCATCATCATGGCATGGAGTTCCAGAAAAAAATCCTCCAAGACCAGTTGCCGGTGTGGATTGAAGAATTGTTTCCCGAGGGTGAGTGAATTTTTAGTTTGCATGCATCATCAGTTCCGGACGAGGCGTTCCTGGATATTTTGGAATCTCGAGCTGGGGGTGGTAGGACACTCTGGGCCCCGATCTGCCACCCCTAGCTAACCCTCGGGGCCCCTCTCGGGGCTCTCTCAGGGCCTCCACTCGAGGCCCCACTCGAGGCCTCCGCCTTCTCTCGAGGCCCCCCTCGGGGCCTCCTATCGGGGCTCCACTCGAGGCCCCCTCGCGGTGCCTCCTCTCGAGGCCTCCTCTCGGGGCCTCCACTCGGGGCCTCCTCTCGGGGCCTCCTCTCGGGGCCTCCTCTCGGGGCCTCCTCTCGGGGCCCTCTCAGGGCCTCCACTCGAGGCCCCACTCGAGGCCCCCTCTCGGGGCCTCCTCTCGAGGCCCCCCTCGGAGCCTTCTATCCGGGCTCCACTCGAGGCCTCCCTGGGAGCCTCCCCTCGGGGCCCCCTCTCGGGGCCTCCTCTATGGGCCCCCTTCTTCCTGCCCTGCTAGATCGCCAAACGACAACTAATTTCGAAGGTGAGTGATCAAAGATTTTGCCAATCTCAAATCCTGTGAATCTATTTCAAAAATTACATTACATTAAACTTGGTTATATAAAGATTCTTTCTTTTTCCAGCATTCTCATAAATCGCAATCGTTACGATAAGTAAGGTGAAAAAAAATGAACTGAACTGAATCTGAATTATGTAAAAACTAAACTTCTTTGATACTTTCAAATGGAAAATATACCTATTGAATGATTTCTCTGACCATCATGCAAACCACATTTTCAAAGAAAAACTCCAACATTTTTGCTACTTAAAGTTAACGTAATAGCCTCGGTAATAGATTGAAGAAAAAATCGTAACTGTTTGAAATCAAACTTATTTTCCTTTATTGCTCGGCTATTAGGTAACAAGTGGAGTCATACACGTACTTTGTTTCTCATCAACGGTCATCCGCTACTCTCTTTGTTATAGGTTAGGTGGAAAAGAAAAATGTTAGGTTGAACTGTTGATTGATCAATCAACAGGTTGAACCGTTGATTGATCAATCAACATGTTGAACCGTTGATTGATGTATTGAACCATACACTTTTGATCCAAATGAAACATGCTATGTTTTCTGGAGGTTTTCTGCAAACAAAAGAATATATATATCTAAGTGACCTAACCACCATTGTGGCTCACGCCAATCTAACATTAGCCCATTTTGTGGGAAGAGGCCAATAATACAAAAAAGCATAAAAACCAGTTTTCTTTTTCATTCGATATTGACAATTAGTATTTTTTGCTGTTGAAAAGTCAGGAATATTTGATTCTCAACATCAATATAACGAACTGATTCAATATTTGTTGAGATTGTTGTTTATTTTTGATGATCAAAAATAATAATCATATACCAAATGCTACACTATATATATAAACTTGCCACTCATAAAACTCGTAACTGCTGTTCAGGGCATTCTCGAATCCAGATTCAGTGGATATATACAGCTTGCCACTGTTTTCAATATGATTTCGAAACAAATTATGGTAGAGTGAGCAAGTTGATTAATCTACTCCTGTTCAGGAAAATCTGGGGACTGGGTACAAGTGAAAAGGCGAACAGGCGAATCGGTGCACGAACGAGAGCATGAACAAGTGCGCGAACGAGTGCGCGATCGAGTGCGCGATCGAGTGCGCGATCGAGTGCGCGAACGAGTGCGCGAACGAGTGCGCGGACTGGCGAGTGAACGGGTGCGCATACAGGTTCAAGAACATGCGAGCAAAAAGGTGTGCGAACGGGTGCGTTTACGGATGCAAGGATTAGGCCATGAGCCTTATCTTTGTTAGAACTAGACATACCATATTGATGTGGGATGAATATATGTGGGATGATAGGGCTACTGGCGAACGACCCAAAAAAAAAATGTAACGCTCCCATGTCACAAGTTGTTCTCAAATTTATCTAAATTACCAATGCGAAATGAAAGAGCCATGAATTCGACTATCCATCAAAATATAAAGTAAAATATGTCTTATCCAATTAAAAATATCAAGCACTGTTTGAATTTCAAAGTCTTATAGATTACGAGCAGAAAACAACTACTTTCCTGGCAAATACCATGCAGAACATTAAATGATATCTACTCGTAGTCCATGCAACGATTCACACAGTATGGATGCATTGTTCCTTACTCCCATCATACGACGTGACAAATTCACATCGAGACAGGCACGCTCAACAACCTACAGACCGAGGTTTCGGGCTTTTTGGCCCTCATCAGTGCAGTGTAGTTATCCGAGTAGAGACCGTGAGATCTCCACTCGAAGCAATGCCTGTCCGATTGCCAAATGTCCGACATGCACGCATATTTCAACGCACTGATGAGCTGAAGAAATAAACATTTGCATGCACTACGAGCAGATATAATTCAATGTTCTGCGTGGTGTCGGTGAGGAAAGTACCTAGTGTTTACTGCTCGTGTTCTACCATCAGTAATTTAAATCCAAACTGTGTTTGATATTTCCAATTGTATAATAAGAGACTGCTTCAATTCAGATTATATATGGTCGCATTCAAAAAGAGATCAGCTCTGACAAGGCAATACCTCATGGGTGGGAGTGGAAATTTGCCATATCGATATTTAATGAACATATTATCTGCCCCTGTTTTTACAGTTGAGGAAATTCTTTTTTTTTTCGTGAACCAGGGTGTTCCAAATTCGAATAAATTAAGCTAATTTCTAGTCATAACTCGAAATTAGCTTAATTTCGGGTTACCTACAACTCGAAATTTTAGCTTAGGTATACATACAACTCGAAATTCACGAAATTAAGCTAATTTCGATTTGTATCACGAAATTAGTACTAATTAACTTTAATTTCGAGTTGTAACTCGAAATTAAGCCAATGTTAAGTAATAACTCGAAATTAAGAAAAAAAATATCGCATGTCCGCTCTAACGCTTTCGTAGTTTTCAGAGTTAGAACTTTTTAGCTATTTTCAAGGTTGACAATTTGACAAGATTTTCGTCAGATATCATGCTGTGTAACCATGATCAGATGGCTATTATCCCAAAAAGGGGGTGGTAGCTATAAAGTCAATTAGGGTATCATCTTCATCGGAAATTAAGCAATAATCAATGGCAGCCGGCAGCCTGTTCACATGTTTAGAAGGTGGAACAACTCTTCTCTTTTGCTTGCGTATAGATGGTATGACTTTCGAATGATACTGGATGTCGAGTGACTAATTTACCTTTATTCTTTGGACTAAATATTCATTTTGAATTTTGATTGTTTTACCAACGCCACCTCTCGGGATTTCGGGAAATATTCTCGTCTCGCACGGATTTTTTACCACAAACTTTTACGTTTGTAATAAGCACTTCCTAGAAGTAGATTTCTGAAGTAAATGCCAAATTGAAGGTAGGTATGGTATGTCTCTTTTCAGGTAGAATCAAACAAATAATATCTGGTGTTGTGTTGTCTATTTTATTGTTCGTGATGAAAACCTTGATTTCACTTCAGGACCATCAAGAAGGAGAGTTAAACCAAGAGATAGGCTCAAAAAGAATGCAATTACTTCAATGAACATCTCAAAGTCATCACACGGAAACTTTAACAGTGCACAATGTAGGCTTGATGAAATCAAATTTTTATTTAAAATGAATAAGCCATGAATTGGATAAGTATTAATTGAGAGAAATGAATTTGAATGACTGGTAGACCATAAGATCTCTAACTTCCTTGGTACATACCAGAGATTATCTATCTATGTATCTATACAAAATACTTATTATTATGGACTATAAGTACATTGTGAATTCGAAAATAATAACTTGTGTTGCCTATTTAAGATATCTCAATATGAGCAGATGCACCACTACACTTACTTTTCTCAGAAAATAAAGTTAATTGATACATTTTTTGTTTTTATTTCTGTCTGTAATCATCTATTTTTTGGGTTAGAATAAAATTACAGCTTAATACAGATATATTCACACTTCCACTGCTAACTTCTCCATACAATCATTTTAATTTCATATGAGGGCTGCCTTAGAGCTGAAGTTTGAGAACAGTAGTTTATTTATGTGTGTTCCATATCTATCCCACAAAGTATGATGTGACCAGCTTTGAACAATGCTTCTCGTTCTTTTAATGGTTTCTTCTTATTTCTGATATACTTTAGATACTCATTCCAATATTGGGCATTCTGGAAATATAACAATATAAAGATAAATCATTGAAATACAAATACCTTAGTGGCCCCATTGATTTTGCAGAGGTGGTTTGAAAAGCCTATAAAAACATAATAAATCCATAAACCTCATATAAAATACCTGTTTTGTGTTCTATAAATAATAACCAAACGATAGCACCCTTTTAAATATTTTGGATTCGTCAATTCTTTCCTAAAATGTGAATCAAAAGTTGACAAATTATTATTGAAAACATAACGAAATGCTTGTTTATCACCTTCATGTGAAGTTTTTGACATTTCTGCAGCGCCATCTATTGGTTCGTGATTTTCGCGAATGGATTTGCTTTTCTTTATTATTTATGAAATCAGCAGTCGATGTTGCCAAATGGTGAAATAGGAACAAGGTGCTTTAAATTTTAAATCCCCAATTAAAGTCTCTTTTTTTCAAACATTTGAAATTGTTTTTTCGGATATAGGTTGAAATGGTAATTTTAAAATCCCTCGTTTTGAAGATATTTAATAAGAATTATTTTATTATTGTCCGAAGGAGAATTATTCCCCATTGATCACAAAATTTGGTATAATCTCTATATTATTTGAAATCAGAGAAAAGTGTTAAAAACATTGTTTTTAACCGCCAACTTAGTTGCAAAGCAACCCTCGAAGTCTCATTGAGAGTAAATCTATTATTTTTGGATTCATTATTGATATTGTACAAAAATCAATCAAAAAATAGATCAGGAACACATCAGCGACCCTTTTTAAGGAATCGTCATAGAAATCAAAAACTCCTGCATATGGTTGATGTGCTACACGAATCGAATTGGATAACTGTCCTCAAAATAAACAAGTGATAAATAACGTTTTCACGATGAAAGCATAAACTGGCTCGTGTATGGTGACAGACAAATTGAATTTTTAAATTGATGCAGTTATATGATGTAAGTTGTACAAACACATTTTGTATTTGCAGCAGGCTGTATTCCGCATAGGTAATTCTATTTTTTCGCTGTTTGTCATATCGTCATTCGTTGATATGTGTACGCTTGTTGACTTTCAATACTTATTCTGTCAACTACAACAGTGTTGGCTTCAAAAATCCAAAGGATAGTTTGATAAAAGCCATTAGCTAAGTGTTTGAGATACTAATGTACCTATATATACTGGGAGTTCATGAATGGATTACATAAGAAATAAAAACACAGGGGCGAACTGGGTATAATACTTATATACCTATACAGGAATCCTATAGAGACCATAAAATTGAGCAATTTGCTGTGGAAAATTATTTTCATTTTCTTCCCAGTGTCAATACTTATCAATGAAGATGCGAGATAAAATGATGGGAATAGTATATTATACAACAAGTGTGGAAAGTGACATATTTCACACGAGTAGTCGTTTAGCACGAGCCGCGTAGCGGTGAGTGCGGAAACGTAACGAGTGAAGGAAATGCACTTTCCAACGAGTTTTGTACACTATTTTTCCTACGACTCCGAATACTTTTATTTCGCGGGAAGTCTTGTCAAAAGTGTAACTTGAGCGGTCTCTATAATTTCAGGTTGTTTTGATTCAATATAAAGTATATTGTTTATTTCCATATATTCAAGATGATATTTGAATACTTCTCCGACAATTCCTCATTATGTGAATAACTGATTGATTGAGTCAATTTAGTTTGGACAAATTTTATTGATATTGACACCAGCGTACATAAACAAACTTGACACCATACGCCTGCTAGCGCCAGTAATCACTCAACCAGGAATACAGAACCATAGAAGTATGTAGTGCGCAAGCGCGTACGAGATGCGTACGAGTTAGTGCGTCCTTGACTCTTTGCTTTGCAAACATCTGTGATACCAAAGAATCTTCTCGTTGGTGATACTGTGATATCAAACTGATGCGAGCAGCAAGCCGCGCATAAAACTGTAGCCGTACTCTTTTGAATGATCTCACACCCGCTGTCATCAACATCGAAATATTTAGTTCCATCAAAGATTATAATAGGTTCCAGTTTTAAAGTGAATTCAGAGGTTATGTATCAGACACATTGAAATTAATAGATATAACAAAACAGTGTCATTATTGACGTTTTCATAGGTGGTCGTAGGAAAAACATGAAAAGACAATGTTTATATGATATCTCAAATTAACCAATTAGCAAAATGGTTTGTTCCACAATTATGTTGGTCTGCTTTTCAAGCGAATACCATCCAGGCCGTTTTCACGGTATTTTTATCATGTCTCAAAATTGCTATATATAAGAGATACAAGGATTAATCAAATGAGCAAAAAGGTAACTATTTTGGAGATAAAAAATAATCCACAGGATTTTCTCGAGTTGTACACATACAATTTTATTACAAAAAATATTTCAAAAAAATGTGAAAGAAACTTTCATTATAGGAAATTCACCATAATAGTGTATATTATATTTGGATACAATGTTTTAATTTCTTGTCTACACGGCCATCAAGTTATTTTATGGTTATTTAATATTTTTGTGTTTGAGTTGGTAGGGTATAAATATAGGCAACAGTGTTATTGTAACATGTAGCAACGTTGTATAGTTCTATGTCATTTGTCAATCAACCTTGTCTTGTCACTTGTCATCTTTGGGGCGTGAAAAAAGAGTAGGAGAAATCCTTCTTCTCTTATGGCGGGTGAGGAAAGATGGTGTATGTCCATTATTCGTTTGATTATTCTAGTATTGAAAAGTGAAAATTAAAATTGAGTCTTATGTTTATTCAATCCTGACTACAATTTATTTTCATAAATATTGTTATCTAACCTTTTTGCGTCATTTGTTCCCCAAACATACGTTCTTCACGACTTCACTTTCCAGCTCCTGATGAATTGCATTTAGGTTAGCAAAACTCAAAAATGACGTAAAACACTGATGACAACTATTCCATTCTTTTCGGCAGTACCACACTGTATACATAGATTCGCTCGTGGTATCGTTCCTAAGAGAGCAGGTACCCAGTATAGGTACAAAAATTTGTCGTTGTGTGCAAACACAAATATTTCTTCGAATCCATCCCAAACTGATGCTCATCAGCAAATAAATGATGAGTTTGACCATAAAATTGCAACATTCGATATGGGGCATCAGCCCTGCTGCTCGCAAATATTGACCAACTAATTCTTTAAATACCAAAAGCAATAGTAATTTGTCGTGTTGACACATGTCAATGTGCTTTTAAAGCGAGACAGGAGGCCGTATATCTGAGAGGGGTTCTGCGTAGGGTAGGACGGTGGCAGCTGCCCACAAAGTTCTTCTTTCTGGAGTGTTTGCCCAATTGACATGTCGGACCTCCAATTAGAATCGAGTTGCGTGAACATTTCGAGTGTCGAGCGGTAGATAAATATACTGTTTTTCTTTTGCATCCCCCCTGTATCGGGTTACCTTCGTGGATGGATGGAGAGACAATGGTCCATACAGTGAGAATGCTTCCGTTGATGGTTTTGTTTGTTGGGACAAAAATTGGTAGTTTTTTGGTGTTTAATTATTATTTATTAACATCATGGATGGAAAAATTAATCAAAAACCCATGGCTCATGGACGTGAAGTTTGTGCTATGATTTTTGAGTCGAAAGTTGCCTACTTCACAAAAAACCTTGACATTTAACATTTCCATCAGTTCTGAGAGTTTATCCGCTAGTGGAAGTTATTAAAAATAAGACACGATCACATTTGGAGTTGCTGCTGTGTATTAATAATGATTGATGTAAGAACCAAAAAGAATTTTATCATCATCTGGTCTTAAAATTTTATCAAAAAAATTTTGTCTCTATATCCAATGGTAGGATTTCTCGAGACTCTCGAAATTTCGAGAATTCTCGTCTCGTCTCGTCTCGTCTCGATTTCGAGACGAGATCAAGACGAGACTAGCTTCGAGATTTTTTCGAGATCGAGAAATTATTTCGAGAATTCTCGACCTCGAAAATATTTACATATATAACTCATAGCTCTAAATACGCCAGAAAAAAGAAAGTAAAAGATTATGCTAAGAAATAGTTTTATTTCATTTCGAACATTAAAACATAACAAACAAAAACAATAACAAAGATAACAAAGCAAATAAAAAGGACAGAGGTGAAAATAAAATAAATATCTTCATATTCTTAAAGAACTTAAACGTCATAAATTCAAACATTCAAAAATTAACAAATCATGATGAAATGATAATGAGATCGAATATTATCATTATATTTGTATCAGATTTGAACATTAATTCAGCACTATATTCGGTCAGTACGGCCTCACAGGGTAAATAAATGCCATAAAGGAAAATACCCATAAACTTAACTTAATCCATATTATATTTTGAAAAAAATTTAGTCCAACCTTATTACTATATTACTTCTTAGGATATTCCTATGGCAGACTTATGGCATCATTTTTGCATAAATTTCACTATGCAGTACTACTGCCACTACTATTGAACTGAAATAATTCGCGTAATATCGATATTTTTTTTCAACATACGACTGTTTCGATTATAAAACATGAGTTTGTTGCTGGTGCTGGTACTTTTATCTTCATGAACGAAGAAACAATTTTAAACTTTCACCTCTCGTACCTAGGAAAAATTTAAATGTATGGAGTAAAGAGTAAATTAAAACATCAAGGATTCGTTCAATTTTCATTTCTTCGGAACAATATTCTTTATCGTATCATTGAAGATTAAGACATTAATAATTATATGAACTCTTCATTGATAGATAATTACCATAAACTTAGTTACTCATAATACATTAGTTACCATAATTTACGTCAGTTACGAAAGCATAATACGTTAGATACAAGCATAATGTTAGATAATATTTATTCATTTGATGATTCATTCAATTCATTCAATGATAGATTGAGCTTTGGATGAAACTCGATTATTAGCGATTTAACACCGTCTCGGATATTGCAGTTGGCTCGGCTGACGCCTCGTAACCTAGGAATATCCTCATTTTTTCATTACATAAAAAATTAATACCCTAATAATATATTTTGGTGCAGCCTTGGCCTTGTGTTATATACGTTATGAGCTATACATATAGCATTTTTTTGGATTATTTTTTATATCTAGTTTTCGAGACTCTTCGAGAAAAACATCGAGACGAGAGTTTGTTTATTTCTCATCTCGATGATCGAGACGAGACGAGAAAATGTCTTCGAGACGAGATTTCTCGTCTCAATGAAACCCTATCCAATGGTATAATTGAAATGAAAATGAAACTGATCGTTTCGGTTTTATCACGAATTTATCCGTACATGTTGAATATCTTCAGACAAAATTTCCGATTTCAAAACATCGTTTCATTTGACAAACTTGAGATGCCATCAATAGCTAAGAGACGGACACGTGTTGGTATGAAAAAAAATCACACGCTTGTATGATGGATATAAATAATTAGGTTAATTAGTTGTTGGTCACTGTCACTATATATTTATTGGATTATCTTCCTCTTTTTGAATTGTAACAGTGTGTCAATGATACATAACCTTTAATCCACTTTCTACCACTTTCTACCAATCGAGTCACAACTTGCTACTAAAGAATCACATGAGTCGCACTTTCTACATTTGAGATAACACACCAACTTATTTCTCGATTAATGTCGATACGCACTGCTGTATTCCTGGTTGCTATTGATTACCTACTAGCGACAACGGATAAAAGGTGATATTTGAAATGAATGTAGTCTCAAATATCAATGGAATTGATTGTGGAAACGATGAAAAATCAGCAATTAACATCTGGAGTTGTTGAACAAGTGTTCAATTACTTGTTATGTTGATATACCATAATAGGCATAGATTAAAGATACCAATTTTGTATATCTATATCAAAAATGGGTTTGGTGAATTTTCAGTGACGCAGTTGGGAATTTCAATAAAGACGAATCATCAGCATTTCAAAACAAGAACCAAACCAGAGGCAGGTTCGAACACAACAAAATCGACATTATAAAATCGAATACGTGAACAAACATCTTGGGGCATACCGCTCGACATAATACACCCAGTGATATTAAGAGAGCCCCCGATGATAATACAAGTTTTATTCGACTAGCCATTCTAAATGGAGGAATAAACATTGTATCGCCGGAATAGTCTATTTGTAGTTCGTGTTAGATGCGGTCCGTGAAGTTTTTCTGTTCAAGAGCCATTCGAGAAGCTAAGAATGGCTCCAACACTGCGAAAAATTTTTAATCCCCTGCCAGCGCACGCTTCGTCAACTTCATTTAAATCACGGCCACCCGGGATCAATCTGTTGTGACTAAGCCGAATGCTTTTTTACGGGATTTCGACGTGTAATAGGGTAATTCCGGGAGCAGGGTAGGTATACCCTGTATATGTATGCTTTGAATACGTGGCCAGAAGGAGATTGCAGTCAAATGCATGATGCACAAACGATTTGAGAATAATAAGGGATTATTCCAAAAATTCCGTTTTCAACCATATACATATAACTGACGAATTATTGGGTACTTGGGAAGTATGATTCGTGGGGCTCCGCTCGATATTTTTTTGGTTTTTCTAGAATCGACATTTGATATTCTATATAATTTTCCATCTCTTTCATGTTAGGGAGCTTTTTATTCTCCAGCGCCAATTTGGTGAGAACATCAAGAAAAAAACGAACGATTGGAGAGAAGCGAGAGATAACAATGAGAATCGGGCATTGTTAATTATGTACTTGAATGAAATAGTTTAGTTACTGGGGAATCATTGTTTGGTGATAAAATAGTTATATAGTTTGTGTTTGAGTTTTCCTGCGAGTGAAAAGGTAGGATTTATATTTGTTGTATTGATTTGTGAACCAAAGGTATAATCACTATTTGCTGGAATGAGTTTGAAGCTTTGTGCAAAAAAAAACAAGGTTAATATCAAACTCCAAATTAGAATGTTCGAATATATCGTTTAAATTGTACTTTTCCTTGGTCTTGTACGTTTATAAAACAAAGGAATTCGTGTGTATGTTGCGTAACTACCGAATATATAAGTCTTGATGGTTTTATATTGATATTGAAACACAAGGTTGTGTTTGGAAGATTTAATTAAGGGATTCAACGGTTGTATATGAGTCTTGACACATTGGAATTGAATGAATATTATGTCCACTTTATGCATTCAGAAACAGTAAGACTTGTAACGTGCCTGTGTGAGAAGTTGCTCGTCAATGGGATGTCTTAATTATTTGTTCTCGTGTGGATATCAAAAAAAAAGTTAGTATTTTATAATAAACATCCGTTGTGTCTTGACTCATTTTCATCCCTTCAGGTGCATACATAAAGGTTTTTATTAGTATTGGCATTCCTCTTGGAAGAATCCGCGAACCTCGGAAATTGGAAACTTCCTATTCATCGTAGATAATGTGAAATTACTTCGCTCATGATTAAACCTATGAATTATTCTATGACTTGATTTATTTGTTTGTTGTTTCCATTGTTTTGAAAATAATCAATATCTAGTTGTAAGTTCCATCTACTAAAAAAATTCTAACATTCACACCTCGTAATATAGTTTAGGTTCATTAATTAAAGTGAAAGAAGTATTGACAATAATATGTCATATTTGATATTTGGCGATAAAAAAATACTGGGTGATTTGAATTTTCGAACAAATAATTATGTCCCCTGTGAAAGAGTATTTGGGTGGTTTGAAGTAAGTGATTATTGCCATTTATTTTATATAGTGTTTCATTGATTTTGTTACAGCTTTACAGGTAAATTCACACTATCAATGCTCGCACTTTCCATTGAAATTGTTGTAAACACATGAGGCTTTTTATAATGTGTTTGTTCAACATATCTACCCCACACAGAATGATGTGACCAGATTCAAAATTAACTCAATTAACACTGCTTCTCCATCTTTTAAGGATCTCTTCTTATTTCCAATATATCTGGAGATGCTTATATACCTCAATATCAAGCATTTCAGAAACGAACTATAAATCAAATCATAAAATACAAATACATCTCATTGCATTTGCAGATATGGTAGTAAAAAGCCTATATAAAAACATTATATAAGCTCATTTAAAATACATGTTTCGCGTTCTATACACCTAAATGATAAAAAAATCTATTCGAACAAAAGCGCCCTTTTAAGTATTTTGGATTGGTTTCCTAATTGTCATCTGACTCATCTGCAATTACTTACCTATATCACAAAATTCTTCCTCCCTATTATTTTCAATATTTTTACGGTACCGTACCAAACTACCAGGTGACGTCAGCAGAAATATATATAGTACTGTCAAATAATTATTTCTGATTTTGATTTTCTGGGGCATTAAATAATATTCCGATTTGAATTTGATGTCATATCGATATGGTTGTCTTTGGTTTAGTAAGAACAATCAATTCTGTTATAAAACATCCTCAAGACTCTCAAAATTTGTATGACCCTATTATCTCTTTAAAAACCGAGGACGATTTGCGATTTAATGAAAAAATAAACATTGTTTTCGTTTGTTTGTTTGATTGTTTCTTTTCCAATAAATATATGTTTTATTGATTCTTCCGCGGTTGCTGTACATAATATTATATTATTATCCAACTCGTATATAGATAATAGAAGCTCTTCTTGTATAATTGCATAACAATATTGTGACAAAAATAGTAATTTACGTAACAAGTCCGGAAAATACTGTTTTTTTGGATGAGTGGACAAAATTCTAGGACGAGCGTAGCGAGTCCTGGAAGTCTGCGAGTCCAAAAAAACTGTTTTCGGGCGTGTTGCGTACACAATTTTTTCGGCAACCGTGTAGAATAACAAATCAAAGAAACACATTTCTTTATTAGAGCAAAATTTCGAACATTTCAATTCTTATTTATATTAATATTTATATTAAAATTAGAACAATTGTTAATATTGAATGGATTCAATTTGTTTGAAATGCTTGGTATATTTAAGTGCCTTTTGTTGAAGTCAGAACAAGAAGGTAAAGTTTCCGTTTCACATTGATTGTTTTCATCTGATAATTTTTGAATGTTAGCTAATTTTATGTCAGATAGCTGTCAGTCGTTATTTTGCTGCTATGGTAATGATCAACTGCATTTATCAAAACCATACTACCAAGATTTTCATATTTACAATGACAACAACGATGTGATTCTTCCCGGCCTAGTCCGGGAAGTACGTACTTCCCGGACTAGGCCGGAAAAATGCCACTTTCTCAAAAAAAAATCGTCTGGAAAGTACGTACTTTCCGGACGGTTGCCGAAAAAAAATTATTTACGCCTCTGTTTCTGGATAATCCCATCCACGAGAACAATTTGCAAAGTGTGGATAATGTCATGAAGCCGGAAAAATGCCACTTTCTCAAAAAAAAATCGTCTGGAAAGTACGTACTTTCCGGACGGTTGCCGAAAAAAATTATTTACGCCTCTGTTTCTGGATAATCCCATCCACGAGAACAATTTGCAAAGTGTGGATAATGTCATGAAGCCGGAAAAATGCCACTTTCTCAAAAAAAAATCGTCTGGAAAGTACGTACTTTCCGGAC